>LR738709.1:570642639-570736381 GCA_902687465.1 Secale cereale
GGGGGGAAGACAAGAATGGTGTTGATGATAACATAAATCATTGAGGGGCAAGGATGATATTTCTAAGTCGCATTACGTCTATTAAGCTTCGGCTGATTGATACGTCTCCAACGTCTCCAATGTATCTATAATTTTTTATTGTTCCATGCTATTATTTATGATGTTTTGGATGTTTAATGGGCTTTGTTATACACTTTTATATTATTTTTGGGACTAACCTACTAACCCAAAGGCCCAGTCCAGATTGCTATTTTTTGCCTGTTTTAGGGTTTTACAGGAAAGGAATATCAAACGGAGTCCAAACGGAATGAAACCTTCGGGAGAGGTATTTTTGGAGTAAAATACGCACGGGAGACTGGAGAACCACGGAGTAGGGCTGACGTGGCGTCCACGAGGGTGGGGGGCGCCCCCCCCCCCCTATAGGGCGCGCCCCCTGCCTTGTGGGCACCCCGTCTGGCCCCCGGTGCCCTCCTTCCTCCTATATATACCTACGTACCCCGAAACTATTAAAACAATAGAGAAAACCCTAGTTCCACCACCGCAACCTTATGTTCCCGTGAGATCCCATCTTGGGGCCTGTTCCGGAGCTCCGCCAGAGGGGGAATCTTCCACGGAGTGCTTCTACATCATCATCATCTCCTCACCATGAGTTGTGAGTAGTTTACCACAGACCTTCGGGTCCATAACTAGTATCTAGATGGCTTCTTCTCTCTCTTTGGACCTTGATGGGCCTCGAACCCCTTGTTGGTTACCCCAAGTGGAAGGTGTAAGATGCAGTAAGTAGAAGTGTTTTCCCTTAGCAAAGATGCCAAGGATCGAATCCCCAGAGACTCCTAGGTTCAACAGGTAGGTGTCAACTGCTAACGGCGCAATTAGCAATCAACGTGGACCTGCACAAAGATACAAATAACTTTGCTCCCAACGAGTACAGAGAGGTTGTCAATCTCTCCGGCCTTGTAGTTCACAAAGGGTTAAAAGCAATATGATAGTAGTGATAGATAGTGTTTTGCAATAGTAAATAAAATAGTGAAAAGTAAATAGTGGATGTGATCAATGATGGTAATATGGACCGGAGTCTCATGATGTTCACTAGTGATGTCTCTCTCCCAAAAGATGATAAAACAGCTATGTGAGGTAACAAATTACAGCTGGGCAATTGACAGGACCACGAACGTAAACCAATGCTGACTACATTGCAAGAAAGGTTGAGGTTCAAAGCATGGGCGGTACGCCAAAGTAAGTAGACCGAAATCCATCAATATCTACTACTAATCATCCACCTTGAGATATCTATCCAGAACATCTCGCTGGTATTAAGTTGCGAGTCCCACCCATAGTGTAAACTCAATGCAACAGACAACTGCATTAAAAGAACTTTGCGTAAAGTAAACAATCCTTGCACCTGCGGGCACAAGCACCATTGTTTTCCCCCTTGTGGCAACAGCACATCCCCTAGACTCATGTTTCTGTCACTCAAGCTAGTCATCGAGGGGCATGAACCCACAATCGAGCATAACGTTCCCTCTTGGAGTCACTACCTATTACTTGGCCAAAGCAATAAATAACAACGGAGAACATGCAAGAACTACTTATGAACTAAAATATAAAAGAGGTGAATCAAATATATTACTCAAGATCAATCTAAACATGATCTCATAATCCATCGGATCCCAGCAAACTCAACATAGCAACAGCATAAGGATTACATAGGTGCCTCGATCATGTAGGGCAGCTCACGAGGACTAATTAGTGAAGCACAAGAATGGGAGGAGAACATCACATAGCTACTGGTCATGGACTCATGGTCCAAGGGAGACTACTCACGAGTCATCCGGGAGGCGTCCATGGTGGTGGAGAAGCTCCCGGTGGTGATCCTCCCCTCCGGCAGGGTGCCGGGAAGAGTTCTCCTGGTGCTCCCGATCTTGGAAGTGGCAGCGGCGGCAGAACAGAGATGGGATCGCGAAAAGAAGTCCTATTTCGAGGGTTTCGGAGAGTCCTTTAAATATATGCCAAAGTAGGGCACCGGGGGACTCTCGGGGGGCCGAGGCGCCCCCCTGGCGCGGCCCGGGGGGGGGGGCGCCCACAGGGCGCCTGGAGCCCCTGTGCCCCCCCCCCCCAGGCTACCCTTCGGACGCAGTGTTGTTTCCGATACGCTGATTTTTTATATAATTTTTTTCTGGATTTTTCTGGGCAGTTCTCGAAACGTGAAAACCTGAAATACAAAACAGCCGAAAACAGAAACTGGCACTGGGGTGCACTGGATTAGTAAGTTAGTCCAAATATGATCAAAAGTGTATGGAAGTGTATGAATATCATAGCAATATCACCCAAAACTGGCATGGAGCAAGCAGAAATTATAGATACGTTTTAGACGTATCAACATCCCCAAGCTTAACTCCTGCTCGTCCTCGAGTAGGTAAATGATAACAAGAATAATTTCTGTGGTGACATGCTATTAACCATATAAGACTTTCTCATAGTCATATGACAAAAGCTTACTGAGACAATGATTCTATAGTAATTAAGTTGCCTCAAGAGAAAATCACAAATGACTGAAAGTTTACAACATGAAATTGAAACATCAAAAAGATTTGCTATGAACATGATGTGCAAATATGATAAAGTGATATCTAGCTTGCCCCCTTTAGTGATGCAAAACATAAGTGCAGGGGCACCTTCAAGGTTTAAGTGATGACTAGATACAATCATTTCAGAATAAACGATATCACAATCATGCAAATGACAATGCTACTTTGGGACAATGCACATTACACTCAGAATGACAATCATCCTCTCAGTAGTTGGTGCTTCAATATAAAGGTAAAAGAAAGGTTAAGTGCTAAAGCTTTTTATTTGAAAACATGGAAGCAATTGTGTCAACAGTAGTAGTACTTCATATGTGTCATGCATAAAACATCTTATAAGTTGCAAGCCTCATGCATCGAATACCAATAGTGCTCGCTCCTTGTCCTAATTAGCTCGGATCCCCATGGGTTATCATTGCATTGCATATGTTTTAACCAAGTGTCACAAAGGGGTACCTCTATGCCACTTGTACAAAGGTCCAAGGAGATAGATCACATTTGATTTCTCGTTTTTGATAGATCTCAACTTGAGGACATCCATACCGGGACAACATAGAAAATAGATGATGGACCCCTCTTTAATGCATAAGCATATTCTCATGAGAGATTGAGGATTAAGGTCCAAGCTAAAACTTCCACCATGATGCATGGCTTTGGTTGGCGGCCCAATGTTCTTCTCTAACAATATGCATATTAATTCAACCCATGGTAAATCACCCTTACTTCAGACAAGACGAACATGCATAGCAACTCACATGATATTCAACAAAAGTGTGACAGTTGATGGCGTCCCCAGAAACATGGTTACCGCTCAGCAAGCAACTCATAAGAAATAAGATACATAGGCAACATATTCTTTACCACAATAGTTTTTAGGCTACTTTCCCATGAGCTATGTATTGCATGGTTAATTTGCTTAGTGCAGGTGTAGGTTAGCAAAATACTGGGAGCGACCAACTAAGAGAGCAATGACGGTCATAATCATGCAGAGCGACAAAGCAATATTGAATCAGGCATGGTAGTTATATCGCTACTCAGAAACAAAAGATCATCAAGGCTTGACAGACTTTCTTTACAGTCTTAGATATGCGTGAGCATACGCCAAGTCAATCAAAATAAATTCTCGAAGGAAGATATTACAAGACCATACCATATCATAGGCAAACAAACCAAGTTGGTACTCCAATAACACATCGGGAACCCCCCAGCTATTTGAGATTTACCATAAGAAAACCTGAACTACTAAGCACCATCATGCAAGTAGCATCTTTATCATAGACACATTAACCCATGCTACGGAAGCAAACTCTCTTAATAAGATGAGCATGGTAATTAAAGAGAGTTCAAGCAACCAACTAAATAAAAGCTCTTGAAAAGATAAGCATGAATACTAAGAGCAGAGCACGATAGTAGCTATTAAAAGACAAAGAACACACACATCATAGATAGACATGAAAATTCTATGTAATGTTCTAGGTAGAGGTGGAGCGTGTTTCTCTCCCACATAAAGGAATGCTGGGTTCCGACTCGTTATGAAAAACTAAAAGGAAAACTAAAAGCAAGACGCTCCAAGCATAGCACATAACACATGAAGTGATAAAAATATAGCGGAACGAAAGACGAACTGATAATGTTGATGGAGAAGGGGATGCATGGGGGGCATCCCCAAGCTTAGACGCTTGAGTCTCCTTGAATATTTCTTGGGGATGCACGGGGGCATCCCCAAGCTTGAGCGCTTGACACTCCTAAATCTTTTTATCATCTTCCCTCGCACACTTGAAAACTCCCTTCATACACAACTCATCATAATCTGATTAGCGAGGTTAGTACCCTTAATAAAATAAGTATACCTTGCTGGAAATAAGGATATGCTTGAATTTCTACTGTTTCTCAAGCTTGCCAAAAGGTTTTTGCAAAGAAAAAGCAAGTTCTTAATTTGCAAAGTGAAGGTAAGGCAAAACAGGACAGAATCTGTGAAAAACAGAACAGCAGGCAGTAATTGACCTGTTCGGGATACTTCTGCAACTCAAATCAAAAAACTCAGAACTGACGCACCAAAGACAATTATATAGAGAACGCTGTCGAAAAAATTCAGACCAAAAAGATGATCTGGTGATTTTATACGAATTTTTCTATCCAAGGACAGAATCTGTTTCCTGGACAGCACCTCACAACTTTTGAACTTTCTAGCAATCAGAGGCTATACTTGGCACAAATATGAAAAGCAAAGATACAATGATGATGCTACAGCAGTAAACAACATCAAGCCTCAATAAAAGCAAAAAGTTTTATTCATGTGGGCTGCCTCCCAAAAGCGCTTTCTTTTATGCCTTTAAGCTAGGCATAATGCATAGATCAAGTTTTATCAAGAGTAAAAGAATAGCTAGCCCGTACAACGGACTCAAAAGGTAACTTGACGTTCCTACGAGGGAAGTGTTCCATCCCTTTCTTGAGAGGAAACTGAAATTTTATATTACCCTCTTTCATGTCAATGACAGCAACAACGGTGCGCAAAAAGGGACGTCCCAAAATAATTGGACATGAAGGATCACATTCAATATCCATAATAGTAAAATCAACGGGCACATAATTATCATTGACAACAATAAGAACATCGTCGATCCTCCCCAAAGGTTTCTTTATGGAAGAATCAACGAGACGAACACCAAAAGAACAAGAATCATAAGGTTTCAATTTAAGCATATCATATATCCTTTTGGGCATAACAGAGGTACTAGCACCAACATCACATAATGCATAACAAGAGAAGTCATTCAAATAAATTTTTATCATAGGATCCCAACCATCTTCTAGCTTTCTAGGTATGGAGGCTTCTACTCTAAGTTTCTCCTCCCTAGCTTTGATGAGAGCATTAGTGATATGCTCTGTGAAGGCAAGGTTAAGCGTGCTAGTGCGGGGATCTCTAAACATCTTGTGAAGGAAACCAATAACTTCTGTAAGAGTGCAATTATCAAAATCAAGGTCACGAGCATCAAGTAAAGTGGTAGTGGTGTCCTTAAGGTTCACCTGTTTGGTAGTTTCTATAGCATCACCATTAATAGGTCCATTGGGACCAGGAGTACATTGTGTGCTAAGAGTGTGAACATCCTCAATAACTTGGATAGTAGCAACAGTGTGGTGGGTAGGAAGGCTCTTAATTCTTTCCTCTTCCTCCCTTTCTCTAGCCCATCTTTCTTTTAGCTTAGCCATCATCCTAATGTTTTCATTAATTTGCACTTGAGTAGCATTAATAGGGATGACTTCCCTCTCCTTAAGAGGAGAAGTTTCAATTTTTAGCAATTTTACCTCATTGGCTAAGTGGTCTACCATGAAAGAAAGATCATCTAGTTTATGTAGTTTCTCTTCTACATTCTTATTAAAGGCTTTTTGGGTAGTGATGAAATCTCTAAGCATGGTCTCTTGTTCAGTATTGAAGTTCTTGGTACTAGGATAAGCATTGTTGTTCCCATAAGAGTTAGAGGGGAACGGTCTAGAATTGTTACCAAAGTTACTCCTATAAGCATTGTTGTTAAAATTGTTTCTAGAGATAAAGTTCACATCTACTTGTTCTTGAGCAATCAAAGAATTTAAAGGAACATCACGAGGATCAACAGTAGATTGCTTCGAAAGTAGAGACATGATCAAGTCAACTTTTTCATTAAGGGAGGAAATCTCCTCGACAGAGTTTACCTTCCTACCTGTTGGAGCGCGTTCGGTGTGCCATTGGGAATAGTTGGTCATCATCTCATCGAGAAGTTTCGTGGCAGCACCAAGTGTAGTTGACATAAAAGTTCCTCCCGCGGCCGAGTCTAACAAGTTCCGCGAGGTAAAGTTCAAGCCTGCATAAAAAGTTTGGATAACCATCCAAGTAGTCAAACCGTGAGTACGGCAGTTCTTGATAAGAGACTTCATACGTTCCCAAGCTTGGGCAACGTGTTCATTATCCAATTGTTTAAAATTCATGATGTTACTTCTAAGTTGGATAATTTTAGCAGGTGGATAGTATTTTCTGATAAAAGCATCCTTGCACTTGTCCCATGAATCTATGCTATTTCTAGGCAAAGACTAAAACCAAATTTTAGCTCCTCCTCTCAAGGAGAAAGGAAAAAGCTTAAGCTTAACAATATTACCATCTATTTCTTGGTACTTTTGCATATCACAAAGTTCTACAAAGTTGTTCAAGTGTAAAGCAGCATCATCTCCAGCACCGGAGAATTGTTCTTTCATAACTAAGTTCAGTAAAGCAGGTTTAATTTCATATGAAGGTGCTGAAGTGGCAGGTGTAGTGATAGGTTTGCTGATAAAGTCATCGTTGTTGTGACTAGTGAAGTCACACAACTTGGTGTTCTCGGTGGAACCCATAGTAGCAAGCAAGCAAGATAACTATTTTTGTGATTTTCGATAAAAAGGAACTAAAGCAAAAAATGAAAGGTAAACTAACAAGACTAAAAAGCAAAGGTAAAAGATAGCATGCAACTCCCCTATCCTGAAGAGTGGAGTCCCCGGCAACGGCGCCAGAAAATACTCCTTGATGGGCCTCAAACCCCTCGTTGGTTACCCCAAGTGGAAGGTGTAAGATGTAGTAAGTAGAAGTGTTTTCCCTTAGCAAAGATGCCAAGGATCGAATCCCCAGAGACTCGTAGGTTCAACAGGTAGGTGTCAACTGCTAACGGCGCAATTAGCAATCAACGTGGACCTGCACACAGATACAAATAACTTTGCTCCCAACGAGTACAGAGAGGTTGTCAATCTCTCCGGCCTTGTAGTTCACAAAGGGTTAAAAGCAATATGATAGTAGTGATAGATAGTGTTTTGCAATAGTAAATAAAATAGCGAAAAGTAAATAGTGGATGTGATCAATGATGGTAATATGGACCAGAGTCTCATGATGTTCACTAGTGATGTCTCTCTCCCAAAAGACGATAAAACAGCTATGTGAGGTAACAAATTACAGCTGGGCAATTGACAGGACCACGAACGCAAACCAATACTGACTACATTGCAAGAAAGGTTGAGGTTCAAAGCATGGGCGGTACGCCAAAGTAAGTAGACCGAAATCCATCAATATCTATTACTAATTGATACGTCCAAAACGTATCTATAATTTCTGCTTGCTCCATGCCACTTTTGGGTGATATTGCTATGATATTCATACACTTCCATACACTTTTGATCATATTTGGACTAACTTACTAATCCAGTGCACCCCAGTGCCAGTTTCTGTTTTCGGCTGTTTTTGTATTTCAGGTTTTCACGTCACGAGAACTGTCAGGAAAAATCCAGAAAAAATATATAAAAAATCAGCGTTCCAGGAGCTACCGTGCGGCCAAAGTACAGCCGGGGGGGACCCACAGGGGCTCCAGGCGGCCTGTGGGCGCCCCCCCCCCTAGGTCGCGCCGGGAGGGCCCCTGGGCACCCCTGACCCCCTCCGATGCCCCCCTTTGGCATATATTTAAGGTCCGTCGAGGAAACCCTGATTCCGGACCCCTTTTCTCCAGACGCGATTCCGATCTCCGCCGCCATCTCCATCAAGCTTCGGGGGACCAGAATTCCTGCGCCGGCACCCTGCCGGGACGGGGAAGTGCCCCCGGATCCATCTCCATCGACGTTGCTTCCTCCTTCCATGATGCGGGAGTAGTTCCTCCTCGGGGCTGAGGTTCTTACCAGTAGCTATGTGGTCAATTCTCTCTCCCATGATGTGATCTTCGTTGTGATCATAGGCTATGTTAATATAGGGTGTTTCCCCTTCCTCTATGTATTGGATTGATGTACTCACTTGTCTTTATCTAGTATAATCCCCGAGACCAAGGTGACAGCGGTCTACTGGACATGGATTAGAACAATATTTTCATGAGTGATTTCCTCTCTTGTGTGTTGATTGAAGATTGAGAGTCTCTTGGTGCTTGTCTTTGACTATCCTTTAGATATGTTATGGTGATTGTGGGACTCTCTTTGGATGGCCGCGGTGACATTGGGAAATCCTTAGATTGAGAACTACGAACTTTGAGGTGTGCTTTTGTAGCCCTACATAATTCTCGTCCTCTCTTGACCACGAAGGAATGATCTCCGAGTGTGTCCCCTTTGCATGTTTTATGGGAAATATCATGTGATTCGATTATGTTAATGTTGTTGGGAGTTGCCACTAGTGAAAGTATGAACCTTAGGCCTTGTTTCCACCATAGCAATACCATTTGTGCTCACGTTTACCACTTGTTTGCTTGCTGCACTTTTTATTACATATTTATATTACTTTGTTTTGCCATCCATATCACTTGCCATTTAACATCTCTTCGCCGAACTAGTGCACCTATACATCTGACAAGTGTATTAGGTGTGTTGGGGACACAAGAGACTTCTTGTATCTTAGTTGCAGGGTTGCTTGAGAGAGACCATCTTCAACCTCTACTTCCCTGAGTTCGATAAACCTTAGGTCATCCACTTAAGGGAAATTGCCGCTGTCCTACAAACCTCTGCGCTTGGAGGCCCAACATAGTTTACAAGAGTAGAAGCGTGTGTAGACATCAAGGTATTTCTGGCGCCGTTGCCGGGGAGGTGAGCGCTTGAAGGTATATCTTTAGATCTTGCAATTAAATCTTTTTGTTTCTTGTTTTTTTTTCACTAGTTATGCTTATGGAAAACCTTGTTATTGGATCGTTGCTTGCGGGAGGACACCCCACACCTGTGGTGGTTGCTCCTCCTCCTACTAAAATTGTGCCCTATAAAATACCGGCTGGTATTATCAATTATGTTTTGGCTAATCGTTATGCAGGAGACAGACATCCCGATGAACACTTGCTATGTCTGTCACAACTATGTTCATTATTTAAGCTTGCAGGTGTATCGAGGGAGTTTGTCATGAGGAAATTATTTGCCTTGTCACTGAAAGGAAAAGCATTGGAATGGTATAGGCTACTAAATGACTCTCACCTGCTGGACTGGGAAGAGATCCAGTCTCTCTTTTACTCCAAATTTTATCCTCTTCATGAAGTCCATAAGAATAGGAATTATGTTTATAATTTTTATCCTCATGACGGAGAGAGCATAGCTCAAGCTTGGGGGAGACTGAAAACGTTAATGCTAAAATGTCCTAACCATGGGCTCCCCAAATATATTATTATTACTAACTTCTATGCGAGGCTCTCTCGACAGGATAAAGATTTGCTCGATGCTTCCTCTATGGGTTCTTTCACAAACAAAAAGATTGATGCTAAATGGGAACTCCTTGAAAGAATTCAACGCAACACTGAAGATTGGGAGATTGACAAAGGTAAAGAGTTAGGTATAATTTATGAGTATGATTGCATTAAGTCCTTTGTTGAAACTACAAGTTTTAATAAGTTTAGTGCTAAGTTTGGGCTTGGTTCTCAACTCCTTGTTGATTTCCTCAAATCTTTTGCTTCACATCTTAATATGCCTAAGGAGGATTGGATCGAGTATCATAAACCTTTTAAAGAGACTTGCAAAGAAAATGAAATTGTTCATGATGATTTCAACATGCATGATCCAATTCCTAAAAATGAAGTTTTATATAAGCATGTTAATTTTTGTGGAGTGGATAGACCTTGTGAAAGGCCTATGATTGAAGAAGAGAAGTATTGTAAGCAACATAAGCATGAAAGAACAATCACTTGGGTCAAAGATTTAAATGAAATTGCTAGAGAATTGTGTGACCTTTATCCTTTTACTTGTGAACTTTGCCGTACAGAGGGTCACTTTAATTTTCAATGCATGAACTTTCAAAACATAACTGTTAACCGGTTGTGTGATGACATGATCACCTCTGATCTTTATGATGAGCTTATGTTATTTTTGATGTGTGAAGAGTTATCAGAAAAGACTTCTTGGCTGGATGATAATGCCATAGGAATAAAAAACACTTTGCAAAATTGCCATCTCTATTGTGTTGTTAATTGCCATGAAAATGATTACATCAGTAAGATTAGAAAGGAGGGAACTTTACCAAAGTATAAAAATGTCTCTTATATTTCTGCTAATAAAAAGGAGAGTTTCTCCCAAGTTTCCCCTATTGTTTCTAATGATAAACCAGGATATGTGGAGAAGCTTCATCTCCAACCACCCCCTCCTAAGGTGAAGAAGAAGAAAAAGAAGAGGAGCAATAAGGAAGAAGAATGGGCATCAACCTGGCCTGAGCATATTCCTCCTATCAACTTTTATCCTAACGGTTGTAAGTTTAAAGAAGAAGGTGAAGTTTATTGCCTTAATTATCAACTTGATGATACGTCCGTAGGTACTATTGAAGATGATTTTGATTATGATATGCATGTTACTTATTGTGATGGGGAAAATGATGATAATACTGCTTATGATCTTGAAAATCTTTTTGGTACCAACTCTGAAAGTGAAGATATGGGAAGCTCTAAGCTTGGGGATGATAGGATTGCGAATCCTATTCCCACTAGTGATGTGATAATTGATAATTCTCTTGCTAGTAAGAATAAAGAAAACATGTTGACAAATATAGTTGCTAGCAATGATGATGCTCTTCTCTACCATGATGATGTGATAACTCCAATCTATAGTGATTATAAAGGTGCCTATGACATAAGGAGAAATTATCCTTATGAAACTTGTCATAATCATGAAGGGAATTACTCCCTTGTTGAACACCACCCTCCTAATATACAACTAATCTATAGTGTTCAAGTTGTTTATGAAAGTCCTACTCCCACTATTACCAATGAGAAAAATTATGCTTATGTGGGGAGTGAGAGTACCTTTTTGCATGTGGATCATGGTAACAATGCTTTATGTGATGCTTATATTATTGAGTTCATCCATGATGCCACTGGAATTTATAATGAGAGAGGGAGGCTTGGTTCTAAATATCTTGATAATGAGAATTTTCCTCTCTTTATGGTGAGTATTTTGAAGTTATACTTGTTTTTCCTTCCTATGCTAGTTGCTTCGTGCTTCAATGAATTATTCTACTGCAATATTCCTATGCATAGGAAGCATGTTAGGCTTAAATGTATTTGGCATTTGCTTCTTGATGCCCTCTTTTGTTCTTCAGCTCTTATTCTTACGAGAGCATCATCATTGTATCTTTGCTTTTCATATTTGTGCCAAGTATAGCCTCTGATCGCTAGAAAGTTCAAAAGTTGTGAGGTGCTGTCCAGGAAACAGATTTGTCCTTGGATAGCAAAATTCGTATAAAATCACCAGATCATCTTTTTGGTTTGCATTTTTTCGACAGCGTTCTCTATATAATTGTCTTTCGTGCGTCAGTTCTGAGTTTTTTGATTTGAGTTGCAGAAGTATCCCGAACAGATCAATTCCTGCCTGCTGTTCTGTTTTTCACAGATTCTGTCCTGTTTTGCCGTACCTTCACTTTGCAAATTAAGAACTTGCTTTTTCTTTGCAAAAACCTTTTGGCAATCTTGAGAAACAGTAGAACTTCCAGAATATCCTTATTTCCAGCAAGGTATAATTATTTTATTAAGGGTACTAACCTCGCTAATCAGATTATGATGAGTTATGTATGAAGGGAGTTTTCAAGTGTGCGAGGGAAGATGATAAAAAGATTCAGGAGTGTCAAGCGCTCAAGCTTGGGGATGCCCCTGTGCACCCCCAAGAAATATTCAAGGAGACTTAAGCATCTAAGCTTGGGGATGCCCCCGTGCATCCCCTTCTCCATCAACATTATCAGTTCGTCTTTCGTTTCGCTATATTTTTATCACTTCATGTGTTATGTGCTATGCTTGGAGCGTCTTACTTTTAGTTTTCTTTTTAGTTTTTCATAACGAGTCGGAACTCAGCTTTCCTTTATGTGGGAGAGAAACACGCTGCACTTCTACCTAGAACATAACATAGAATTTTCATGTCTATCTATGCTGTGTGTGTTCTTTGTCTTTTAGTAGCTACTATCATACTCTGCTCTTAGTATTCATGCTTATCTTTTCAAGAGCTTTTATTTAGTTGGTTGCTTGAACTCTCTTTAATTACCATGCTCACCTTATTAAGAGAGTTTGCTTCCGTTGCATGGGTTAATGTGTCTATGATAAAGATGCTACTTTCATGATGGTGCTTAGTAGTTCAGGTTTTCTTTTGGTTAATCTCAAATAGCTGGGGGGTTCCAATGTGTTATTGGAGTACCAACTTGGTTTGTTTGCCTATGATATGGTATGGTTTAGTAATATCTTCCTTCTAGAATTTATTTTCATTGACTTGGCGTATGCTCACACATATTCAAGACTGTAAAGAAAGTCTGTCAAGCCTCGATGATCTTTTATTTCTGAGTAGCGATACAACTACCATGCCTGATTCAATATTGCTTTGTCACTCTGCATGATTATGACCGTCATTGCTCTCTTAGTTGGTCGCTCCCAGTCTTTTGCCAACCTCCACCTGTACTAAGCAAACTAACCATGCAAGACATAGCTCATGGGAAAGTAGCCTAAAAACTATTGTGGTAAAGAATATGTTGCTTATGTATCTTATTTCTTATAAGTTGCTTGCTGAGCGGTAACCATGTTTCTGGGGACGCCATCAACTGTCACACTTTTGTTGAATATCATGTGAGTTTCTATGCATGTTCGACTTGTCTGAAGTAAGGGTGATTTACCGTGGGTTGAATTAATATGCATATTGTTAGAGAAGAACATTGGGCCGCCAACCAAAGCCATGCATCATGGTGGAAGTTTTATCTTGGACCTTAATCCTCAATCTCTCATGAGAATATGCTTATGCATTAAAGAGGAGTCCATCATCTATTTTCTATGTTGTCCCGGTATGGATGTCCTCAAGTTGAGATCTATCAAAAACGAGAAATCAAATGCGATCTATCTCCTTGGACCTTTGTACAGGTGGCATAGAGGTACCCCTTTGTGACACTTGGTTGAAACATATGCAATGCAATGATCACCCATGGGGATCCGAGCTAAATAGGACAAGGAGCGAGCACTATTGGTATTCGATGCATGAGTCTTGCAACTTATAGGATGTTTTATACATGACACATATGAAGTACTACTACCTTTGACACAATTGCTTACATGTTTTCAATTAAAAAGCTCTAGCACTTAACCTTTCTTTTACCTTTATGTTGAAGCACCAACAACTGAGAGCATGATTGTCATTCTGAGTGTAATGTGCATTGTCCCAAAGTAGCATTGTCTTTTGCATGATTGTGATATCGTTTATTCTGAAATGATTGTATCTAGTCATCACTTAAACCTTGAAGGTGCCCTTGCATTTATGTTTTGCATCACTAAAAGGGGCAAGCTAGATATCACTTTATCATATTTGCACATCATGTTCATTGCAAATCTTTTTGATGTTTCAGTTTCATGTTGTAAAACTTTCAGTCATTTGTGATTTTCTCTTGAGACAACTTAATTACTTTAGAATCATTGTCTCAGTAAGCTTTTGTCATATGACTATGAGAAAGTCCTATATGGTTAATAGCATGTCACCACAGAAATTATTCTTGTTATCATTTACCTACTCGAGGACGAGCAGGAATTAAGCTTGGGGATGTTGATACGTCCAAAACGTATCTATAATTTCTGCTTGCTCCATGCCACTTTTGGGTGATATTGCTATGATATTCATACACTTCCATACACTTCTGATCATATTTGGACTAACTTACTAATCCAGTGCACCCCAGTGCCAGTTTCTGTTTTTGGCTGTTTTTGTATTTCAGGTTTTCACGTCACGAGAACTGTCAGGAAAAATCCAGAAAAAATATATAAAAAATCAGCGTTCCAGGAGCTACCGTGCGGCCAAAGTACAGTCGGGGGGACCCACAGGGGCTCCAGGCGGCCTGTGGGCGCGGCCCCCCCTGGGCCGCGCCGGGAGGGCCCCTGGGCACCCCTGACCCCCTCCGATGCCCCCTTTGGCATATATTTAAGGTCCGTCGAGGAAACCCTGATTCCGGACCCCTTTTCTCCAGACACGATTCCGATCTCCGCCGCCATCTCCATCAAGCTTCGGGGGACCAGAATTCCTGCGCCGGCACCCTGCCGGGACGGGGAAGTGCCCCCGGATCCATCTCCATCGACGTTGCTTCCTCCTTCCATGATGCGGGAATAGTTCCTCCTCGGGGCTGAGGTTCTTACCAGTAGCTATGTGGTCAATTCTCTCTCCCATGATTGTATCTTCGTTGTGATCATAGGCTATGTTAATATAGGGTGTTTCCCCTTCCTCTATGTATTGGATTGATGTACTCACTTGTCTTTATCTAGTATAATCCCCGAGACCAAGGTGACAGCGGTCTACTGGACATGGATTAGAACAATATTTTCATGAGTGATTTCCTCTCTTGTGTGTTGATTGAAGATTGAGAGTCTCTTGGTGCTTGTCTTTGACTATCCTTTAGATATGTTATGGTGATTGTGGGACTCTCTTTGGATGGCCGCGGTGACATTGGGAAATCCTTAGATTGAGAACTACGAACTTTGAGGTGTGCTTTTGTAGCCCTACATAATTCTCGTCCTCTCTTGACCACGGAGGAATGATCTCCGAGTGTGTCCCCTTTGCATGTTTTATGGGAAATATCATGTGATTCGATTATGTTAATGTTGTTGGGAGTTGCCACTAGTGAAAGTATGAACCTTAGGCCTTGTTTCCACCATAGCAATACCATTTGTGCTCACGTTTACCACTTGTTTGCTTGCTGCACTTTTTATTACATATTTATATTACTTTGTTTTGCCATCCATATCACTTGCCATTTAACATCTCTTCGCCGAACTAGTGCACCTATACATCTGACAAGTGTATTAGGTGTGTTGGGGACACAAGAGACTTCTTGTATCTTAGTTGCAGGGTTGCTTGAGAGAGACCATCTTCAACCTCTACTTCCCTGAGTTCGATAAACCTTAGGTCATCCACCTAAGGGAAATTGCCGCTGTCCTACAAACCTTTGCGCTTGGAGGCCCAACATAGTCTACAAGAGTAGAAGCATGTGTAGACATCACTAATCATCCACCTTGAGATATCTATCCAGAACATCTCGCTGGTATTAAGTTGCGAGTCCCACCCATAGTGTAAACTCAATGCAACAGACAACTGCATTAAAAGAACTTTGCGTAAAGTAAACAATCCTTGCACCCACGGGAAAAAGCACCGTTGTTTTCCCCCTTGTGGCAACAACACATCCCCTAGACTTATGTTTCTGTCACTCAAGCTAGTCATCGAGGGGCATGAACCCACAATCGAGCATAACGTTCCCTCTTGGAGTCACTACCTATTACTCGGCCAAAGCAATAAATAACAACGGAGAACATGCAAGAATTACTTATGAACTAAAATATAAAAGAGGTGAATCAAATATATTACTCAAGATCAATCTGAACATAATCTCATAATCCATCGGATTCCAGCAAACTCAACATAGCAACAGCATAAGGATTACATAGGTGCCTCGATCATGTAGGGCAGCTCACGAGGACTAATTAGTGAAGCACAAGAACGGGAGGAGAACATCACATAGCTACTGGTCATGGACTCATGGTCCAAGGGAGACTACTCACGAGTCATCCGGGAGGCGTCCATGGTGGTGGAGAAGCTCCCGGTGGTGATCCTCCCCTCCGGCAGGGTGCCGGGAAGAGTTCTCCTGGTGCTCCCGATCTTGGATGCGGCGGCGGCGGCGGAACAGAGATGGGATCGCGAAAAGAAGTCCTGTTTCGAGGGTTTCGGAGAGTCCTTTAAATATATGCCAAAGTAGGGCACCGGGGGACTCTCGGGGGGCCGAGGCGCCACCCCGGCACGGCCCAGGGGGGCGCGCCCACAGGGCGCCTGGAGCCCCTGTGCCCCCCCCCCCAGGCTGCCCTTCGGACGCAGTGTTGTTTCCGATACGCTGATTTTTTATATAATTTTTCTGGATTTTTCTGGGCAGTTCTCGAAACGTGAAAACCTGAAATACAAAACAGCCGAAAACAGAAACTGGCACTGGGGTGCACTGGATTAGTAAGTTAGTCCAAATATGATCAAAAGTGTATGGAAGTGTATGAATATCATAGCAATATCACCCAAAAGTGGCATGGAGCAAGCAGAAATTATAGATACGTTTTGGACGTATCAGACCTCAATACCAAGTTCTCCTCAGTCTTCGAGGAGATCTATTCGATGTAATCTCTTTTTGCGATGTGTTTGTCGAGATCCGATGAATTGTGGGTTTATGATCAAGATTATCTATGAGAAATATTTGGTACTTTTCTGAACTCCTTATGTATGATTATAATATCCTTGCAAGTCCCTTCGAATTATTGGTTTGGTTTGGCCTACTAGATCTATAGTTCTTGCAATGGGAGAAGTGCTTGGCTTTGGGTTCAATCTTGCGGTGTCCTTTCCCAGCCAGAGTAGGGGCAGCAAGGCATGTATTGTATTGTTGCCATCAAGGATAAAAAGATGGGGTTTATATCATTATGTTTGAGTTTATCCCTCTACATCATGTCATCTTGCTTAAGGCGTTACTCCGTTCTTATGAACTTAATACTCTAGATGCATGCTGGATAGCGGTCGATGTGTGGAGTAATAGTAGTAGATGCAGAATCGTTTCGGTCTACTTGTCTCGGACGTGATGCCTATATATAATGATCATGCCTAGATATTCTCATAATTATTCTCTTTTCTATCAATTGCTCGACAGTAATTTGTTTACCCGCCGTAGAATATCGCTATCATGAGAGAAACCACTAGAGAGCACTATGGCCCCTAGGTCTATTCTCAACATCTCAATCTACAATCTACTTTACTTTTCCGCCTTTACTTTCTGTTCTTATGTCCAAAAATATCAAACTATCATCTCTATAAGATCTCACTTTCGTAGGTGGCCGTAAAGGGATTTACAACCCCTTATCACGTTGGCTGCAAAGTTCTTATTTGTTTGTGCAGGTGCGAGGGACTTGCGCGTGGTCTCCTACTGGATTGATACCTTGGTTCTCAAAAACTGAGGGAAATACTTACGCTACTGTGCTGCATCACCCTTTCCTCTTCGAGGGAATACAACGCAAGCTCGAGAAGTAGCACTGATGCATACGACGCAGAACGCCCATACTATGCCCACCTGATGGTTAGTGCTATCAGGCCAGAGGCCCCTCCAATCAAAATCCAAACCGTTAGTGTCTTGGGAGCGCGCGGTAACGAGCAGAGACTCATGATCATGTGACCCTGTCACCCCGTCTCGAGGACTTGGGGCAAGGGCTAAGAATGCTCGGCCACGCCTCGTAATTATCTCACGGGCACCTTCCAGGTCAACCCGACTCCACATCACTCGCAATTAAGCTCGCGCGGGTACCCCTCAGGGCCGACCTGTCTTTAGTAACATGGTTCAGTGTAAAGTCATAGTAACCATGTGTCTAACACCAAGGGGAACCCTCAGGAATCACCCTCGATGGAATTCCACCTGATGTTATCGTCAAGGTGATGGAAGGAGGAATCACCCTCGAGGTCCACTCTTGAGGAGTTGCACGACGGTGTTGTTATCGGGAGTGGAGAAGGAGGAATCACCCTCGATGACCATAACTGATGAACTAACCTACAAGGTTAACATCAGAAGTGCTGATGAGGTATCACCCTCGGCACTCGATAGTAACCCAGTAGTGTCGAGCAACTAAGGGGAAAGTGATGTGCGGTGCCGGGTCCTGGTCTTCGATCCCATTGATCGGGTCTTATGATAATCCAGCGGGGCAGTCGGGACAAAGTGGGGGTCTCTGATGGGTCTCTACCTGGCCTATACTAAACATTTTAGGATAAGCAGATAGGTAACAGTAGCAGGTTACAATAAACAGGCCATGCAACAGAGTAGGATCATACAAAAGGCAGTAGCAGTTCTAATGCAAGCATAAGAGAGAAGGGAATGGGCGATATCGGAATGCTCAAGGGGGGTTTGCTTGCCTGCAAGCTGAAAAGGAAGAAGTGTCGTTGTCGACGTAGTCGATCACTGGGGCGTCATCGGCCTCGGGGTCTACCGAAGAGAAGAGGGGGAGGAAACGAAAAAATACACGGCAAACAAAGCATCATAAAGCATAACATGGTAATACGCGGTGTTAGGGGTGAACTAACGCAATGCTAGACGTTGCAGACAGAGAGGGAAAACATCCGGAGGGGTTTTCCCGGCGTGCGACATTTTCTGAACAAATGAAAAGAGAGGGGACGGTTCCATGTTCAGCATGCTAGGGGCCTGTGACAGATGAACGGACCGCGTATTCGGTTTCGTTGGATTTTTCTGGGCTACGGTTTATTTTCTACGAATTTTAAAAATTTAAACATTTCCTAGATTTATTCAAAAATTGTCAAAAGTGGAAAATGACATCAGCATGACATGGGGATGACGTCAGCAGTCAACAGACTCACTGACTAGAGTCAAACCTGACTTGTGGGTCCAGTGGAGCCCACTGGTCAATAACTGTGGTTTTAACAGAGGGGCTACATGAACTAAACAGGTTAATTAGTGGGTGGGACCCACTTTGAGTGAGTGGTTAGCATTTTAATTAATTAATTAATTAACAGATTGTCTAGTTAACTAAAATCGTTTAATCAGGTGAGACCCACATGTCAGTGAAATGGGCCGGCCACGTCAGCGGCTGACAAGGTCAATGGGTCAACGGGGCCCACCCGTCAGCGACACAGGAGGACCCACACGTCAGGCCAGCTCAGCGACGATCAGTGACTCGTCGGAATCACGCCGACGAGCTCGTTCGCGGCGGTGCGTCCTCGGGCATCGTCGGAAATCGACCATAGGGCATCATTTTGATCACGGACGGGCACGTTAGAATGGCAAGACGACGGCGCGTCGATTGGTGGTGGTTTCGCCGGCTGCGGTGGCCGGAGACGAGTGGTACGACGTCATCGGCGGCGGGGTGTTTTCGGGGAGCAACGACAACAACGATGCGGTGCGCTATCGGACAAACGGAAGGTCTAGTCGGGCCCTACTCAACGCGTCGGGTTCTACGGAAACATGCCCATGACCATTTGGTCGTCGGAGTCTCGCCGGCGACGAGATCCGCGTCGAAGCGTTCAGGCATCTCCAATGCGACCACTCCGGCGACGAAAACACGCGGGGAGAGAGGGGAAAGGACGGCGCCTGCTCATCGGTCCCTGTAGGTGTGCTCAAATGGGCTCGGGGAGGCTTGTCGTCGCCGGAACCATTGCTGGAGTCGAAGATGTCCGTAGGGGAAGAACATGTCGCCGGGCTCGAATCGGTGGCTCCCGGCTTGAACGGCTGGGCGCATTCGACGGAGGAGACATTGGCGGTGCCTCACGACATCTCAGCGAGGCAAGGCGGTGACGAAGGGCGCGGGATCGACGGAGGACGGCGACGAGCTCTCGGGCGAGATGGGGAAAATGGAGAGGCGAGGCGCGTGCGAGCGAGTGAGGGGGCTGGGTGGAGTGGGCGAGTGGGGTGGGAGCCCGAGGCATCGGGGCTGCCCTTATCCCCTCGCTGGCGATGTGGCAGTACGGGGCGGCATGCCCGGTCTGGCGGGGACGCACCCCGGTCGGAGGAGCATTGAGGAAGGCGATCAACAGCATGGGGAAGGTGGGCTGGCTTGCTGGGATGGGCTAAAGCCCAGTGGGGCAAGGGGTGGCTTTTCTCTTTTCCTTTTTCCTTTCTTTTACTCTTTTCTTTTTACAGAAAGATATGATCTGCAATATTTGAGCTGCCAAAAGGATTCTGTAAAATGTGGGACTTGGCCACATAATTACATTGCAACAGTTGGCACTGCCACAAAAAAGATTGTGAGGCTTATGAAATAGTTTGTAGTCTTTATTAATTAAAAATGCATTTAAATTATTATTTTAGCTAGTGATTTAAATAGTTTAGTGCACTCAACACTTTGCAAAATGTTGGTCCACTACCAATATTAGTTGTGGATTATTTGGCACATGATGAACATTTTAGTTTTCATGTTTGAGCATTTTTGAATTTATTTTAATCTGATTTTGACTTTGATTTTGGACAAGTGGAAATTTGCTTAGTAATTATGATGACATGGCCACCATTAGTGTGGAGTTACTGTAGCATAATTTTTGGAGTGTTACAACCATCGCTCGCTGGATTGGGGAGGTGAACGCGTCGTCAAGCCGTACGTGTGTTGAACATGGAGGTGTCGTCCGTTCGGCGCTAGATCGGAGTTCGCGGGACGGGTCGTGATTGAATCGTGAAGACGTTCGACTACATCAACCAGATTTCTTAACGCTTCCGCGTAGCGATATACGAGGGTATGTAGATCCAATCTCTCCTCGCGTAGATGGTCATCTCCTAGATTTGATCTTGGTGAGTGTAGGAAATTTTTTGTTTCTCATGCAACGTTCCCCAACAGTTGGTGCATCGGCAAGGGGAATCCGGTGGTAGTTATCGCTCATGGAGGTCATAGGTGTTGGTCGAGACGTGTCTTTGTTGTTCTATTTAAGGAAAGTTCCTTCGCGTTGTGTTTGTAATATGTGCGGTGGCTTACCTTTGGATTAGTCTGGTGTGAGTTTACATTACACTTGTTGTTCGCGGCGAGAGATGGCCTCTTGTAATTGTCTTTTGTCATCTATACAAATATGATACGTTTTTGGCGTACTCTCGAAAGAAAAATAAGTCAAAGACTTCAGCAAACACTTCCTGCCTATCGTCTGATAGGAAGCGATCTTCAGACCACCCGATAACCGTGGATACAAGTTTCATCACACGGCCTAGATACCTCTCGTCGAGATTCCCTATCCTAATTTCTACTCCCTATTATGTCGCAGCCATTAGGCCTGTGCCAATGCTAGTTTCTTAGTATGGTTTCATAGGCAATTTGCTTATGTGGCATGTTAGTTAATGAAGAAAGAGAGTGAGGTTGTAGCTTAGCTAAGATACAATTCTTGCACGTGGCCATAGGCAAAAAATGGTTCTATCCCAATCGTATGCATGCATGAGCCCCAAATCATTAAATGTAGATACAACCCATAAGAAACAAGGCATTGGACTAATTGTATCTTAAATAATTATTACACCTATGATATTGTGCTAAGAAACGGTGCATTGGCACAGGCCTTATTCGCCAAAATCCCGGTCCCTTATCCCCTGCCTCCGTCCCAACTCGCCGCAAAACTCTCCAGCCACCGCGCCGCCCCTGTTCGCACCACCATGGCTGTCCAGATTCGTTCTCCTGTGTCCCATGCTTCGAATCCACCCCGCCCATCGCCCTCCTCACCGTCCAGATTCGACCAGTTACTCCACTCCGCTCAATCGTAGATGCGGCCCCTGATCCACCTCACCAATGAGCCATCCCGGCAGTAGACATTCATGCCCACCAGTACCGCCGTGTTCTCGGCCTCATGAGGCTGCCTGAGGGGTCGCCGACTGCTGGTCTACTAGCCATGGGCCTCACAAATTCTCCGCTCAAATCTTCATGCATACATGGCAATTGGTGAGTTAAAATTGTGTGCTTCCAGGGATTCTCAGATCTATTGTGATAGGAAAAAAATTACCCTTTCCATCACATTGCAGAATTATGCATTAAAATATTGGCAGTAAGCATTGTTTTTCGTTTGCTAATTCAAATTCCTATGCTTCTACATTATACGTATTAGTCCAGTTGTGGTAGCTCAAGATTGGTGCGTCCATTAGCCATGATTTTGTAAGCGCCATACATATTGGAGTTACATGCTTCTATATGGTACTACTAATGTTTATAAAGCTTAACTTTCATGTTTCATGTGCATCCTACACGTGCTTCTGCAATCCACAAAGTTTGCATCAATAGAACCATTTTTTATTTGTTGTTTAGCTTGTCCACAATTTTGCTTCAGCCACAATGATATACATGCTTCCTTTGCTTCATACATATGCTTCCTTTGCTTCATACACATGCTTCATTCTTTCTAGATTTTTCTTTTTAATGGACGTGCTTCCTTTGCTTCATACATATGCTTCTATTGTATAAATGTTTGATCGCACACAATGATATACATGCTTCCTTTACCAGAGATGTTTTTATGGTCCTAGCATAGTTCGACCACATCATGTGTGCTTCTTATTCTATATTTTTTTCCTAAACCGCACACGCTTCAAACGCCGCGAGCATAACTTCTTCTAATGAACTTTTAATTTATTAACTTTTTTATTTGAGTAGTTTTTTTCCTTTGAAAGTGTGTGCTTCCTTCTTACTGAATATTTTCTGTTTATAGTCATTTTGTTGCACCTCACTTTATCCATGATTCTTCTTCCTAGACAATGCCAATGAGCGAGACCAGACACCTCTATTTGCTGATGACTACTATGGCAGATGTGGTGAGCAACCTAAAAAAGGAGCTCTGGTCAGTGTGGTGCTTATCCCTGATCAGCCCACTTGGCACGCGCTGCGACATTGGCTGGGCAGAACTAAAAGTTGTATCGTTGTAATAGTGTTCTATTTTGTATTAAACCAAAGAGATGTAAGGGCATGTACAATGGTTCTAGCTTAAGGATGCCACGTAAGATAAATGATGAGGTGGAGGAGAGAGAAATCATAAGAGAAGGCTTGTCTTATCTTATTTAAGAGAAGACAAGAGATGATAGCTTAGCACAATTTGTCTCACCATGTTTTTAGGAATAACTAATTATTGAAGATAAGGCTAAGAGATGACCCATTGTAGACTTGTTTTTTTGTCATCTCTAATTTACATGCAAAACATAAGATAAGACTATCTTATCAACCATTGTACATGCCCTAAATATTTGTTCATACAAAGTGTGTTTGTTCCGATTCTTCACGTTGCTTGGTATGCTTCCACACATGTTTTTTCACTGGTAATATGGTCAATAAAACTAGAAAAAATTGCTTCCAAGGGGATCACAGTTGTGGTCATAGAACAGAAAAGTGTGTACTATCTTGTGAACAGTTTGTTTAAAAAAATGTTTACCATCACGCAAACAGTTTGTACCAGAACATTAGAAAATTATGCTTCCATGCATCAATGATAGTGCTTCTGTGGTATAAAAATTACATTGCCATATGTGAGCAAACAGTTTGTTCCATAACATTAGAAAATTATGCTTCCATGCATCAATGAGAATGCTTCCCTGGTATAAAAATTACATTGACATATGTGAGCAAACACGTCTTAAAAGTTTGTACAGAACATTAGAAAATTATGTTTCCATGTACCAACGAGAATGCTTCCCTATTATAAAAATTACATTGCCATATGTGAGCAAACACGTCTTAAAAGGTCGTAATTAATTGTTACCAAAATTATTTCTGGAAAAAATGGTATATGGTCATTCTTGGGAAAGGTTTATCATTTATATGAATGAAACAAATCACAATTTATGGGGCTGATGTGATAAATGGAGGTAGTTACCAAAAAACGCACAATTAAAAAGGAAACTAACCTACCCTGCGCTGACTTTCCTACCAGATCAAACCATCAATGTGTTTCTAATCGTAGGGTCCTGGATTGGTCTGATAGGAAGCAAGGGATCACTAGTCTGATCCCTAGTGCTTCCCGTCAACTTGGGGCCGCCGATGCCAAACGATTGGTTTGACCCCCTCGCGCAAACTAACCATACACTAATTAGGGCGCGAACTCGTGATGTGACACGCAACGTAGGCCCATTTAACATCTTCGGCGCGTTTTATTCCTAAGGCAACCACGACGCGGTATCGCTCTGCTCAAGTGGCGAGCGACTCAACAAATCTCAAGCGCAAAAGATCAGCTTTGCCCGATAGGATCGACCGTGTTCGTGCACAGTGGCGACCGGCTAGAGCTGAAAGAGGGTGCAATTATATATTAAAATTGAGACATTTATTTTGAGACGAAAATAGTACTCCCTCCATTCACTATTATAAGGTTGGTTGTAATGGGGAGTATCATATACTAGTATCATGCATATGATACTAATGTATGATACCACCTCCGTAAGGGCATCTCAAATAGATTGTATGTTAGTCTTGTTGGTAAGATGTCCATGTCATCAACCAACAAGCTATCATACAACTACTCCAATATGTTATATCTAAGCTATCCAATAGATGATGAGAAAATAAATGTGATTGCTCTCTATTTCACCTTGGAGCTTGTGCAAAGGTTGTTGGTTATTCTACATACTCCCTCCGTCCCAAAATACTTGTCATCAAACTGGACAAAAAGGATGTATCTAAAACCAAAATACATCTAGATACATCCCTTTTTATTCATTTTGATGACAAGTATTTCCGGACGGAGGGAGTACAACTTTGCTCTCTTTCCATATTTATTACATGCCACATCATCACTATGTCCTAGGTGGCAAATTTACCAACACCTATCTTACAGCTGTTGGAGATGCCCTAATGCATAGTATCATAAGTTAGTATCTTAGGTTGCCTTATTAATTGCCATGCATGACACAAAATAGTACAACATTTAATATGATACGGTATCATGATATGATACCACACCCTCTCTTTCCTCATTTAATTGTGTGCCACATCATCCAAAAAGTCTAGTTGGCATGCATGATACCACCTATGATACTCCCATTAGGCTGGTCGTAATGGTAGTATCATAGCTAGTATCATGCATGCCAACTAGACTATTTTGCTGAGGTGGCATATAATTAAATGAAGAAAGAGAGTGTTGAGTATCATATCATGATACCGTATCATATTAAATGCTATGCTACAATGTGTCATGCATGGTAATAAATAAAGTTACATATGATACTAGTATATGATATTGTGCATTACGGAGGTAGTATCATACCTTAGTATCATGTGCATGATACTAAGGTATGATACTACCCATTACAAGCAGCCTTACAACCAACCTAAGACATTTAAGACAACACTTAATATAGTTCAATTTGAGCTGTCCTAAAGGATTTACAAAAATGAACATAGAGAGTATGAACGGATCACCAAGCAACATTAATGGCCTATTTTATAAATTACATTAATGACCTATCTGGTAGACTACATACCGCCCAGCCACCTCTGTGTGATGTAATTTTGGCCAAATTTTATTTGACGGCTGCTCAGTGGGTTACATCCTTTTTCGTAAAAGGCGCCCACACGCACACCTCCTTCAATTCGTGTAAAATGGGCCGACCCACCATTTAAGCACCAACGGGAACCTCCAGGTTTTGGGAAGCTCCTGGAAGCTTCTGGCCGGCTTTCCTTTTTCTCCTTTTTGGATTCCTGGAAGTTATTTTTCTCTTTTCCTTTTTATTTCTTTCTAAAAAATGTCTTTTTTTTAATGGTCACCTCAAGCTCGTCGTCGTCTGCCTTCAAACGGTGACATGGAGCGCCTGCTCCGTGGCTGTACTGCATTCGAATACCTTCGTCTTCACGTAATCAATGGGTTGAGTAGCTTCCACATCACCTCCATGACTTTCCGGACTATCTATGTGTGTTGTTGGTGCGGCAACAAGACATCACAAGATGTGTACCACGGTATGGTCATTGAGGACATACCTTCACTTGAGAGATTACTTGTAGTTGATCAAGAAGGTCCAACAAGAATCAATGTAATTTCTGCGCCAAAATTGACAGTGGTGGGCTACTCGTCTAACAAATACTCTGAAACTTGTTATTGGATCCACACTCGTTCAGGTACAACAGCCGCCTTACACCTCTCCTTCTAGAAATTAACATTATTTCTAATTTTTAAGATGTATGCTCGCCTGTCAGCCATAAAATGATTCTGACAAGCTTAACCCTGAAACTACACACAGTGAAGGTCTTGGCACTAGAATCTATCGGCCCCAACCTGAAGCAAGTTGTCAGTTTCCCGAGATGCTTTCCCGATGACAATGTACTACGATTTCTGAAGGATGTTTTTGGAGGATTTCAGTACATACATGTTCCCCCCATATTGGTTGCTTGATCCATATGGTTACAATCCATAAGCATTTCTCCTTTGGATTCATTTGTACTAGTTTTATAGGGAACTTTTCATCCACACCAACCTCTTGTGAAGAAGGCTACATTTTTCTAGATTGTAATCAAATGCCCATGTTAACCATGTCGGATCGAAGATGGCATGCTAGTGCATTTTACAATTCCTGCAAACCAAATAGGCATGTAGTAGTGTTCAAAACTGCATGTAGGCACTAACACATTTTCTTCTTTTGCAGATAAGATTAGGCCCGGTGGTGGATAATGTGATACAATATAACAATCACATCGAATGCCTAGATCTGCATCTCTTAGAAATTACTTTGAACTCCTACCGAGGGACCTTACCAGAGATTACATTCGTCAGGTTCTTTCTTGTTAGAGCAAGGGTGCTGAAGGTAATGAGGTTTGCCCTACATTTATTTCACAGAAATGAATGGTTTCTTGATCAGCGCCGGCGGCTGCGGCAGAATGGAATAGGCTCCGAAAATGCTGAATTTCATTTTGCAACTTCAGATGACAGAGTAATCGGAAGTCATCATGTCAACCCCATACATGACTTCTCAGTGCCTGACCCCTTTGGAAAAATATGAGGTTTCAAAACTAGACTTACAAGTAGTAATATTAGTTCAAACCTCTCTGATATCCATGTTCAGCGGATCAGCGTGAGTGTTTGCAGCTGATGAGCTGAATTTCATTTCTAATATCAGTTTGAACCTTATAATCTTCGAAATTGAGCCATATAACTCTGGAATTTGAACCTTGTAATATTTCAAGCTTTTCTGGTACAATCGTTGAAATGACACCGTATGAGACTCCTATATTGGTAGCACTATTTTTCCCTTAATATGAAATGGACTTAGATTTTATTAACCATTCTCGAATGTGTTTCCCTTGTCGATCTCATAGCACACGATCTCTATAGCTAACTCGACTGCAATCTTCGACATTATTGCACACAGTTGGTTTCTTCAACCGTGTGCCCTGTAGAGCGCATAATTAATTATCGCACTCGAGTGTCCATCATCGTCCTTGTGTGTAACTTTGACCTCATCACCCACGGTTAAACTTATGACTGAAGTCATTCCACACACTTCGTTTTTACAAAGCTTTTTGCCAATAAACGCCCATGATTTGTCCCTCTTCTAGCCGACGCATGGCCAAACTAGCCGGGTGGGAAACTTGCGTGGTAAACTACGTGGTAGCGCGGGAACAATCTCACTGATGATACATTTGGCGGCTCTTCGAGCCCACGCGTGGTCAAACGAAACACGTGCGGTGCGGTGTTGTCAAGTGTGCACTGGAATCCTTCGCCATGAACGCGGTGACAACACGTGATGATTACAGGTCGGCCGGCCCCCATTTATTATAGCGGACATTTAACCCTTGTCTCTCTTCAATCTTTCGATCGCGCCCCACCATTGCAAGAAGCACACTGATGTCTACGCACGCTTCTACTCTTGTAGACTATGTTGGGCCTCCAAGCGAAGAGGTTTGTAGGACAGTAGCAATTTCCCTCAAGTGGATGACAAGGTTTATCGAACTCAGGGAAGTAGAGGTTGAAGATGGTCTCTCTCAAGCAACCCTGCAACTAAGATACAAGAAGTCTCTTGTGTCCCCAACACACCTAATACACTTGTCAGATGTATAGGTGCACTAGTTCGGCGAAGAGATGTTAAATGGCAAGTGATATGGATGGCAAAAAAAGGTAATACAAATATGTAATAAAAAGTGCAGCAAGCAAACAAGTAGTAAACGTGAGCACAAACGGTATTGCAATGGTGGAAACAAGGCCTAAGGTTCATACTTTCACTAGTGGCAACTCCCAACAACATTAACATAATCGAATCACATGAGATTTCCCATAAAACATGCAAAGGGGACGCACTCGGAGGTCATTCCTTCGTGGTCAAGAGAGGACGAGAATTATGTAGGGCTACAAAAGCACACCTCAAAGTTCGTAGTTCTCGATCTAAGGATTTCCCAATGTCACCGCGGCCATCCAAAGAGAGTCCCACAATCACCATAACATATCTAAAGGATAGTCAAAGACAAGCACCAAGAGACTCTCAATCTTCAATCAACACACAAGAGAGGAAATCACTCATGAAAATATTGTTCTAATCCATGTCCAATAGACCGCTGTCACCTTGGTCTCGGGGATTATACTAGATAAAGACAAGTGAGTACATCAATCCAATACATAGAGGAAGGGGAAACACCCTAGATTAACATAGCCTATGATCACAACGAAGATCACATCATGGGAGAGAGAATTGACCACATAGCTACTGGTAAGAACCTCAGCCCCGAGGGGGAACTACTCCCGCATCATGGAGGGAGGAAGCAACGTCGATGGAGATGAATCCGGGGGCACTTCCCCGTCCCAGCAGCGTGCCGGCGCAGGAATTCTGGTCCCCCGAAGCTTGATGGCGATGGCGGCGGAGATCGGAATCGCGTCTGGAGAAAAGGGTTCCGGAATCAGGGTTTCCTCGACACGCTTTAAATATATGCCACAGGGGGCCACCAGAGGGGGTCAGGCGTGCCCAGGCGCCCCCCCGGCGCGGCCCAGGGGGGGCCGCACCCACAGGCCGCCTGGAGCCCCTGTGGGTCCCCCCCGGCTGTACTTTGGCCGCACGGTAGCTCCTGGAACGCTGATTTTTTATATATTTTTTCTGGATTTTTCTGGGCAGTTCTCGAAACGTGAAAACCTGAAATACAAAAACAGCCGAAAACAGAAACTGGCACTGGGGTGCACTGGATTAGTAAGTTAGTCCAAATATGATCAAAAGTGTATGGAAGTGTATGAATATCATAGCAATATCACCCAAAAGTGGCATGGAGCAAGCAGAAATTATAGATACGTTTTGGACGTATCAATTAGTAGTAGATATTGATGGATTTCGGTCTACTTACTTTGGCGTACCGCCCATGCTTTGAACCTCAACCTTTCTTGCAATGTAGTCAGTATTGGTTTGCGTTCGTGGTCCTGTCAATTGCCCAGCTGTAATTTGTTTCCTCACATAGTTGTTTTATCGTCTTTTGGGAGAGAGACATCACTAGTGAACATCATGAGACTCCGGTCCATATTACCATCATTGATCACATCCACTATTTACTTTTCGCTATTTTATTTACTATTGCAAAACACTATCTATCACTACTATCATATTGCTTTTAACCCTTTGTGAACTACAAGGCCGGAGAGATTGACAACCTCTCTGTACTCGTTGGGAGCAAAGTTATTTGTATCTGTGTGCAGGTCCACGTTGATTGCTAATTGCGCCGTTAGCAGTTGACACCTACCTGTTGAACCTAGGAGTCTCTGGGGATTCGATCCTTGGCATCTTTGCTAAGGGAAAACACTTCTACTTACTGCATCTTACACCTTCCACTTGGGGTAACCAACGAGGGGTTTGAGGCCCATCAAGGAGTATTTTCTGGCGCCGTTGCCGGGGACTCCACTCTTCAGGATAGGGGAGTTGCATGCTATCTTTTACCTTTGCTTTTTAGTCTTGTTAGTTTACCTTTCATTTTTTGCTTTAGTTCCTTTTTATCGAAAATCACAAAAATAGTTATCTTGCTTGCTTGCTACTATGGGTTCCACCGAGAACACCAAGTTGTGTGACTTCACTAGTCACAACAACGATGACTTTATCAGCAAACCTATCACTACACCTGCCACTTCAGCACCTTCATATGAAATTAAACCTGCTTTACTGAACTTAGTTATGAAAGAACAATTCTCCGGTGCTGGAGATGATGCTGCTTTACACTTGAACAACTTTGTAGAACTTTGTGATATGCAAAAGTACCAAGAAATAGATGGTAATATTGTTAAGCTTAAGCTTTTTCCTTTCTCCTTGAGAGGAGGAGCTAAAATTTGGTTTCAGTCTTTGCCTAGAAATAGCATAGATTCATGGGACAAGTGCAAGGATGCTTTTATCAGAAAATGCATCGAATACCAATAGTGCTTGCTCCTTGTCCTATTTAGCTCGGATCCCCATGGGTGATCATTGCATTGCATATGTTTCAACCAAGTGTCACAAAGGGTACCTCTCTGCCACCTGTACAAAGGTCCAAGGAGATAGATCGCATTTGATTTCTCGTTTTTGATAGATCTCAACTTGAGGACATCCATACCGGGACAACATAGAAAATAGATGATGGACTCATCTTTAATGCATAAGCATATTCTCATGAGAGATTGAGGATTAAGGTCCAAGCTAAAACTTCCACCATGATGCATGGCTTTGGTTGGCGGCCCAATGTTCTTCTCTAACAATATGCATATTAATTCAACCCACGGTAAATCACCCTTACTTCAGACAAGACGAACATGCATAGCAACTCACATGATATTCAACAAAAGTGTGACAGTTGATGGCGTCCCCAGAAACATGGTTACCGCTCAACAAGCAACTTATAGGAAATAAGATACATAGGCAACATATTCTTTACCATAATAATTTTTAGGCTAATTTCCCATGAGCTATGTATTGCATGGTTAGTTTGCTTAGTGCAGGTGGAGGTTAGCAAAAGACTGGGAGGGACCAACTAAGAGAGCAATGACGGTCATAATCATGCAGAGCGACAAAGCAATATTGAATCAGGCATGGTAGTTAAATCGCTACTTAGAAATAAAAGATCATCAAGGCTTGACAGACTTTCTTTACAGTCTTGAATATGCGTGAGCATACGCCAAGTCAATCAAAATAAATTCTCGAAGGAAGATATTACTAAACCATACCATATCATAGGCAAACAAACCATGTTGGTACTCCAATAACACATTGGGAACCCCCCAGCTATTTGAGATTAACCATAAGAAAACCTGAACTACTAAGCACCATCATGCAAGTAGCATCTTTATCATAGACACATTAACCAATGCAACGGAAGCAAACTCTCTTAATAGGGCGAGCATGGTAATTAAAGAGAGTTCAAGCAACCAACTAAACAAAAGCTCTTTGAAAAGATAAGCATGAATACTAAGAGCAGAGCACGATAGTAGCTATTAAAAGACAAAGAACACACACAGCATAGATAGACATGAAAATTTTATGTAATGTTCTAGGTAGAAGTGGAGCGTGTTTCTCTCCCACATAAAGGAATGCTGGGCTCCGACTCGTTATGAAAAACTAAAAAGAAAACTAAAAGCAAGACGCTCCAAGCATAGCACATAACACATGAAGTGATTAAAATATAGCGGAACGAAAGACGAACTGATAATGTTGATGGAGAAGGGGATGCACGGGGGCATCCCCAAGCTTAGACGCTTGAGTCTCCTTGAATATTTCTTGGGGGTGCACGGGGGCATCCCCAAGCTTGAGCGTTGACACTCCTGAATCTTTTTATCATCTTCCCTCGCACACTTGAAAACTCCCTTCATACATAACTCATCATAATCTGATTAGCGAGGTTAGTACCCTTAATAAAATAATTATACCTTGCTGGAAATAAGGATATTATTGAAGTTCTACTGTTTCTCAAGATTGCCAAAAGGTTTTTGCAAAGAAAAAGCAAGTTCTTAATTTGCAAAGTGAAGGTAAGGCAAAACAGGACAGAATCTGTGAAAAACAGAACAGCAGGCAGTTATTGATCTGTTCGGGATACTTCTGCAACTCAAATCAAAACACTCAGAACAGACGCACGAAAGACAATTATATAGAGAACACTGTCTAAAAAATTCAGACCAAAAAGATGATCTGGTGATTTTATACGAATTTTTCTATCCAAGTACAGAATCTGTTTCCTGGACAGCACCTCACAACTTTTGAACTTTCTAGCAATCAGAGGCTATACTTGGCACAAATATGAAAAGCAAAGATACAATGATGATGCTACTGTAGTAAACAACATCAAGACACAACAAAAGCAGAATATAAAAACTTATTCATGTGGGCTGCCTCCCAAAAGCGCTTTCTTTTATGCCTTTAAGCTAGGCATAAGACTTTAATGATTCTCTTGTAGGAATAAGAATTGAAGAACAAAAGAGAGCATCAAGAAGCAAATATTAAACACATTTAAGCCTAACATGCTTCCTATGCATAGGAATATTGCAATAGAATAATTCATTGAAGCACAAAGCAATAAGCATAGGAAGACAAAACAAGTGCAGCTTCAAAACCTTCAACATAAAGAGAGGGAACTTCTTATTATTAAGATATTTAGAACCAAGCCTCCCTCTCTCATTATAAATTTCAGTGGCATCATGGATGAACTCAACAATATAAGCATCACATAAAGCATTGTTACCATGATCCACATGCAAAAGGTACTCTCACTCCCCACATAAGCATAATTTTTTTCATTGGTAATAGTGGGAGTAGGACTATCATAAACAACTTGAACACTATAGATTAGTTGTATATTAAGAGGGTGGTGTTCAACAAGGGAGTAATTCCCTTCATGATTATGACAAGTTTCATAAGGATAATTTCTCCTTATGTCATAGGTACCTTTATAATCACTATAGATTGGAGTTATAACATCATCATGGTAGAGAAGAGCATTATCATTGCTAGCAACTATATTTGTAAACATGTTGTCTTTATTCTTACTAGCAAGAGAATTATCAATTATCACATCACTAGTGGGGATAGGATTTGCAATCCTATCATCCCCAAGCTTAGAGCTTCCCATATCTTCACTTTCAGAGTTGGTAACAAAAAGATTTTCAAGATCATAAGCAGCATTATCATCATTTTCCCAATCACAATAAGTAACATGCATATCATAATCAAAATCATCTTCAATAGTACCTACGGACGTATCATCATAAACTTCACCTTCTTCTTTAAACTTACAACCGTTAGGATAAAAGTTGATAGGAGGAATATGCTCAGGCCAGGTTGATACCCATTCTTCTTCCTTCTTGCTCCTCCTCCTCCTCCTCTTCTTTTTCTTCTTCTTCACCTTAGGAGGGGGTGGTTGGAGATGAAGCTTCTCCACATATCCTGGTTCATCATTAGAAACAATAGGGGAAACTTGGGAGGAACTCTCCTTTTTATTAGCATAAATATAAGAGACATTTTTATACTTCGGTAAAGTTCCCTCCTTTCTAATCTTACTTATGTAATCATGTTCATGGCAATTAACAACACAATAGAGATGACAATTTTGCAAAGTGTTTTTTATTCCTATGGCATTATCATCCAGCCAAGAAGTCTTTTCTGATAACTCTACACACATAAAAAATAACATAAGCTCATCATAAAGATCAGAGGTGATCATGTCATCACACAACCGGTTAACATTTATGTTTTGAAAGTCCATGCATTGAAAATTAAAGTGACCCTCTATATGGCAAAGTTCACAAGTAAAAGGATAAAGGTCACACAATTCTCTAGCAATTTCATTTAAATCTCTGACCCAAGTGATTGTTCTTTCATGCTTATGTTGCTTACAATACTTCTCTTCTTCAATCATAGGCCTTTCACAAGGTCTATCCACTCCACAAAAATTAACATGCTTATATAAAACTTCATTTTTAGGAATTGGATCATGCATGTTGCAGTCATCATGAACAATTTCATTTTCTTTGCAAGTCTCTTTAAAAGGTTTATGATGCTTGATCCAATCCTCCTTAGGCATATTAAGATGTGAAGCAAAAGATTTGAGGAAATCAACAAGGAGTTGAGAATCAAGCCCAAACTTAGCACTAAACTTATTAAAACTTGTAGTTTCAACAAAAGACTTAATGCAATCATACTCATAAATTATACCTGACTCTTTACCTTTGTCGATCTCCCAATCTTCAGTGTTGCGTTGAATTCTTTCAAGGAGTTCCCATTTAGCATCAATCTTTTTGTTTGTGAAAGAACCCATAGAGGAAGCATCGAGCAAATCTTTATCCTGTCGAGAGAGCCTCCATAGAAGTTAGTAATAATAATATCTTTGGGGAGCCCATGGTTAGGACATTTTAGCATTAACGTTTTCAGTCTCCCCCAAGCTTGAGCTATGCTCTCTCCGTCATGAGGGTAGAAATTATAAACATAATTCCTATTCTTATGGACTTCATGAAGAGGATAAAACTTGGAGTAAAAGAGAGACTGGATCTCTTCCCACTCCAGCAGGTGAGAGTCATTTAGTAGCCTATACCACTCCAATGCTTTTCCTTTCAGTGACAAGGCAAATAATTTCCTCATGACAAACTCCCTCGATACACCTGCAAGCTTAAATAATGAACATAGTTGTGACAGATATAGCAAGTGTTCATCGGGATGTCTGTCTCCTGCATAACGATTAGCCAAAACATGATCGATAATACCAGCCGGTATTTTATAGGGCACAATTTCAGTAGGAGGAGGAGCAACCACCACAGGTGTGGGGCGTCCTCCCGCAAGCAACGATCCAATAGCAAGGTTTTCCATAAACATGACTAGTGAAATAAAAACAAGAAACAAAAAGATTTAAATGCAAGATCTAAAGATATACCTTCAAGCGCTCACCTCCCCGGCAACGGCGCCAGAAATAGCTTGATGTCTACGCACGCTTCTACTCTTGTAGACTATGTTGGGCCTCCAAGCGCAGAGGTTTGTAGGACAGTAGCAATTTCCCTCAAGTGGATGACCTAAGGTATATCGAACTCAGGGAAGTAGAGGTTGAAGATGGTCTCTCTCAAGCAACCCTGCAACTAAGATACAAGAAGTCTCTTGTGTCCCCAACACACCTAATACACTTGTCAGATGTATAGGTGCACTAGTTCGGCGAAGAGATGTTAAATGGCAAGTGATATGGATGGCAAAACAAGGTAATACAAATATGTAATAAAAAGTGCAGCAAGCAAACAAGTAGTAAACGTGAGCACAAACGGTATTGCAATGGTGGAAACAAGGCCTAAGGTTCATACTTTCACTAGTGGCAACTCCCAACAACATTAACATAATCGAATCACATGATATTTCCCATAAAACATGCAAAGGAGACGCACTCGGAGGTCATTCCTTCGTGGTCAAGAGAGGACGAGAATTATGTAGGGCTACAAAAGCACACCTCAAAGTTCGTAGTTCTCGATCTAAGGATTTCCCAATGTCACCGCGGCCATCCAAAGAGAGTCCCACAATCACCATAACATATCTAAAGGATAGTCAAAGACAAGCACCAAGAGACTCTCAATCTTCAATCAACACACAAGAGAGGAAACCACTCATGAAAATATTGTTCTAATCCATGTCCAATAGATCGCTGTCACCTTGGTCTCGGGGATTATACTAGATAAAGACAAGTGAGTACATCAATCCAATACATAGAGGAAGGGGAAACACCCAAGATTAACATAGCCTATGATCACAACGAAGATCACATCATGGGAGAGAGAATTGACCACATAGCTACTGGTAAGAACCTCAGCCCCAAGGGGGAACTACTCCCGCATCATGGAGGGAGGAAGCAACGTCGATGGAGATGAATCCGGGGGCACTTCCCCGTCCCGGCAGGGTGCCGGCGCAGGAATTCTGGTCCCTCGAAGCTTGATGGCGATGGCGGCGGAGTTCGGAATCGCGTCTGGAGAAAAGGGTTCCGGAATCAGGGTTTCCTCGACACGCTTTAAATATATGCCAAAGGGGGCCACCAGAGGGGGTCAGGGGTGCCCAGGCGCCCCCCGGCGCGGCCCAGGGGGGGCCGCGCCCACAGGCCGCCTGGAGCCCCTGTGCCCCCCCCCCCCGGCTGTACTTTGGCCGCACTGTAGCTCCTGGAACGCTGATTTTTTATATATTTTTTCTGGATTTTTCTGGGCAGTTCTCGAAACGTGAAAACCTGAAATACAAAAACAGCCGAAAACAGAAACTGGCACTGGGGTGCACTGGATTAGTAAGTTAGTCCAAATATGAATAAAAGTGTATGGAAGTGTATGAATATCATAGCAATATCACCCAAAAGTGGCATGGAGCAAGCAGAAATTATAGATACGTTTTGGACGTATCACACACCCATAACGACAAATTCTTAGAGGGTATCCTGCGCGGCTCCAATGGCGCTCCGAGCGGCTACCAACGACGAGCAACAGTTCACCATGCATGACGTGGTGAACACCCACAGAAGGTTCACGGAGCTCTCGGTGGTGTACACAAACAACCCGGTCTAGGTGGAGCTATTGGGGAATGTAGTATTTCAAAAAAAATCCTACAATCACGCAAGATCTATTTAGGAGAAGCATAGCAACGAGCGGGAAAAGTGTGTCCACGTACCCTCGTAGACCGAAAGCGGAAGCGTTTAGTACCGCGGTTGATGTAGTCGAACGTCTTCATGATCCAACCAATTCAAGTACCGAACGAACGTCAACTCCGTGTTCAGCACACGTTCAGCATGATGACGTTCCTCGAGCTCTTGATCCAGTTGAGGAAGAGGGGGAGTTTCGTCAGCACGACGGCATGGTGACGGTTATGATGAAGTTACCGGCGCAGGGCTTCGCCTAAGCACTACGACGATATGACTGAGGTGTGTAACTATGGAGGGGGGCACCACACACGGCTAAAAGATCAACTTGCATGTCTTTGGAGTGCCCCCTGCCCATGTATATAAAGGAGGGAGGGAGAGAGGCCACCCCCCTAGGGCGCACCAAGAGTAGGGAGTCCTACTAGAACTCCCAAGTCCTATTAGAATCCCCTTTCCTTTTCGGAGTAGGAAAGAAGGAAAGGAGGGAGAGGGAGAAGGAAAGGGTGGGCCGCACCCCCACCCCTTATCCAAATCGGTTTGAGCAGGGGGAGGCGCGTGCCACCTCGTGGCCCTTCTTAATCCCAATAAGGCCCGTTAACTTCCCCCGACCAATTCCCGCAACTCTCCGGTACTATGAAAAATACTCGAATCACTCGGAACCATTCCGATGTCCGAATATAGCCTTCCAATGTATCGACCTTTACCTCTTGACCATTTTGAGACTCCTCATCATGTCCGTGATCTCATTCGAGACTCTGAACAAACTTCGGTCAACAAAAACACATAACTCATAATACAAATCGTCATCGAACGTTAAGCGTGCGGATCCTACGGGTTCAAGAACTATGTAGACATGGCCGAGACATATCTCCGGTCAATAACCAATAGTGGAACCTGGATGTTCATATTGGCTCCTACATATTCTACGAAGATCTTTATCGGTCAAACCGCATAACAACATACGTTGTTCCCTTTGTCATCGGTATGTTACTTGCCTGAGATTCGATCGGCGGTATCATCATACCTAGTTCAATCTCGTTCCCGGCAAGTCTCCTTACTCGTTTCGTAATACATCATCTCGTGAGTAACTCATTAGTCATTTGCTTGCAAGGCTTATTATGATGTGCATTACCGAGAGGGCCCAGAGATAGCTCTCCGACACTCGGAGTGACAAATCCTATTCTCGATCTATGTCAACTCAACAAACACTTTCGGAGACACCTGTAGAGCATCTTTATAATCACCCAGTTACATTGTGACGTTTGATAGCACACAAAGTGTTCCTCCGGTATTTGGGAGTTGCATAATCTTATAGTCAGAAGAACATGTATAAGTCATGAAGAAAGCAATAGCAATAAAACTAAACGATCATTATGCTAAGCTAACGGATGGGTCTTGTCCATCACATCATTCTCCTAATGATGTGATCTCGTTCATCAAATTACAACACATGTCTATGGTTAGGAAACTTAACCATCTTTGATTAACGAGCTAGTCTAGTAGAGGCATACTAGGGACACTCTATTTTGTCTATGTATTCACACATGTATCAAGTTTCCGGTTAATACAATTCTAGCATGAATAAAAGACATTTATCATGATATATAAGGAAATATAAATAACAACATTATTATTGCCTCTAAGGCATATTTCCTTCAGGAGCACTCCAACCACATCATGGAGCAGTTCCTTGCCGAGGAGAAGTACAAGGTGGCGGGGTTCGACCTCGAGTACACTCGCACTCGTGCCGGGTCTCGTCCCAAGGTCACCGTCACCGAGATGTGCGTCCGTAACCACTTCCTCGTGTACTGATATATCTCCAATGTATCTATAATTTTTGATTGTTCCATGCTGTTATATTATCATTCTTGGATGTTTTACAATCATTTTATAGTCATTTTATATCATTTTTTGGTACTAACCTATTGACATAGTGCCAAGGGCCAGTTGCTGTTTTCTGCATGTTTTTTACATCGCAGGGAATCAATACCAAATGGAGTCCAAACGCAGCGAAACTTTTTGTGGATTTTTTGGGCCAGAAGACATCCAGTGGGCTTGAGAAGCACCTGGGGGTGCTCCGAGGGGAGCACAACCCACCAGGGTGCGCCAGGAGGCCCAGTCGTGCCCTGGTGGGTTGTGCCCAAATATTCCAGAAATCCTAGGAGAGTCGACGAAAATCAATTCCAGCCGCCGCAGAGTCCAGTCCCACCAGATCCAATCTAGACACCATCACGGAGGGGTTCACCACTTCCATTGGTGCCTCTCCGATGATGCGTGAGTAGTTCTTTGTAGACCTACGGGTCCGTAGTTAGTATCTAGATGGCTTCCTCTCTCTCTTGTAGTTATCAATACAATGGTCTCTTGGAGATCCATATGATGTAACTCTTTTTGCTATGTGTTTGTTATGATCCAATGAACTTTGAGTTTATGATCAGATCTATCTTTTTATCCATGAAAGTTATTTGGGTCTTCTCTGATCTCTTATATGCATGATTGCTTATAGCCTCGTATTTCTTCTCCGATATTTGGGTTTTGTTTGGCCAACTTGATCTATTTATCTTGCAATGGGAAGAGGTGCTTTGTAGTGGGTTCCATCTTATGGTGCTTGATCCCAGTGACAGAAGGGGAACCGACACGTATGTATCGTTGCTACTAAGGATAAAATGATGGGGTCTATTTCTACATAAATAGATCTTGTCTACAACATGCCATCGTTCTTATTGCATTACTATGTTTTTCCATGTACTTAATACACTAGATGCATGCTGGATAGCGGTCGATGTGTGGAGTAATAGTAGTAGATGCAGGCAGGACTCGGTCTACTAATCTTGGACGTGATGCCTATATAATGATCATTGCCTGGATATCATCATGATTATTTGAAGTTCTATCAATGGCCCAAAAGTAATTTGTTCACCCACCGTTTGCTATTTTTCTCGAGAGAAGCCACCGGTGAAATCTACGGCCCCCAGATCTCTTTCTCATATTATTTGCCTTTGCGATCTATTTTCCTTTGCTTTTATTTTCAGATATATTAAACTAGAAACCCAAAAATACCTTGCTGCAATTTATATAATTTGGTGTTCGATCTATCAATATTTACAACTCTCTCACGTCCGTTACCCGAAAGGGATTGACAACCCCTTTTACACGCCGGGTTGCGAGTATTTGTTATTTGTGTGCAGGTGCCGTTTATGTTGTGTTGCTTGTTTCTCCTACTGGTTCTATAACTTTGCTTTCATCACTGAGGGAAATACCTACCGCTTCTATACTACATCATCCCTTCCTCTTTGGGGAAATACCGACGTAGTTCTAGCAAGACATCAAAAGGAATTTATGGCGTCGTTGTCGGGGAGGATCTTCAACATATACCAAGTTCCTAATCACATATCTCATCTCCTTACAATTTACATTATTTGCCATTTGCCTCTCGTTTTCATCTCCCCCACTTCAGAATTTTTTTTCGTTTTTATTCGCCTTCTTTTTCGTTCGCCTTTTTCTTTTCAGATCTATCTTTTTGCTTGCAATCTTGTTTGCTATCTTTGCTTGTGTGCCATGTGCCTTCTATTTTCTTGCATCTTTGCTTGATAAAAAACTATTGATATGGATCCTCATCCACTTGTTGAACCAATTTCTAGTGAGTTGGGTGCACTTGATTATCTCTATGAAGTTTTGCTTGAGATTCATGAATCTGTAAATTGTGATTCAGTGATAAAATAAGAAATTTATGAAGTGATTCATGATAGCTCCATGTATGAAAATCATGATTGCGACGATGTTATTATAAATTCTATTAATATCAACTGTGCTAATGATATGCAAAACCCCAAGCTTGGGGATGCTAATTTTGCTATGTCTACTACTTGTTGCAACGATCATGATTGGGGTGATTCTTCTTACGATCTTGAAAATTTATTTAAGCCTCATGATGAATATGTTTGCAATAATATTGAAAGTGGGTTTGGAGAGGTCATGACTTTATTTGATGATAATCCCACTATTTTGGAAGAGTGTCACCTTTTTATGCATGTGGATAATGAAGAGAAAATTGTATATGATAGCTATATTGTTGAATTTGAGTATGATCCTACATGTAATTATTATGAGAGAGGAAAATATGGTTGTAGAAATTTTCATGTTACTAAATTACCTCTCGTTATGTTGAGATTGCTATTGTTTCTTTGTTCTTCCTTGCATATGCTAGATGTTTCTTGTCTTGATAATTTGGTTGCCTACAAAATGCCTATGCATAGGAAGTATGTTAGACGTAAATGTGTTTGTCACATGTTCTACGATGCTCCCTTTGTGTTTCAATTATTATCTTTCATGTGACCATCAATGAAATCTCAATGCCTAGCTAAGGGCGTAAAACGATAGCGCTCGTTCGGAGGCAACCCAACTTGTATCATTTTGCTTTTTTGGTTTTCTTGTTGTTTTCAATAAAATACCCATTAATACCTGTGTTTAGATATGTTTTTGTGGTTTGAATAAACGTTTGTGCCAAGCAAAACCTTTAGGATTATGTTGGGTAATAGTAGATTTGATCTTGTTGAAAAACATAAACTTTTGCGCTCACGAGAAAAAAATCTCATTTTTAACAGAAGAGTGTTTTTGAGCTGATTCTTTTTGCAGAAGATTAATATACAAATTGTTCACGTGGTCCTAATTTTTCAAAAAAATAGAGTTACAAAAGTATTAGAAATTTCCAGATTGCTACAGACTGTTCTGTTTGTGATAGATTCTGTTTTCTTTACGTTGTGTGCTTGTTTTGACAATTCTATGGTTTTCTTTGATGAGTTTTTGCCATAGAAAAGCTAGAATACAATAGATATAATGCAAGAATAAAATATGAATTGGTTTGCTACAGTATTATAGTAGTGATTTGTTTTCTTATACTAACGGGTCTCACGAAAGTTTTGTTGAGTTTTGTGTGATTGAAGTTTTCGAGTTTTGGGTTATCTTATGATGGATGAAGGAATAAGTGTGACGCCCGAGACCGACGTCCCAGAAGATTCCAGAAGATTCCAGATGTTCCGAGTTGCCCGTGTGTTTCTTTTGTGTTTGTGTTATTTAATTTTCGCATTGCATCATGTCATCATGCCATCATGTCATTTTTTTTTTGCATCTCAACTTAAATAAATCGTGTGGACCTTCGGTCCATTTAAATGGAGGGAAGAATGTCTTCTCTTTATAACATATAAAAGTCTCTCAATATTTAGGGAGCTATATAATAATATTCCATTGTTTGGAATTACCCGCAACACACGTGCATAATTTCCCCATGCTTTTCCTACTTCGAGTTACTCCTTAAAACTATGCCAACTTTTCTTTTCTCAATTATCAAGGTTCCTCCAAAAACCTTAACATTTTTGGACACTTCTATAATCAAGTCTCAGTTCAAACCCATTTGAATTAAAATTCAAATGTGTTTGAATTTACATCCTTCTTTCTTGCCACTTATAATTTTCTTGGATCATGCTTATTTTTATGAGCCCGGGAAAATTTAACCGTTGCCCTAACTCTTTTTCTAACACCTCCTTCCTTTATTTCTCCTTTGCGGTTTTCTGTTTTTGTTTGGAAAAACAGCAGCAATTTAAAAAGGAAGAAACTCCTCCAGCCAGGCCTCCTGGCCCGTCTTCTCCTCCTCCCTCTGGGCCTCAGCCCCCCCAGCCGGCCCAAGGCCCGACTCCAGGCCGAGCTAGCGCTAACCCTAGCGCATCGTTCGTCCCTCACCGATCGCTCCTCCCTGTTTTCCCGAGCCGCCGCCAGTTTCCCTCGATCTCCCTCACCCCTTCGCCCCATCCCCGCATCGACCTCCTCCTCCCATCGCTCCTCTCCCTCTGCCGGTTTCCCTGGCGCCCTGCGAGCTGGCTGCGCGTCCTGACCGCGACCTCAGGCCCTCCCCTCCGCTGGACCTCCCTCCGGTCCTCCAGCCTCGTCAGCAGCAAGGTCTCGCCTGGCCCCAGCGCCGCGGCCAGAAGCCAGCGCCCCAGCTCCATCTCTTCGCCAGCGCCTCGCAGCTCTGCTTCCCCTCCCGTCGCCTTGTGATGGACCGGACTCGTCCTCCTTCGTGCCCTCGGAGTCCCCGTCGGCGCCGCCTCCCGTCCTCACCTGTGCGCAGGCGCTCGAGCCGCCCTGCCTCCAAGCCGTCGCCCCGTGCGTCCAGGCCTCTGCCTTGCTTCCTCCAGCGGCCGCCGTCATCACCAGGGAGCTCTTCTCCAGCAGCGCCATTGGACCGCCCCGAGGCTAGCCAGGGCCTCGCCATCGCCCCGTGGCTTCCGCGCCCGACGCGCGCACAGGCCGCCCCGCCTCTGCGCGACTCCAGCTCGCCGTGGCTCTCCTCCTCCGCAGCGCCCGGCACCTTCCCAGCGCCGGCCCGAGGTCAAGCCTCCTCGCCGAGGCCGCAGCAGAGCAGCGTCTGCGTCGCCCCCTGCTGCCTCCTTTGCCATGGACGTTCTTGCTGCTGCCAGGCCTCGTCTCGCCTCTGCTCCGAGTGGGTGGACAAGAGGCGTCGTCCCGAGCAACCCGCAGCCTTTTCCTTTTTTTGTTGTTTTGTTGCTGATATTGTTATCTCAAGCACCCTGGAAACAGCAAGTTTATCTTCTTTTGGACCTGAACGTCTATCGTCGCCCGTACGTCTACCGTCGCCACGTGTACCTCTACGGCTACGAGCTCCGTGTACGACTACATGAACGAGTACACGGCGACCCGACCAAGTACCCCTACACGTCGATGCGGCAAGTACCACGACGACCCTCGAAGAGCTCGGATCCGTCAAGTTCGACTACCGTCGCCGACACCAAGTACCACTACCCTCGACATGTACATCTACGAGAACGTCTACTTCCGCTACCGTCGCCCGAGTACAACTACCGCCTCGTGAACCACTACTTCCTCTTCGGAAACGTGAACCACTACTTCCTCTACGACTCACGAGAACGACTCCTTCGTCTACGATCTCGAACCGTCCCGAAACGAGTGTTTCGAAGGTATAACCCGAGACGTGACCCGTGTGATGCTTGTGTTGTATGAAATGTTCCCCGTGTGTGCATCGTGTCCGTTTCGTCCGTTGTCATGTTCCTCGGTTGCCTCGTCACCGACTCGTGGGAACCCGGTGACGGGATCGCCCCACCTTTCATCTTGTTCGACTTGCTCACGTCGATTCTTTCTTTTGCCCGGACTCTCAACGAGTTACCGGAACCAATATGTTGCATGGCATCATTTTCGGATTGTTGCCGTGGCACCCTTTTCCTTCCACCACGGTGACGTTGCTTCATATCATCTTCTTGTTAACCTTTTAATAAAATTGCATAACCTTGTTCATGTCATCCGCATCATGTTAACAACAATAAAACGTGTGAATTGTTGTTTGCTTAAAATAATTATTAAACATGCTCATGGGGATTTTCCGGATATGTTGTTGTTTCTTCCGGCCTCATTTAAAATGTCAAAATAGTGTAGTTTTATTAAGCTTCACCTCTTGCCATGTTAAAAACATTTAATCTTGTCTTGTTAATAAACGAGAGTCAACTAAATAATTAAATGTGGTTTTCCGTCAATATGCAACTCGTTGCATATTGAGCTCCACTTAACTGGTAGTGTTGTTTGTGCACTTTGCCATGCCATGCATACTTAAATCGGACATGCATCATACTTGGATGTGCATCGTATGCCATGTTTATGCTTGTGTGTTTACCGAGTTGTTTACTTCTTTCCGGTTGCTTCTCTTGTTAGCTTCGGTTTCGTTCCGGAGTTGTGAGGATTCGCTCGACGGTTGCTCCGTCTTCTTCATGGATCCGTTCTTCTCCCTTGTGGAATCCCAGGCAAGATGATCATACCCTTGGATACCCTTACTACCATTGTCATGCTTAGTTGTCTCGATGCTATCGTTACATGTCGCGCTACCCATCTTTTATGTCAGCCTCTCCTTGTTGCCTTGAAACCTCTAACCTTGAAACCTTCCTAGCAAAACCACTGTTTGGCTATGTTACCCGCTTGCTCAGCCCCGCTTGCTCAGCCTCTCTTATAGCGTTGTTAGTTGCAGGTGAAGATGAAGTTCGTTCCAGGAGGGAACTTGTTGTTGGTCATATCACAATATCTATAATTATTATTAACACACCTATATACTGGGCATGGGTGGAAGGCTTGGCCTTTTGCTCGGTGTTTTGTTCCACTCATGCCACCTTAGGCGCCGATAAACCGGCATTATGTTCCTTGATTTTGCGTTCCTTACACGATGGGTGAAATGGGGACCCCTTGATAGTTCGACTTTGAATAAAACTCCTCCAGCAAGGCCCAACATTGGTTTTAATTTGCTCATAATAACAACTTAATTAATTACTTAAATTGCATAGGGAGTTAGCGCTACCCGAGGATTCTTAATTCTACATAGCAGGGGGGCCAGTGCTGATGGTGTTGGTCCCAAACTAGAGTCACTTGCGGTACCACCTAGTTATCTGGGGTCTTCGGTATTGTACGTAGCGCTCATCCGAATGTGGCCTGAGACGAGATGCGCGCGGCTACTATCAGGGTGTCGGCACGCCGGGAGGTCTTGCTGGACTTGTTTTACCATTGTCGAAATGACTTGTGCTACCGGGAAGCCGAGCCTGATCGGATTTTCCCTAAGATAAGGGGTGATGATATTATATTTATCACTTCAGCTAATCGTGAGAGCTTGTGATGGGCTAAGTTGGGACACCCCTGCAGGGTTATGATCTTTCGAAAGCCGTGCCGGCGGTTATGTGGTAGATTGGAATTTGTTAATGTCCGGTTGTAGAAAACTTGACAGAGGATCCGAAGTAAAACACACAACTGTGTGAGTAACCGTGACTGTCTCTTTTCACTTTGAGAAGAGAACACGGTGGGGTTATGTTTGACTCGTATGTAGTTAGGATCTTTAGCGATCACCTCTTTTGCGACCGTTTGCGTAGCTTCTCATCTTATTCTGGTACTCGTAAGTTAGCCACCATATTATGCTTAGCCGCTGCTGCGACCTCACCACTTTACCTCTTCCTACCCACAAAGCTTTGCTAGTCTTGGTACCCATGGTTATGGGATTGCTGAGTCCTCGTGGCTCACAGATACTACAACACCAGATGCAGGTTCAGCCGAGAATGATGCAGGAGCTGGTTCAAGTTCTTCACCAGGAGCTCGATGAAGAGTGTGTCCGTTTGTTTGTGGCGCTTCAACGATCAGTAGTGGTTTCTACTAGGATTCGATCCTGACCTATGGCTTTATGTTGTTTTGGTATCTTTCTTTTGGATCTTCGCCCGTAGTCGGGTTGTGATGTCTTGAATGATGTTTTGCTTATGTAATGTATTGTGTGAAGTGGCGAGTGTAAGCCAAATATCTCCTTTTGCATTTTAATCCCTCTTTTACATGAGTCGTGCAAAGATACCAAACTTGAGATCATTCTAGGATGGGCTTATACCTTTAAGTCGTGCCTCGACACGTAGGAGGTATAGTCCCATCCCGGGCATTACAAGTTGGTATTCAGAGCCTTCTCCGACCTAGAAGCCCCACTGATTGATCGAATCGTTGACGGTTGAGTCTAGGCACACACTTGAAAATGTTTTGAGTCCTATATATATATATCGGAGAGTAGGATTTCTTTTGCTCCTCATCTCTTTTTATTCTGGTGAGGACTCCTGACGATTACTCTTGCCTCTTCTACTTTCAAAAATTGCACCAAATTTTTTTTAGGATCTCGCGAGTATTGTTTGGATTGTTTCGATGTCTTTGTGACGAGAACATTGTTCTCGATGCCTCCTGTCATTAGGGGTTGTGGCAGTGTCCCGGGGAGTTGAGCTCCGAGGTGTTGTCGTCACAAATCCATCGCGGCAGTACTAGAATACTTAAGACGGCCGACATCGAAAACTCTCCTATGCGGTTAGTGGCAAGATAACCCCGACATCACCCAGTACTGGGGAGGTAGTTCGAGAGTATTGCCATAGCTTGCTATAGTGGATGCTTTTCGAAGGTCCGAGGTAAACAGTTTCCGAGAAATACTGGTTATGTGTTGAAGGATGGATACACCTGGATGTAGGTTTAGAGTTGATTGCGCGGTGCTTCCCGTGTATCCCCAACACCTGATTGCATAACTGGAAACTTTCGGAAATCTATAGGTGGGTACATCTAGTAGTTCTAGGCATTCTTCCAACGGATGCACGATATGAAGTTCGGGGTTCTACATTGAGTGAAGTGGTTTTATGGACTTGTTCTGATCGGGAGTTGCATCTTAAAGGGTCCTTGGCTATGCTGATCCGGGGATTGCAAAACCCTTTTGTAACATGTTCCATGAGCTTTCAGCACGAAGATGTCGAACGAAGCTTCTATCTTGTATTTGTTCTATCTGTTCCTTGTTCCTTTTTAGTTATTTACTTTTTGTTCTCCTAGTGGCTTCTCGTCAAGTTGATGTACCTACGGAATTCATTCGTTCATTCTTTGCTCGGATGATATTGTGAAGATCATGTTGCATATCTATCCTTTGTTTTTGTTTTGATTCTGGTATTCGAGTTGCTTCGATGTCAAATGTTGATTCCATACCTTTCCAATCGGTGTTCTCATATTTCTATGGGAGTGCTAATTCTTCTTGACCATCGAGATTTTCATGGTAATCCTTTTCAACCGGCGTGCCTTCTCTTCAAGTTATTCCATACGGACGTCATTGAGAAATCTGACGATTTGTCTGTTTCAAACATCTCATGTTGTCTTTCTTTTCCCCGCCCTCCCACCCTTCTTCTTCTTGGAGCCAGAAATTCTCAAATGAAATATCCATTTTAGTCATGTGATGGTTCTTCATTCTTTCCTTCAATGTTCTTATCCGGTGATTTATCGTGAAGATGCTCAAGAGCTTCAAGTTCATCATTCTTTTGTTCTCATATTCTGCCGGTGGATGTAATTCAAGATTTCGGTGTTGATCTTATCATTTTCCTCTTTTCACAATGCTTTCTTATTCCGGTGCACCAATTAATCATTCTCCTCTTGTTATTCATATCCGGAGTGCTCAAGATTCATAATTCCATTCTTAATCCATTCAAATTATTTTGTTGAGGATTATCATCTTATTTCAGCCATTTAATTCAACCGGTGCAATATCTCTTAAGCAATCTTTTCAACGGTGATTTCTTTAGTGGGTCCTAACCCACAGGTCTTTCCCAGGATCTTACCTGACTCTTCTAATTTTTCTAGAGTTATACTTAATTTATTTTAAAGTGTGACGTAAGAATGATTTCCATCAGTCACATGCCTTCTCCAAGATCGCTTTTAAATTCTTTTCATCAATGGTTCAACCTTTTTAATTCTTCATTCCGGAGTGCTCAACAATTCTTATGGCATTTCTCGTCTTCATTCTCAGCATTTGGAGACCGGAGAAGAGTTTTTCTTAAATTTTGACCCGTTCTCAAGATTCGTGGTTCTAGCTTCATGCCATCCTCATTATTGTTCCGTGTATGAGGAATCCTTTTATACCCGTCCGGAGCATTTCATGAATTCTTTCCGTTGTGATCCTCCGAAGGCCATCATTTCAGAAGATTTCTTCGTTCTCAGTTTTCAACTTCGTCCTCCAAATATTCTTCATTGATGTCTCTTCGTTCGTCTCCATATTTTACGGTGGTTCTTTCAAGATTACCCTTCCGTTGTTATCGTTTTAATTCATTTGTTCTTTTCACAATCCTATCGGTGCCTTGTTGAAGATTTACCCAAGCTTGTGCTAGATCTCTCATTAATTCTTTGCAACGAGAATAAGTAGTATGCCAAATCCTTGGTTGTCATCAATTTAATTGGTGAAGGATATGCATGACATAATTCTTATTCTTATTCCTTCAAGGTGTTTTAATCCCTTCCTTCAGAGCTTGTTCATCATACCTTATCCTCGGTTCCAAGTTGTTCATCTTGTTTTCCGGAGCTCCATGTTATTTCAATTATATCATTTCAAGCTCCATCTAATTCATCGCAGGCCTTGAATCTTATTCTTTTCATTTTTCACTTCTCATGCTTTCATTACCGGAGTTCTTCATGGTGGTTCATCATCATTTAATTCATCCTCGAAGTCTTCATCTAGATTCTTGTTGGAGCTCAAGCATTCTTCATCATGCTTTCCAATTGCAATCCATTCTACCTTATCTTTCAGATGGTGTTATGTCATTCTTGACAATTCCTTCATGTTTCATGATTCACGAGTTTTCAAGAATGAGATATTTAAACCCATCATTTTCTTTGTTCAGGAGATCTTTCCAACCATTCAATTTATTTGTTGGAGTAATCTTGGGTTGTATTTCACCTAAAAGCTTTCCCTAAGGATTGTTGCTATTATGGTGCTTATAAATGACCCAAGTTCTTCATTTATCATGCCGGTAAGATAAGTTTTTCATATCCTTGTTGATCTCAATCCAATCAATTGTTTTCGTTAGTGGTTGGTTGTCACCTCATAATTTTGAGATGTTTTCCATAAGCCCACATAAAGCTTATTCGTTTCGTTGTTGATTTTTCAATCAACTCCGTTCAACCCTTCTTCGTAAGGATGCCCTTTCAAATTCAATTTTGAGAGAGGTTGTCATTTTCTTCTCCGTTCTTTTCTTGCCAACGATCTATATGCTATTCTTTCATTCCGGAGGCACTGTAATATTGCTCTCTTCGTACCATCATATCGTTTTATCGAGATCATGTTCTTCCCTTGCTTATCATTTAACCGGAGCGTTGTATTCTCCATTCTAGTTCTCTCATCTTATCTAGTTTTTCCTCTCTTTTAACCGGAGTGCTGTCTGAAATCTTTCTTAACCTTGTGCCATTCTTTTAATTGTTCCGGAGGCTGTGTGTTGTTGTTTTCATCATGTATCATCTCAACTTGCCAAGTTCGTGTCCAATTCCTTCCATTTTCAGACGGAGTGTTGTCCAAATTCTGTCATTCTTATTCCTTGGCTATACCATTGCGGTTTCATATTCTTTGGTTCGTGAGCTCTTGTTTCATGACTTTCAACCTTCAAGGTTCTCATAGTGCTCCTTGTTCCTCTTTCTAACGGAGTGTTCTCAACTTCGTTCATCTCCGTTGTATTCTTCTTTCATTTTGTTCAACCTCTCAAGGTTCTTTGGTTTCACTCGTCTGTCAAAGAAGCAACTTTAATTTACCGCTTCCTCTTCCGTTTTTACCCGGTGATATCTCTAGGATCTCGGGTCGAGATCCTCTGTTAGTGTGGGAGAGTTGTGACGCCCGAGACCGACGTCCCAGAAGATTCCAGAAGATTCCAGATGTTCCGAGTTGCCCGTGTGTTTCTTTTGTGTTTGTGTTATTTAATTTTCGCATTGCATCATGTCATCATGCCATCATGTCATTTTTTTTGCATCTCAACTTAAATAAATCGTGTGGACCTTCGGTCCATTTAAATCGAGGGAAGAATGTCTTCTCTTTATAACATATAAAAGTCTCTCAATATTTAGGGAGCTATATAATAATATTCCATTGTTTGGAATTACCCGCAACACACGTGCATAATTTCCCCATGCTTTTCCTACTTCGAGTTACTCCTTAAAACCTTGCCAACTTTTCTTTTCTCAATTATCGAGGTTCCTCCAAAAACCTTAACATTTTTGGACACTTCTATAATCAAGTCTCAGTTCAAACCCATTTGAATTAAAATTCAAATGTGTTTGAATTTACATCCTTCTTTCTTGCCACTTATAATTTTCTTGGATCATGCTTATTTTTATGAGCCCGGGAAAATTTAACCCTTGCCCTAACTCTTTTTCTAACACCTCCTTCCTTTATTTCTCCTTTGCGGTTTTCTGTTTTTGTTTGGAAAAACAGCAGCAATTTAAAAAGGAAGAAACTCCTCCAGCCAGGCCTCCTGGCCCGTCTTCTCCTCCTCCCTCTGGGCCTCATCCCCCCCAGCCGGCCCAAGGCCCGACTCCAGGCCGAGCTAGCGCTAACCCTAGCGCATCGTTCGTCCCTCACCGATCGCTCCTCCCTGTTTTCCCGAGCCGCCGCCAGTTTCCCTCGATCTCCCTCACCCCTTCGCCCCATCCCCGCATCGACCTCCTCCTCCCATCGCTCCTCTCCCTCTGCCCGTTTCCCTGGCGCCCCACGAGCTGGCTGCGCGTCCTGACCGCGACCTCAGGCCCTCCCCTCCGCTGGACCTCCCTCCGGTCCTCCAGCCTCGTCAGCAGCAAGGTCTCGCCTGGCCCCAGCGCCGCGGCCAGAAGCCAGCGCCCCAGCTCCATCTCTTCGCCAGTGCCTCGCCGCCCTGCTTCCCCTCCAGCCGCCTTATGATGGACCGGACTCGTCCTCCTTCGTGCCCTCGGAGTCCCCGTCGGCGCCGCCTCCCGTCCTCACCTGTGCGCAGGCGCTCGAGCCGCCCTGCCTCCAAGCCGTCGCCCCGTGCGTCCAGGCCTCTGCCTTGCTTCCTCCAGCGGCCGCCGTCATCACCAGGGAGCTCTTCTCCAGCAGCGCCACTGGACCGCCCCGAGGCCAGCCAGGGCCTCGCCATCGCCCCGTGGCTTCCGCGCTCGACGCGCGCACAGGCCGCCCCGCCTCTGCGCGACTCCAGCTCGTCGTGGCTCTCCTCCTCCGCAGCGCCCGGCACCTTCCCAGCGCCGGCCCGAGGTCAAGCCTCCTCGCCGAGGCCGCAGCAGAGCAGCGTCTGCGTCGCCCCCTGCTGCCTCCTTTGCCATGGACGTTCTTGCTGCTGCCAGGCCTCGTCTCGCCTCTGCTCCGAGCGGGTGGACAAGAGGCGTCGTCCCGAGCAACCCGCAACATTTTCCTTTTTTTGTTGTTGTTTTGTTGCTGATATTGTTATCTCAAGCACCCTGGAAACAGCAAGTTTATCTTCTTTTGGACATGAACGTCTATTGTCGCCCGTACGTCTACCGTCGCCACGTGTACCTCTACGGCTACGAGCTCCGTGTACGACTACATGAACGAGTACACGGCGACCCGACCAAGTACCCCTACACGTCGATGCGGCAAGTACCACGACGACCCTCGAAGAGCTCGGATCCGTCAAGTTCGACTACCGTCGCCGACACCAAGTACCACTACCCTCGACATGTACATCTACGAGAACGTCTACTTCCGCTACCGTCGCCCGAGTACAACTACCGCCTCGTGAACCACTACTTCCTCTTCGGAAACGTGAACCACTACTTCCTCTACGACTCACGAGAACGACTCCTTCCTCTACGATCTCGAACCGTCCCGAAACGAGTGTTTCGAAGTTATAACCCGAGACGTGACCCGTGTGATGCTTGTGTTGTATGAAATGTTCCCCGTGTGTGCATCGTGTCCGTTTCGTCCGTTGTCATGTTCCTCGGTTGCCTCGTCACCGACTCGTGGGAACCCGGTGACGGGATCGCCCCACCTTTCATCTTGTTCGACTTGCTCACGTCGATTCTTTCTTTTGCCCGGACTCTCAACGAGTTACCGGAACCGATATGTTGCGTGGCATCATTTTCGGATTGTTGCCGTGGCACCCTTTTCCTTCCACCACGGTGACGTTGCTTCATATCATCTTCTTGTTAACCTTTTAATAAAATTGCATAACCTTGTTCATGTGATCCGCATCATGTTAACAACAATAAAATGTGTGAATTGTTGTTTGCTTATAATAATTATTAAACATGCTCATGGGGATTTTCCGAATATGTCGTTGTTTGGCCTCATTTAAAATGTCTAAATAGTGTAGTTTTATTAAGCTTCACCTCTTGCCATGTTAAAAACATTTAATCTTGTCTTGTTAATAAACGAGAGTCAACTAAATAATTAAATGTGGTGTTCCGTCAATATGCAACTCGTTGCATATTGAGCTCCACTTAACTGGTAGTGTTGTTTGTGCACTTTGCCATGCCATGCATACTTAAACCGGACATGCATCATACTTGGATGTGCATCGTATGCCATGTTTATGCTTGTGTGTTTACCGAGTTGTTTGCTTCTTTCCGGTTGCTTCTCTTGTTAGCTTCGGTTTCGTTCCGGAGTTGTGAGGATTCGCTCGACGGTTGCTCCGTCTTCTTCATGGATCCGTTCTTCTCCCTTGTGGAATCCCAGGCAAGATGATCATACCCTTGGATACCTTTACTACCATTGCCATGCTTAGTTGTCTCGATGCTATCGTTACATGTCGCGCTACCCATCTTTTATGTCAGCCTCTCCTTGTTGCCATGAAACCTCTAACCTTGAAACCTTCCTAGCAAAACCACTGTTTGGCTATGTTACCCGCTTGCTCAGCCCCGCTTGCTCAGCCTCTCTTATAGCGTTGTTAGTTGCAGGTGAAGATGAAGTTCGTTCCAGGAGGGAACTTGTTGGTGGTCATATCACAATATCTATAATTATTATTAACACACCTATATACTGGGCATGGGTGGAAGGCTTGGCCTTTTGCTCGGTGTTTTGTTCCACTCATGCCACCTTAGGCGCCGATAAACCGGCATTATGTTCCTTGATTTTGCGTTCCTTACACGATGGGTGAAATGGGGACCCCTTGACAGTTCGAATTTGAATAAAACTCCTCCAGCAAGGCCCAACATTGGTTTTAATTTGCTCATAATAACAACTTAATTAATTAATTAAATTGCATAGGGAGTTAGCGCTACCCGAGGATTCTTAATTCTACATAGCAGGGGGGGCCAGTGCTGATGGTGTTGGTCCCAAACTAGAGTCACTTGCGGTACCACCCAGTTATCTGGGGTCTTCGGTACTGTACGTAGCGCTCATCCGGACGTGGCCTGAGACGAGATGCGCGCGGCTACTATCAGGGTGTCGGCACGCCGGGAGGTCTTGCTGGACTTGTTTTACCATTGTCGAAATGACTTGTGCTACCGGGAAGCCGAGCCTGATCGGATTTTCCCTAAGATAAGGGGTGATGATATTATATTTATCACTTCAGCTAATCGTGAGAGCTTGTGATGGGCTAAGTTGGGACACCCCTGCAGGGTTATGATCTTTCGAAAGCCGTGCCCGCGGTTATGTGGCAGATTGGAATTTGTTAATGTCCGGTTGTAGAAAACTTGACAGAGGATCCGAAGTAAAACACACAACTGTGTGAGTAACCGTGACTGTCTCTTTTCACTTTGAGAAGAGAACACGGTGGGGTTATGTTTGACTCGTATGTAGTTAGGATCTTTATCGATCACCTCTTTTGCGACCGTTTGCGTAGCTTCTCATCTTATTCTGGTACTCGTAAGTTAGCCACCATATTATGCTTAGCCGCTGCTGCAACCTCACCACTTTACCTCTTCCTACCCACAAAGCTTTGCTAGTCTTGATACCCATGGTTATGGGATTGCTGAGTCCTCGTGGCTCACAGATACTACAACACCAGATGCAAGTTCAGCCGAGAATGATGCAGGAGCTGGTTCAAGTTCTTCACTGGGAGCTCGATGAAGAGTGTGTCCGTTTGTTTGTGGCGCTTCAACGATCAGTAGTGGTTTCTACTAGGATTCGATCCTGACCTATGGCTTTATGTTGTTTTGGTATCTTTCTTTTGGATCTTCGCCCGTAGTCGGGTTGTGATGTCTTGAATGATGTTTTGCTTATGTAATGTATTGTGTGAAGTGGCGAGTGTAAGCCAACTATCTCCTTTTGCATTTTAATCCCTCTTTTACATGAGTCGTGCAAAGATACCAAACTTGAGATCATTCTAGGATGGGCTTATACCTTTAAGTCGTGCCTCGACACGTAGGAGGTATAGTCCCATCCTGGGCATTACAATAAGGAGTAAGAAGAGCCTAAGCTTGGGGATGCCCATGGCATCCCAAGCTATTATCCAAAGAGAAGCAAGCAACTAAGCTTGGGGATGCCCCAGAGTGGCATCCCCTCTTTCTTCTAACGACCATCGGTATTTTATGCTAAGCTATATTTTTATTTGTCACATACTATGTGTTTTGCTTGGAGCATCTTGTATAATATGAGTCTTTGCTTGTTTTGTTTTGCTTTTAAGTTCTTGAATCCTTGTTGTACACACCTATTTGAGAGAGCCAAAATTATGCCAAGACTTGTTAGAATAGCTCTCTATGCTTCACTTAAACTTTTGTGAGCTATGGATTTGCTCTAGTGCTTCACTTATCTGTTTTTGAGCACGGTGTGCTTTAATATTTTTGAAGAAATACTCTCTTGCTTCACTCAGATTTATTTGAGAGTTAGTAATTTTTTTAAGAAATTCTCTCTTGCTTCACTTAAATTATTTTAAGAGAAAGAAAAAAATTATGCTCATGATCTTCACTTATATTTGTTTGAGCTTATCAAAAGCAACACATGAAAATTAGTCCCAAAGTGATAGATATCCAAGAAGGATATAATAAAAACTTTCATGAAGATCATTGGATAAAATAAACTTGATTCCTCGTAATAGTTTTGAGATATGATGATGTGATATGTGAGTCATGTTAATAAGTAATTATTCTTTAGTAAGAATATTAGTGTTAAGGTTTGTGATTCCATATGCAAGCACGAAAGTCAATAATCATACAATTAAATTACATCCTACTTGTGGTGCATTATTTGGTGTTAATTATGCTTAATGCTCGCTTATGAGATTATTCCTTTCTTGGTTGGTCGCTTCCCAATCTTTTGCTAGCCTTCATTTTGCACTAAGTATGAGCACTACTTGTGCATCCAAAATCCTTTAACCCAGTTTTGTCACGGGTGTCCACCATAACTACCCATATGCGGTATTTATTTGCAGTTCTAAGCAAATTTGTATGTGACATCTCTAATTTTCAAAATAAATTTCCCTTTTGTGTGCTCGTACCGCTCGCGGGGCGGTGAGGGGTGGCTAATATTTTCCATGCTATATGTATTATTCTCACGATTAGTGTTTATTCACTTGTCATTGCATGAGAATAAGGCAAAGGTATTAGGGATGCCGAGTCCCAAAATGAAAAATGAATTACTTTATGTTGTCAAATAATAAATTCCTTGAAAAGTGTTGGTATGGAAGGCAACCGTGGATTCGGCTAGCCATTGAAAGTGAAAGTTGGTGGAAAAAGGAATAAACTTTATTTTATGTTTGGAAACTGCCTATGTTATATCTAGCATGGAAAGTGTTGGGAACTCTAAGTCGTTTTCGTTGGTGGGAAAAGTATGTCACCCAAAATAATTTTATCTCTCAATTTAAGCTTTGAGCTCTCGCACCTCTACAAATCCCTACTTCCCTCTACGAAGGGCCTTTCTTTTACTTTATGCAATTTTTATTTTAAATTTGAGCCTCCATCCTTTCTTATAAAGCACCAACTAGGAAGCACTATGATCGTACTTGAGCATTGGGTGTAGTTAATATGCGAGTGTGCTTCATGAATGGATCAATGGTTGAGCATGATGGGCTAGGGATAACTTATTTTAGCATTGATATTTTGAAAGACATGATTGATTTTTGATATGCTTGAGTATTTAAATCTCATGTCAAAACTAGACTATTGCTTTGAACTACATAAAAATCCAAATGTCCATGCTATAAATAAAAGAATATGATATGACATGTTAGGCAGCATTCCATTCAAAATTCTGTTTTTATCATTTACCTACTCGAGGACGAGCAGGAATTAAGCTTGGGGATGCTGATATGTCTCCAACGTATCTATAATTTCTTATTGTTCCATGCTGTTATATTATCATTCTTGGATGTTTTACAATCGTTTTGTAGTCATTTTATATCATTTTTTTTGTACTAACCTATTGACACAGTGCCAAGTGTCAGTTGCTGTTTTTTGCATGTTTTTAACATCGCGGGAAATCAATACCAAATGGAGTCGAAGCGCAGTGTAACTTTTTTGTGCATTTTTTTTGGACCAGAAGACATCCAATGGGTCGGAGAAGCACCTGGGGGTGCTCCGAGGAGACCACAACCCACTAGGGCGCGCCAGGAGGCACATGCGCGCCCTGGTGGGTTGTGTCCACCTCGAGTGCCCTCCGGACTGCCTCTTTGCTCTATAAATACCCAAATATTTCAGAAACCCTAGGAGAGTCGACTAAAATCATTTCCAGCCGCCACAAGTCCAGAACCACCAGATCCAATCTAGACACCATCACGGAGGGGTTCACCACTTCCATTTATGCCTCTCCGATGATGCGTGAGTAGTTCTTTGTAGACCTACGGGTCCGTAGTTAGTAGCTAGATGGTTTCCTCTCTCTCTCTTTTGGTTATCAATACAATGGTCTCCTGGAGATCCATATGATGTAACTCTTTTTGCGGTGTGTTTGTTGGGATCTGACGAACTTTGAGTTTATGATCAGATCTATCTTTTTATCCATGAAAGTTATTTGAGTCTTCTTTGATCTCTTATATGCATGATTGCTTATAGCCTCGTATTTATTCTCCGATATTTGGGTTTTGTTTGGCCAACTTGATCTATTTATCTTGCAATGGGAAGAGGTGCTTTGTAGTAGGTTCCATCTTACGGTGCTTGATCCCAGTGACAGAAGGGGAACCGACACGTATGTATCGTTGCTACTAAGGATAAAACGATGGGGTCTATTCTACATAAATAGATCTTGTCTACATCATGCCATTGTTCTTATTGCATTACTCTATTTTTCCATGAACTTAATGCACTAGATGCATGCTGGATAGCGGTCGATGTGTGGAGTAATAGTAGTAGATGCAGGCAGGTGTCGGTCTACTAATCTTGGGCATTATGCCTATATAATGATCATTGCCTGGATATCGTCATGATTATTTGAAGTTCTATCAATTGCTCAACAGTAATTTGTTCACCCATCGTTTGCTATTTTCTCGAGAGAAGTCACTAGTGAAATCTACGGCCCCCGAATCTCTTTCTCATATTATTTGTCTTTGCGATATATTTTCCTTTGCTTTTATTTTCAGATCTATTAAACCAAAAACCTAAAAATATTTTGCCGCAATTTATCTTATTTGGCGTTCGATCTATCAATATTTACAACTCTCTCACGTCCGTTACCCGAAAGGGATTGACAACCCCGTTTACACGTCGGGTTGCGAGTATTTGTTATTTATGTGCAGTTGTCGTTTACGTTGTGTTACTTGTTTCTCCTACTGGTTCAATAACCTTGTTTTCATCACTGAGGGAAATACCTACTGCTGCTATACTACATCATCCCTTCCTCTTTGGGGAAATACCGATGTAGTTCTAGCGAGACATCTTGTACCACTACTGCCTGACCACAAGGCCTTGCGAGCATTTTGCCAGGTTTGTCAACAGCCCCCACTACATGTTCCCTACGATGGACACCACCAACGATGTAAATATGCTCAAGAATTCGGGTATCGCCTGCCAGAATCTTGTCGACATCCAGGGCCAATACAAGATCTGGGGCAGCAACGAGCATGAGAAGGACTCACTGGTTCACCTCGCCGAGGCCATCATCGACCCCTACTATAGAGACATGAAGGATTCCTGCAACAAGGACAAGTGTGCCTCGCACTCGACCTGAATGGAGAAACTCGACAAAGCTCACGTCGTGTACGCGGTCAAGGAGGCGTACACGAGCTACGAGATGTACATGCGGATCGTTGACATGAGAAAGTGCCTTCTTTCCCAAAACAGCCAGGGATCCAGCCGAAAGTAGAGCAATGACAAGCGTTGTCGCAACAATAAGTAGATGATTAGATCATCGTTTCTTCTAGTTTAGTATGCATGTAATTGCTTACTTCGTTGTGTGAAAATGTTATTTGTGTAGTCACTTGTGTAATTGTATGCTTAATTTGGTTTTGCAATGCTGTCTTTTTAAGTATATATGTTGATGCTATGTAGATACTGCCGGAATGCAGTTGTTCATGGACCTGCTAAACGATGGGATCCAGAGACCTTGTGGAAGGTGATGACATGTTGTGTGATCATGCACAACATGATCATCGATGATGAGGGTGAGGATACTGCCGCAACTCTAGAATTTGATAACATGGATGATCCTATCGAACTTTCATACCAGAATCCGGTCACATTTGAAAAGTTTATTCAAATGCATCAAAAATTCGGCATCGACCAACTCACGAGCAGCTGAAGGAAGATATAATTGAGCATCAGTGGACGGTTAAAGGGGACAACAATGTTGAAATTTAATAGTATTTCAACTCTCTTAAATAGCCGCATATATAGAGTATAGATGTTCAAATAGCTAACATATGTACTCTATGTATGCGGCTATTTGAACATGTGAACTTTAGAAGAAGGAAAAAGAGACCTGATGTATGTGGGCAGCGTTGGATGATCATCTTCCGTATTCATATTCACTGACTAATTATACGGATACGGAGGATTTTACGGGTCAGCGTGCGCTAACGAATGGACGGACCCGGCCGGTTGTTTCAGTCGCTGGCGACTCGAGCAGAGGGAGATACCGCGTGGTGGTTGCTTTCAGGGAAGCTGGAAAGTCAAGCCCTGGAAAATAATCACCAAACGAAGAAGATGCTAAACGGGCCTAGGTTGCGTGTCACGTCGCGTGTTCGAGCCCTCATTCGTTGAGAGTTACTCCCTCCGTCCCAAAATTCTTGTCTTAGATTTGTTTAAGTATGGATGTATCTAGTCATGTTTTAGTATTTAATACATCCGTATCTAGACAAATGTTAGACAAGAATTTTGGGACGGAGGGAGTACTTTGCGCGAGGCGGTCAAACCAGAGGGGCTTTTGGCATCGGCAGCAAGTTGATTGCGGGCGGAGACTTGACTTGGACAAGCGAGGTCTGTGGGAGATGGATTAACCAACAGCAGGGACGCTTTTTACTATATATAGGTGCACTTGCTTCGTATAAATATCACCCCGTTTTCATTTTCATATTTATTCTGGTCTCCCTTGAAATCTTATGACGAATGTCGTCCCTGAGGCCTCAATCAAAGCTGAGCGATGTTTTCCTTGCGGCACGCAGGTGACAGGGCATACAAACTTTTGCACTCATCATGTAGAGGTTAAGCAAAAACGTGATAGAACTTGAAGCAGAATCCTCCGGTGGCCAAACGGGTTTGTAATCCAATTAACACGAAAATGCTTAATGCATAACCAGTAGTATTGATTTGATAAGAACAGACCATAATACTACGAGCGCACACACACAAGTAAGGAAGGACGGATCGGACCATAATACTCGCTGATCCGTCCCTCCTTTTTACATTACCATACACGAGCACACAATCAAACCCAAGCAAGCAGCAGCACACAACACGAAGACACCTAGTACTATCGACCAGACCTGCTCGAGGAGATGAAGACCCATCGGCAAACATATCAGGAGGGTGCACTTAAAAACATTCGCAACCTCCCGAGAGATGGTAGCAGCTGAGACTTCACCAACAACCAGCAAGAAGATCATCGAGAAACTAGGGATGGAGAGACCAGTTGCTACCTCAAATAAGGCAACTGAATCCGCCCACCGCTGACGCCGACGCGAAGGAAATTTAACAATACCGGTAGTAATATTTTGCTCCGGCCTCTGCTGCGCGCACTAAAATGAGCACAGAGTAGCAGCAGAGGACGGGCGAGCGGCCGCAGGAGAACGGGGGCGGTTCACTTGGCGTCGGCGTCGCCGGCGGCCGGGAGACCGCCGGTGCCGGCGCCGTTCTTGTCGGCGCGGACGAGCCCGGCGGCCAGGTTGGTGACCGCGGTGATCACGTCCTTGATGATCTTCTCCTTGATCTGGCCGCGCCTCGGCGTGCTCCCCGTCGGCGCCTTGTTGCCGCCGCCGGAGCCGGCGCCGGCGCGCTCTGCCGCCGCGGGCATCGCCGGAGCTTGAGCCTGGTAGCCCTTGGTGGCCATTCTTCCGGCGGGGGGAGGGAAGAGGAGGAAGGGGAGAGGTTGGTGGATTCTTTCGCCGTCGAGGCTGGATATACTCCAGGTTCTCTCTCACGGCGAGATTAAATAGGCAGTCTAGCTCGGTGAGCAGAGCGCAGCGATGGCCGGAAAAGAGCAGAGATGGCGGGCCCCAAAGCGCGCTCGGGCATGGGCCCCAAAGTGCATCGGGCTCGGGCTCGGGCTCTACCAGCCAGGAGCTTGCACGTCTCAGTGACAGGTGGGGTAGCCAGGTCTCAGGTGGGGACGTGCCAGTGACTCGGCAGGACGCGTCCACGTCTAAATTTTTGGTCGGTCGACTGTGGGCCCGCCTTGTACTTTCTCCGCTGGGAGCTGCTGCTAGTGGCAACTCTGGCCGGCTTCATCTGGCTTGGATGGCAAAGTCAGTGGTGCAAGGTTTCTGGAAGGAATCTGGAGACGTATCGCGTTCTCGCTCGCGAAGTCGTCACGGAGTCACCCACTGATGTTGTGAGTGATGGTAGCAGATCAAGTGAGGAAGCAGATTGAATGTGCAGGATCGATCCACATCTTCATATCCAGTCCGGACGTGCTTTCGCTTTCTTGCCACCAAGTCATAGGTTGAGCTCCCCGCAAAAAGTTAATATATAGCTTGAGCTGTGGGATGGGGCGGCTGGCTGATTGGCACCTCGATTGAAGAACGACCCTAGGAAGAGAGAGAATAAATGATGATATAGTAGTTAAGAAGAGAGAGAATAAATGATGATCCTAGGAAGAAACAGTGCTAGGTACGTATATCTAGATGTAAGCATAATTTTAAGTGTATAACTAGAGTGTTGCTATGCACACGACAGGCTCATGGCCGACGCATTAAACCCATTAACAGTCGCTACAAGGATGAGTAACCGCGATGTCCACGTCCCGTTTTACTGTGCCAACGAAAAAAACAAAGGAATAGGAGAGATCGAAAGCACTTGGGCAAGACCTAGCGCGTGGTCTCTGCACGACCCCTTCTCTCCCTGCCGCCGTCTCCTCCCCTCTCCCTCGATTCTCCCCGCGCCGCCATCCTCGTTCTGCTTCCGCCTGCTCTGAGCCCCTACGCGCCGCCGGCCTCCTCCTCTGCCTCTCTCCTCGTCTGTCACCGCTCCAAGTAGCGGATCTCCACGACGAGGTGTAGTGGCCGGACAAGAGGAAGAGGAGCTGCGGGTGGAGATGGATCACGCCGGCGAGGAGGGGGAGGCGGCCAGCCCCCTGATCCCCTCGTCCTTGCCACCACCGGCCTCGCGTTCAGCCACCCCGTCCCCTCATCCTCGTCACCACCTGCGCTCCCTCGTCCTTGCCGCTGATCCATCCGTCCGCCGGCCCCGACCCCGAGCTCTGGCCGTCTGACTCCCACGACCCTGTCAGCCTCGAGCCCCTGACACAGTCCGCCGCCTGCCTCGCCTGGAGTCGCGCTCACCCCTTACCCCACGTCCCTGCCGCCGATAACTCCGACTCCGAGCTCCATCCGTCCGCTGCCCCCTACTCCGTCCGCCTGGCCCGGAGTCGCAGCCGTCGATAGCCCCATCAGCCGCAACCTTCGCCAGCCACGCATAATCCTTCTGAAGACAGATTCTAGGTAAGTGTACGGGATCCCCATTTAATTCATGTTTCTGTCTACCTATGTATCATGCTATCTATCTATCTATCTAGAAGAACTCTCTTGTGTTGGTTGCAGCTATGTTATGCCTGACAAGTTATCCATGCTATGATAGCCCCATATGCTTGACGAGTTATCCATCATCCATGTATCTACTAAGTTATCTATGTCACTTAACCATCATCCATGTATCTATCCATGTTAACCATCATACATGTATCTGTCTTTGTTATTAGTACTACAAAACTAAACCTTGTTTGGTCATCAATTAGTTCTCTGTTAGCATGTAAATTCTGCAAGGGTTTTTTGGTCTCCTAATTTAGTCCTAAGACTTGGATCCACTTCCCCTCTTTGTTTCTTAATTTTGCACTGAAATTATGATGTGAGGCTCAAAGATACAATGGTTAAACATTATGTGGGTTTATTACAGAACATTGTGCCATCCAGCATGCAGGTTGATTTGAACAAGGTATACTTGCTGTTTTTCTCTTCTAGATCCATGGAAAATTGGATATCAAGTATAGGTAAGAAGAGCGTAGGAAGAAGAAGAGACGTTTCCTGAAAATCTTGGTAAAGAAATAAGGTGAATTTATTTCTTTGGTATGTTCCTGTAATCAATTGAACTAAGTTGCTTCTGAACAAAGCATCAAGTTGTCTCATATTATTTTCTGTAGAGCTTTGCAGCATCTGCATTTTTGTTTATACCATGTGTTTATGAAATGCGGACATGCAAGCCGTTTGAGCGAGTACCGCCATAATTCATCAATTCTTTTGGTTCATACACATCACATGTGATTCTCATGCTGACCAGTTCATTAAATTATAAATTCCGTCTATTTTATTGCTGATCTTAGACACTTAGTTTTTACGAAACCACAACATGTATGTTAAGACAACATCATGTGTGCAGAACTAACTCGCCACTGCCGTCGAGTCCAACTGCCAATGGTCTGGGGCTGCCAGCCAAGGGAGAGGGCGAGCACCACCTCCTCTCGTGTCCTCTCCGTGATGAAGCAATGGGTGTCGTTCGCACTCTCGTGGTCGTGCCCCGAGGTGAGTTTTCTGCCTTTTGTAAATTTATTCTGTTTCTACATTGTCTGAAAGTTGTGCTTCAGGAGGTGTAATCACTAGATTGTTTATTTAGGTGCTTGCCGATAAAGGTTATGATGGTATGGATGCTGATGTGTGGTCCTGTAGTATAATCTTGTTTGTCCTTATGGCTCGGTATTTACCCTTTGATGACCCCAATTTAATGACTCTGTATAAATTGGTAAGTTACTGCAACAGACGTACCATGCTTGTCATGTTAAATTGGTTTCCAGAGCTAATGTTTCTTGTCCACCATGGTTTTGTACTAGTGCGAGAAATCTTACTAAGCGTATTCTCGATCCTAATCCTCTCACTGGAAGTGCCAATTGACTGATATGATGACCAGTGAATTCCTGTAGATAAGAAGATTTATTTGCATCAGCGTTCGAGAAAACATAGATATGATGTTCATTATGCATTTATGTTGCATCTTTTTGCCATCTAACAGAAAGAAAGATGCTAAAATAAACAATCATCAATAGCTTTCATGCACACGTTACTTCTTACTTCTTAGTAGCTTTGAATCCACAACTTACATCTTCCATCTGCTCATCCAATCTCCAAGAATTGTGTCCCTGCTCTCTGGATCATAAAAGCCACATTTTCGTAATGGTGCTGCTTTAGAAATTGTACTCCCTCCGTTTCTAAATATAAGACCTTTTAGAGATTTCAACACGGACTACATACGGATGTATATAAACATATTTTGGAGTCTAGATTCACTCATTTTGCTCCGTATGTAGTCCGTAGTGGAATCTCTAAAAAGACTTATATTTAGGAAGGGAGGGAGTACATAAACCTATCAGTACAACCATCATTCATTGATTGAATGTACATATTCACTACATGCATGATACAATGGCATCAAGTGACATCTTTGATTCAATTTTTGGTAGCATCATTGAGAAGTGACAATCGAATATTTTATATAATCTCAAAGTCGAGGGACTAACCAAATCAAAATTAGCATATTAAGCTTCAATTTCAAATATTCTGCTCCCTTCGTTCCTAAATATAAGTTCTTTTAGAGATTTCAATACGGACTACATATGGATAAGGCTCCTAAACCTAAGGGGCAGTTTGGTTCACGTCCTGGGCCTTTTGCGCCTGGCCTGGGGCCTCCCTGGGAGCTGCCTGGCTTCTGTTTGGTTCAAATCCTCGTGGCGAGGGAGCCAGCCTGACCGTAGAATGAGACAGAGCCCCATTAGCCTGGCCCGTAAGTGAGGCAACTTGCTTAGCCTGGTCCAGTCAAACGAATTTGGACGCCTGGGTTTGCCTGGAGCAGCAGCCTGGGTTGTTTAATCAGATGGCTCAAGCAACGAGGTGTCAGGGGAGGAATTAAATTGCTATTCAGAGAGAAATGCAACTTTTTACCACTCATCAGGCCAGGACGTGATCCAAATAAGGCATTCGTATGCTAGCCTGATCAGGCAGGTTTTTCCAACTTCTCAGGCCCATGCCAGGCAGCAAAATTTCCCAGGCGTGATGTTGTGGACACCAACCAAACTGACCCTAAATGCATGTCAGAAGATCTCTGATACAGGGAATGAAGCAGCTACCAGTCTTTGTCCTAATCTTTGGGCCCTGTCGATCTATTGGATTGTTTGGGTACATCACTCGCTGTAGGTTTCCTTTTACTTTACATAACTTGCACTTCTAATTGTGGAACTCTTGGTGGGTGGTCAGATTGACAGACGCAAGCATTGGACACATCGTGATGAACTGCAAGCGGATAATCGACTTGAATCTGAGTGGCTGTAAGGTATTGGTACTGTACCATGTTTTTTCAGCTCACAGTGTTTCCAGTTTTATCTAACAATAAGGCTCTCTATGGTTGCGTCAGGCTAGACGCATAATCAATACTGAATAATATGGATAGGTGGGGTTGTCTTTATTATATTATTTTGGAATATGCAACATTAATCTTATTTTACTTGAATTAGGATGACATATTTGTTACATTTCTTACTGTGTTGATACATGCATGATCCGAGGAGTCGATATACTGATTAGTTGTGCCCAATTACATGACGTGATATTCCAGAAGTTATATTATGGTATAATTTAATTAAATCATGTAATATCAGGAAATCAAGTAGCAGATGGTCTAAATAAGGGTTTTGGAGTCAAGGAACGTGATTTAGCTTGCAACAAAATATAGGGATGATAGATATCTATCACCCATCTTGAATGGGAGTGTTAGTCTGAACGTAACAGGTGATAATGAATCATTAGTTGTAGATTGCATCTTACATGTTCAGCTCTACTTTTTCATGGCTTTTACCCCACGCATTGGAGATATATTACATGCACACAAAATATCTCAGATAGAGGAATACAGTTAGTTGCAGATAATTATTAGGGACTACAGAAGTTGGGCATAACCAGGTATCAATCCTTACAGTTAGATGAATGCTTGAAAGCTTGAACATGTATGCCCTTTCAAGGTAATATTGAAAATATAATGTTTATACCTGTGGTGGACTATCAATCCTTACAGTTATATGAATGGATTTATCTGTTGAAGAAAAAGTGATATTGGTAACTATTTGACATATATGCAAATCCAAGTTGGCATAATGGAATATAGATGGACACAATATTATCCATCTCTATTTAACTTGTCATAAAAATAAAATTATTTGCTAACTAGCTATTTCCTTTACTGCCAATTTTCTTTGCTTATTATCTTATCCTTTTTGGAATATTACTTCTACATGCCAAGAGAATATGCAGTATATAAGTTTTACATGTAGATCTTCCTGATGTTATATCATGCATATATGTGCTTCAGTTTTTATTTCCGCCACTCACTCACGCTTATTAGGCCGACAATTCAAGTAGGTTATTTTTTATGCAGATCTTATTGTTTCCGGTTCAAGAGACGGCTCTTTTGCCCTTTGGGATCTAAGATGTGACCCCAAAACCCCAAATGGTCATGGTGAAGCATGACTCATGTATGTTATCTAATGGCTACTGCAATATAAATGCTCCTTTTAATTGCAATCATCAAATATCCGAAGAAATATAGCATCTTTGACTGAGTTGAGCTGTTTTACATGTTAGATCTTCTGTTGTTGTCAAAGAAGCGCACAATCCCGAATCGGACAGGTCTCGAGCAAAGGTATTGAATCGGATAGTTTAAAGCGCCTGCTAATCTAGAACGTTGTCCTCTTTGCATAGGCATGTTTCTCCAGAATCCCAACTGAAATAATGTCTACAATGTGTTTGTGTTCATATCTGTTTATCCATTTTAAAGAATATTTGGGGTATCTCAGAAGACTCAAACTAGATTGATTTACTGAAATTGAAGGATGGTCGATTTGCTTAGGAGTAAAAACTGTAGGGTAATGCAGTTTTTTAATGTTGAGTTGTTTCTTGAACACAGATCCTTGGGAGAGGAAGAGTTTCTATTGCGTGCAAGGAATCAGATTTTCAGGTGATCACACATTCATTCAAACAAGGTGACCCATTCTTCCTTTTATCTCCCGTGCATTCTTGATTTGGCTCACCCCGACTCTCATCCTAGCTTGCTCTTTTGGGTTCCTGTAGATTCGTAGTGGGGCAGTGAAGAACTGAAATAGCTGAAGAGAACATTAGGAGGTGATGCTAGAAGTGCTTGTGTGCTACCTGCTGTTGTAATTTGAAGGAATTTGCATGTTTTCACTGAATAGAAAAAGGCACTATGGTGAGAGTTGACTAAATGTAGAGTTTTGAATCCCAAGCGCTTGTGTGCTACCTGCTGTTGTAATTTGAAGGAATTTGCATGTTCTCACTGAATGGAAAAAGGCACTATGGTGAGAGTTGACTAAATGTAAAGTTTTGAATCACTTTACCATAGTACTTTAAATACTCTTTTCCTGAGCCAGTGATTAATCAATGCTAAAACTCCTCTGCATATTAGTAAAATAAATAAATTATATTTAAATTGGAAAGTATAATTTCTTTACTCAGTGACAGATCAATGTTGAATTAGATTTGAATATTTTGTTGAAGTTCATTGAATCACTTGTCTGAATCTTTATACCAACTTGTCTGAATCTTTATACCAACTGTGACTGTTTCAGTATAAATAGAAGTAGAAAGGGCGCCTCCTATTTGGCACCGCCCCAACTTCCACTCAGGCGGCGCCACCAGGCCTATAGTAGTGGTTGGGGCCCGCCATTTCAGTTGGGCACACACACTAGGAGGTCCTGGGTTCGATTCCCAGGCTAGAATGGACACACACACATCATGGGACCCCGGTCCATATTACCATCATTGATCACATCCGCTATTTACTTTCCACTTTTATTTACTATCTGCAGCAAAACCTATCACTATTATCACTTGCGTTTGATCCTTTGTAAACGACAAGGCCGGAGGGATTGACAACCTCTCTGTACTCGTTGGGAGCAAAGTTATTTGTATCTGTGTGCAGGTCCACGTTGATTGCTAATATCTGGCGCCGTTAGCAGTTGACACCTTCTTGTTGAAACTGGGAGTCTCAGGGGAAATCGATCCTTGGTATCTTTGCCAAGGGAAAACTTCCGCTACACTGCATCTCAAACCTTCCACTTGGGGTAACCAACGAGGGGCGAGAAGTCATCAAGCAAAGTTTTCTGGCGCCGTTGCCGGGGACTCCACCCTTCGAGATAGGGGAGTTGCACGCTATCTTTTACCTTTGCCTTTTAGTCTTGTTAGTTTACCTTTCAGTTTTTGCTTTAGTATCTTTTATCAAAAATCACAAAAATAGTTATCTTGCTTGCTTGCTGCTATGGGTCCCACCAAAAACACTAAATGGGAGGAGTACACCCCTTCTTCCATTACGCCAATCACCACTGTCGGGATCTACAAAAGTAATAAACCTTGTGATTATGTTAGTCTTGATGGAGAGTTATGCCCATGGCATGGTCTTCCAGGAAAAGAGTATGAGCCTCAGTTTAAAGTTGCTCCTATGCTTCCCCAAACTTGGGAAGACGTTCAAACTCTTATAATAGAGAGCAATTCAAACAAAGAAGATGACACTACAATTCTGCCCAATAATGATAAAATTGATTTTGATAATTGTAGTATCTCAGAAGTTGTCACCTTTCTACAAAGAATGGCTAAAGATCCCCACACTAGCACGCTTAACCTTGCCTTCGCAGAGCATATCACTAATGCTCTCATCAAAGCTAGGGAGGAGAAACTTAGAGTAGAAGCCTCCATACCTAAAAAGCTAGAAGATAGTTGGGATCCTATGATTAAAATTAAGTTGAATAACTTCTCTTGCTATGCTTTATGTGATGTTGGAGCTAGTACCTCTGTTATGCCCGAAAGACTATATGATATGCTTAAATTGAAACCTTTTGATTCTTGTTCTTTTGGAGTTCGTCTCGTTGATTCTTCCATAAAGAAACCTTTGGGGAGGATCGACGATGTTCTTATCATTGTCAATGACAATTATGTTCCCGTTGATTTTACTATTATGGACATTGAATGTGAACCTTCTTGTCCAATTATTTTTGGACGTCCTTTTCTATGCACCGTTGGTGCTATCATTGACATGAAAGAGGGGAATATAAGATTCCAATTTCCTCTCAAGAAAGGGATGGAACACTTCCCTCGAAAGAAGATTAAGTTACCTTTTGAGTCCGTTATACGGGCTAGCTATTCTTTTACTCTTGATAAAACTTGATCTCTATGCATTATGCCTAGCTTAAAGGCATAAAAGAAAGCGCTTTTGGGAGGCAGCCCACATGAATAAATTTTATTTTGCTTTTGTTGTGTCTTGATGTTGTTACTACAGTAGCATCATCATTGTATCTTTGTTTTTCAACTTTGTGCCAAGTGTAGCCTCTGATTGCAAGAAAGTTCAAAAGTTGTGACGTGCTGTCCAGGAAACAGATTCTGTCCTTGGATAGAAAAATTCGTATAAAATCACCAGATCATCTTTTTGGTCTGAATTTTTTCGACAGCGTGCTCCATACAATTGTCTTTCGTGCATCTGTTTTGAGTTTTTTTATTAGAGTTGCAGAAGTGCCCCGAAAAAATCATTTACTACCTGCTGTTCTTTTTTTCACAGATTCTGTCCTGTTTTGCCTTTCCTTCATTTTGCAAACCTTGAGCTTGCTTTTCTTTGCAAAAACCTTTTGGCAATCTTGAGAAACAGTAGACCTTCAAGAATATCCTTATTTCCAGCAAGAAACAATTATTTTATTATGGTTACTAACCTCGCTAATCAGATTATGATGAGTTATGTATGAAGGGAGTTTTCAAGTGTGCGAGGGAAGATGATAAAAAGATTCAGGAGTGTCAAACGCTCAAGCTTGGGGATGCCCCCATGCACCCCCAAGAAATATTCAAGAAGACTCAAGCGTCTAAGCTTGGGGATGCCCCCGTGCATCCCCTTCTCCATCAACATTATCAATTCGTCTTTCGTTCCACTATATTTTTATCACTTCATGTGTTATGTGCTATGCTTGGAGCGTCTTGCTTTTAGTTTCCTTTTTAGTTTTCTTTAGATTTTCATAACGAGTCGGAACTCAGCTTTCTTTGTGTGGGAGAGAAACACGCTCCACTTCTACCTAGAACATAACATAGAATTTTCATGTCTATCTTTGCTGTGTGTGTTCTTTGTCTTTCAATAGCTACTATCATGCTTAGCTCTTAGTTTTCATGCTTATCTTTTTAAAGAGCTTTTGTTTAGTTGGTTGCTTGAACTCTCTTTAGTTGTCATGCTTATCTTATTAAGAGAGTTTGCTTCTGTTGCATTGGTTGATATGTCTATGATAAAAATGCTACGTGCATAATGGTGCTTAGTAGTTCATGTTTTCTTATGGTTAGTCCCAAATAGTTGGGGGGTTTCCAATGTGTTATTGGAGTACCAACATGATTTGTTTGCCTATGATGTGGTATGGTTTAGTAATATTTTCCTTCAAGAATTTATTTTGATTGACTTGGCGTATGCTCACGCATATTTAAGACTGTAAAGAAAGTCTGTCAAGCCTTGATGATCTTTTGTTTCTGAGTAGCGATATAACTTCCATGCCTGATTCAATGTTGCTTTGTCGCTCTGCATGATTATGACCGTCATTGCTCTTTTAGTTGGTCGCTCCCAGTCTTTTGGTAACCTCCACCTGTACTAAGCGGACTGACTGCTTGTGCATCCAAATTCTTTTAAACCAGTTATGCCATATGAGTCCACCATACCTTCCTACATGGTATTTACCTGCCATTCCTAACGGAGACTTTCATGTACCATCTCGAAATTATTCAAAAAAAAGCATTTCTGTTTTGTGCCTCTGTTTTAAGTTCATGAGGAAGTAGTAGTTAATTCATGATCTTTTTAAGTTGGACAAGCTTCACCCCGGGATTGCATGTCTAATGTGGAAACCCATAATACGAGAAGGAACTTGCAAAGAGTGCGCCCGGCTCAAAATTAATATAACAAACAAACCCTCCTTCACGCTTTGTTCATGAGAAATCAGAAAACTTTGGCAGTGATAAACAAAGGAGATTAAGAGGATGTGATCGTCCTCATTCGGGAGCCGTTCCTCGAAACTTGTCCGTCTCAAGAAGTAATTGAGTTGTCTGCTAGCATTCGTTGACGAAACATGCATGATCTAAAAAATATATTATTACCTCTGTTTTTAAAACCAAGAGCTCTGGTAAATGCTTTGTCTTTGTTTCCGACTACGGGTTTTCAACCTTGCCAACAAAAGCCACGGTTCGAGAGTCTCCACCTTCTTTTAAAGCACCAACTACTGAGAGCATGATTGTCATTCTGAGTGTAATGTGCATTGTCCCAAAGTAGCATTGTCTTTTGCATGATTATGATATCGTTTATTCTGAAATCATTGTATCTAGTCATCACTTAAACCTTGGAGGTGCCCATGCATTTATGTTTTGCTTCACTAAAGGGGGCAAGCGAGATATCACTTTATCATATTTGCACACCATGCTCATTACAAATCTATTTGATGTTTCAGTATCATGTTGTAAAACTTTCAGTTCTTTGTGATTTTCTCATGAGGCAACTTAATTACTACAGATTCATTGTCTCAGTAAGCTTTTGTCATATGACTATGAAAAAGTCCTATATGGTTAATAGCATGTCACCACAGAAATTATTCTTGTTATCATTTACCTACTCGAGGACGAGCAGGAATTAAGCTTGGGGATGTTGATACGTCCAAAACGTATCTATAATTTCTGCTTGCTCCATGCCTCTTTTGGGTGATATTGCTATGATATTTATACACTTCCATACACATTTGATCATATTTGGACTAACCTATTAACTCAGTGCACCCCAGTGCCAGTTTCTGTTTTCTGCTGTTTTTGTATTTCAGGTTTTCCCATTACGAGAACTGCCAGAAAAATCCCGGAAAAATTATATAAAAAATCAGCGTTCCAGAAGCTTCCCGGCACTCGAAGTAGAGCCGGAGGGGGGCCACCAGGGCTCCAGGAGCCCTGGTGGCGCGGCCCCCCTTCTGGCCGCGCCGGGGGGGGCGCCTGGGCCCCCCAGGCCTCCGCTGATGCCCCCCTTTGGCATATATTTGTATCGTGTCCCGAAACCCTCGAGACGGGAACCCTTTTTCGCGATCTCATCTCTGTTCCGCCGCCGCCGCGCTTCCAAGATCGGGAGCACCAGGAGAACTCTTCCTGGCACCCTGCCGGAGGGGAGGATCACCACCGGGAGCTTCTCCACCACCATGGACGCCTCCCGGATGAGTTGTGAGTAGTCTCCCTTGGACCATGGGTCCATGACCAATAGCTATGTGATGTTCTCCTCCCGTTCTTGTGCTTCACTAATTAGACCTCGTGAGCTGCCCTACATGATCGAGGCACATATGTAATCCTTATGCTGTTGCTATGTTGAGTTTGCTGGGATCCGATGGATCGTGAGATTATGTTCAGATTGTGTTTGAGTAATATATTTGATTCACCTCTTTTATATTTATGTTCTTGAGTAATTCTTGCATGTTCTCCGTTGCTATTTATTGCTTTGGCCGAGTAGTAGGTAGTAACTCCAAGAGGGAACGTTATGCTTGATTGTGGGTTCATGCCCCTCGATGACTAGTTTGAGTGACAGAAACATGAGTCTAGGGGATGTGTTGTTGCCACAAGGGGGAAAACAACGGTGCTTGTGCCCGCGGGTGCAAAGATTGTTTACTTTACGCAAAGTTCTTTTAATGCAGTTGTCTGTTGCTTTGAGTTTACACTATGGGTGGGACTCGCAACTTAATACCAGCGAGATGTTCTGTATAGATATCTCAAGGTGGATGATTAGTAGTAGATGCAGATGGATTTCGGTCTACTTGCCTTGGCGTACCGCCCATGCTTTGAACCTCTACCTTTCTTGCAACATAGTTAGCATTGGTTTGCGCACATAATTCTGTCAATTGCCCAGCTGTAATTCGTTCACCTCACATAGATGTTTTATCGTCTTTTGGGAGAGAGACATCACTAGTGAACATCATGGGACCCCGGTCCATATTACCATCATTGATCACATCCGCTATTTACTTTCCGCTTTTATTTACTATTTGCAGCAAAACCTATCACTATTATCACTTGTGTTTGATCCTTTGTAAACGACAAGGCCGGAGGGATTGACAACCTCTCTGTACTCGTTGGGAGCAAAGTTATTTGTATCTGTGTGCAGGTCCACGTTGATTGCTAATATCTGGCGCCGTTAGCAGTTGACACCTTCTTGTTGAAACTGGGAGTCTCAGGGGAAATCGATCCTTGGTATCTTTGCCAAGGGAAAACTTCCGCTACACTGCATCTCAAACCTTCCACTTGGGGTAACCAACGAGGGGCGAGAAGCCATCAGTCCTCCCACTCTCTCCTATCTTTGCAAGGATATATAATGTTTCCATATGCCTTTTTGAACATCTCCTTTCAGTAGCAAGGGTCAACCATGGTAAGTGGATCAATTTTGTCATTCCTGCAGCAGGCAATGACATGAGAACATGGAACCCTTCTGTATCCTTCTGCAGGTGCATGTTCTATTGTGCATGTCCACTATGTAGTCAAACCCTCTATCACCTACTAGAAAAAGACCATCTTCTGATCCCTCCACATAGCAGGTGTTTGCAAATTCTGTTGCCTTCTCAACCTTCTTCCTGATCTTTGGGCATATATCACCTGGCCATTTGTCTGACTCCATCTGCTTGTTGTAATGCCTTGTCATGAGCTGCCTATAAATCATATCAACCATGTTCACGCCCCCCACGGCATGACCATTAACATAAGCACGGTTCCTTCCATGCCCAACAAAAAAACCACCATGGTTGATTTCCACAGAGAAGTTGCTGCTTCGACGGCCTGAGACACACAAATACAACATACATCAGAATCGGCATGATATCTCCACCTCTCATCAATTAATTTGAACATGTAAAACCCTAAGACCCAATTCCCCTACCCTCAAATCCCATGCCAAAACCCTAGCAGAATCCGACCTATCTACCAACTGCAACACATCAAGTAAGGCAATGCGGCCCGAAAAGGAAGGTTTTTCAACATCAAAACGCTAAAAAAGCGGGATTCTTGAGTTCTAGGGGCTTATTGTACACTGGGGCCGCCGCCCCTTCTGCACGGCGACCAGGGGCCATCGCCGCCGCCTCCCACGGGTGGCAAACGCGCGCGGCGGCGGCGCCTCGTCAACCACGCACGAAATCGACCCCTCCTCCGTTGTAGCGCCGATGATCGTCGGGGCGGCGTGGCCTATGCAGCGCCCCCTTTCTCAACGACGAAGATGAACATGCGACTGGAGTGGAGGAGGGATGAGTGGGGGGTGCGGTGATGCCTGAGGGCTTTTTTTTTGCATATTTCCACACCCGCGCCTCCACGGTTCGCCACCTGTCCCCAGCGAGCGGTCAACATGTGGTCAAGCGGCCTGTACGCACCGCATACGTGCTACAGTGACCGTATTACCACGTCCCGTCGTATTCAGTGACCGTAACGAGCGTATTTCAAAGTTGGGTGACCGTATCGTGCTTTCACCGCAAATACAGTGACCGTGGGTGTATTTATCTCGCCAATTAACTGGTTGTAGTAAAATACAGTATGAATAACACAGGCAAGATCTAGGTCTGCAGTGAAATCAACACATGGGGATAACCCGGGTGTTAGTATTATGAACCTGAATGCATACTTTTCTATAAATTTGAATAGATTTGGGTCCGGGGTAACCCAGTTTATTTTCTGCTTGAATAGTGAACTTGCTGTTGTCAGAAGTACAGTACTACCTCCGTCTAGGTGAATAAGTCATTCGCGTAGTTCGAGGTCATCGATTTAAGAATTTAAATATGTGTTATATGTCATGAAAAGTATATCACTAGATTTCTACACGGATATAGTTTCTAAATATATATATTTTTGTCACATATAATACATATTTAGATAGTTAAATCGTCGATCTAAAACTACGCGAATGACTTATTCACGCAGACAGAGGTAGTACTTATTAGCTGAGAAGAAATAGACACCCAAACACATGGCACCTTTGGACAGTAGCACATATTTTTGACTTGAAACGAACGGACAAGATCAACCCAATTAAATTTCGCCTCATACTGACTGCTGTTAGTAGTAGATAGAGTTGCGACTGTATTAGCGTGGGTAATTAAGAGCTGTCGAAATAATTAATCGTGGCAGAAGGAAATACAATAGGGCAGCGAGATCTGGTTGTTAACATGGGAAAAAAACGGCTAACCCCCACGCCCGGAAAAGTTGGATCGCAGGAGGCGATCAAGGAGGCGACTAGGGGTCCCTTGCGCGCCACCGGTGACGCCGCCGGTTCCCTCTCTCTCGGTCATCCGCTCCGGCGACGGGAGGGAGGGGGAACCTCGCGGTCTGTTCACTAGGTGGGTGTGTGGTAGGGTTAGGGTTGAGGGAGATGCTGCCGAGGCCGTTGTGGTGGTGTAGCGTCGGAATAAGTTTCTTCGGGCTTCGTTCGCGGTCAGGCGAGGCTTTTGCCTTCGTCTAGGAGCCAGCGGTGTTGGGGATCCCCGGATCTCGTCGAGGTCGCAGGCTATGGTGGTTGGAGGTTCATCGGCACTAGCCGTTTGGATCCTCAGATGGATGATGGAGGCAGGGAGACGAAAACCTTTCTTCTTTCTTGTTGGTATGATTTGCTGCTGTTGTTCTTCTCCTTCCTCTGCGCTGATGCTGGTGGGAGTTCTTGCTTTGCCCGGGCGGATGGCCCGGCCGCGATGCTGGATCAGTCAGATGACTCGAGTTCTCTTCCTTCCGGAAGGGACACTTTTCGCGGTACTCAAAGCCAAAGATGGCGACGGCTGTTGCAGGTAATGTTGGATTGATGTCCATGCCCTCTCAGCGCTGGTGTCAAGAAAGGAGGAAGCAGCGTGGCGACAATGGTACCGTGGTCGAAGATGACGACCTGTTTGTGACTGGTTGCAGATCCTTCTGCTGCAGGGGTCTTCTCTCAAGATTCGGGGATGATGACACAGGGCTCCGGAGATCTTCTTGTGTTTTGGTTGTTTTAGGTGTTCATGGTCCTTTGTGTTTGCGTTTCAGTGTGCTTGTAAGGGCCACCTACTTTGTACTGATTCGTGATTTGAATATAGATTTTCTCAAAAAATAAACATGGGAAAAAACGATGGCATAAAGAGATCCATGCGACGGCGCAAGCTATAGCTTCCTTACATCGGCTAGAGGGGGTAGAGGGCGGCGACGAACAGCGACCGGAGAACCGGAGGAGCGAACCCGCTGGGCGGAGAGGACCGGCGACGCGGGCGGAGACGGCGGCTCGGCGAATTACCGAACACAACAGAGGAGACTTCTTTTTCCCACGGGGAGAGGGCCTTAATTAGTTGGGCCAAAGCGCAGAGCTGCGAGTTGGGCCAAAGTGGAAAGTGCACATTGTACATCTAGACCTGCCACGGCCTGCATTGGCTGATGAAAGTTTAAATGAGTTCAGTTCAATAAACCGTGCCCAAAAATACTACTGTGGACGTTTTGTGTGGCTGATTGCGTGCGCTGGCACTGCTGGTGTAGAGACTAGAGACTATGTATTTTGTTGGATAAAGTGTGATCTACTACTTCGTATACTTTTTTTTTGCGAGAAAACTTCCAATCTATTCATCTTTAATCATGGCAGTACAACGAACATCAGAAATAAAAATTACATCCAGATCCGTAGACCACCTAGCGACGACTACAAGCACTGAAGCGAGCCGAAGGCGCGCCGTCGTCATCACCCCTCCATCGCCGGAGTCGGGCACACCTTGTTGTAGTAGACAGTCGGGAAGTCGTCGTGCTAAGACCCCATAGGACCAGCACCCCAGAACAACAACCGTCGCCAATGAAAAATAACGTAGATCGGAAGGATCCAAACCAAAGACACAAGAACGTAGACGAACAACGACGAGATCCGAACAAATCCACCAAAGATAGATCTGTCGGAGACACACCTCCACACGCCCACCAACGATGCTAGACGCGTCGCCGGAACGAGGGCTAGGCGGGGAGACCTTTATTCCATCTTCAGGGAGCCGCCGCCGTCCCTTCTTCTAATAAGAATTACTAATTCGTCTCGGTGCTTGTCGCGGCTGAGATCGATATCTGCTACTACGTATACTGTACCTGTATGAAATTTATGACGTGGCACTGCTGGTGTAGAGACTAGAGACTATGTATTTGTTCAATAGTTTCTCCCCTCTCTGTGTGCTTTGAAGTAAAGTACTGTACAGGTTTCTTCCCTGTTCAATTGATCACACAATGATACAATCTCCTCGTCGAGGGCCTTCAACAGCGTGAACCCTATTTAGCGCCTTCTGTGCCGGTTACTATATATTCCACAAACTGGCCCATTTAATTTTTTTTTCTTCACGACCGCTTTTTTTCCTTAGTTTCCGCAACGCACACTCGCTCATGAAATGGGACAGCCGGACACAGCTTTATTTTTTCCGAACCATCCAGCTGATTTTGTGATGCTTCTAGAAGCTTCCGACCGTTTTTTCTATTTGTTTTTATTTTTATTTCCATTTTGCTTTTTCGTACCATGTTTTTCTTTTTCAAATACGTTTTTTTTAATTTTCTGATTTTTTTTCTCATACACAAACCTTTTTCAAATCCACTTTTTTTAATGCGCCAGGTTTTTTCAAATTCACAAACTTTTTTCAAATGTCAAATTTTTTTGAACTTGTGACTTCTTCAAGTTCACAAACTTTTTTCAAATTCCATGAACTTTTCTCAAACTTCGTGAAGTTTTAAAATTTAATGAACCTTTTCAAAATCTACATCTTTTCGAATCTCTGAATGTTTCTTAAATTAGTGTACTTCTTAAAATTTCATGAGTTTTTTTTTTCAAAATCTGTGAAAAAATTTCGAATCCATGATTTTTTTTCAAACTCTATATTTTGTTTTGAATTCGTGAACTTTTATCAAATCAGTGAACCTTTTGAATTTCATGATTTTTTTCTAATCCGTGAACATTTTTCAAACTCATGGATGTTTTTCAAATACATGAACTTTTTCTATTTCATTAACTTTTCTCAAATCCATGAACGTTTTTTAATTCCTTGGAATTTTAAATTTGTGTCTTTTTCAAATTGATGAACTAATTTCAGATTTGCGAACTTTATTTCTTGGCAGCTATCAACGGAAGAAGATCCCAAACAACTAGACGACCGAACGAAAGAAACAATCCACGTGACCGAACATAACATGTGTGAATGAGTGGGGTTTGTGAATGTAGCCCACTTAGGTGCATAGTGGGCACCAGATCCTCGGTGGTGAAGGAAAAACCTATCCAAGAGACGAAATTTGTTTGGCATGAAAAGTTCAGGGTGCAAGTTGTCCGGTTTTGAAATCGAGGAAAAGAGAAGTCTATATTACAACCCTAAATTGTCATCCAAGTCTAAAAAATAACCTTGAACTTCAAAACTGTTTACTTTACAACCTCAAACTTTCAAAGCCGGACAAATATCAACCTTGTCTTCCCTCAAACCCGTCTCATCTATGTGTTGACTGGTTTTGACCATTGACTGGTCATCCAAGGGCCGAAATAATCTGGTACCGACATTGATGTGTACTTGTCACCATGTTCGTTTCATGCAACTATATTTGTTGTGGCAACTTCATCACAAATGGAGCGTAAGGCCAACTCCAGCGCACGGCCCCAAACGGATGTCTGTTTTGTTCGGATTCTATCCGTTTGGGTCGGGAAAAGGGACGGCGTTCGACCTCTTATGTGTTTGCGTTGGCAGCACGCCCAACCGGCGGATGCATTTCATCCGGGCGCGAGAATGCCAGCAACCATAGTTCATGACGGTCAAAGCGCCAACGGCCGGTAGACATGCCAACCTACAAAAAAAAAACGTTCACGCCGACACACTTGTCAGCGCAGAATAGACATCTGTTTCACAACCCTAGTTCATACCGACACACAAAGTCGGCATACAGAATGATGTTACTCTTGGTGATAGCTCAACCATCTAGCTTGAGCATCGTCTTTTACTTCTTCTCAAACCAAACCCTTCTTCTCGAGGACAATTTGTGAAAGTCCACCGTCATGATCTCCACCTTCTTTGTAATGAAAGCGAACACCACCTGTTTTGCTTTGGTGTTCGCATTGGTCGCCTCAATCTCGAGCTTCTTTGTTTGGACGGCCTCCTCAATCTCGAAATTCCTCTGTTTGACGAACTCCTCCATCTTTAGTTTCTTCGTTTGTAGCTTGATGTAGACCTAAATTTGCTCCTCTTTCTCTTGGCACTTCCTCTCAACCTTTGCTTCTCTTTGGGTCATCATGCCTTGCAAAGTCGCATCATGCTTCTCGTCCACATTGGAGCTGTTCTTGCCCCTTGTCCGCTTCTCTCCTTCATGCTCAAAGACTGCCGCCGGCCCTCCATTCTTCTTTTGGCGGCATATTGCTCCCTAAACTTGGTGCAATTGTTGTATTTTTAGCGAAGGGGGAATTATTGATGATTTTTTCAACAATGGATGAGGGTGAATGGCTTGTCCCCATGTTGGGCCTTGAAGGCCTCTAAAGTTTGGAATGCCTACAAATAAAATTGAAGGCCACAATATAATAGTGAAGGCACAAATGCGACAAACATGAAAATGACACATGAACAAAGAGAAGAAGTTGTATACCATGTCGCTCACGCCTAGGCCACTCACGGCACGACCTTCGATGCTCTCAAGGGCGGCACAACACTTGTTGCATTCTTGTTGGATGAATCCCCACCTCTTTTGGATTAAACCGATGCCACAGTTGTTCAAAAGCTTGTATACATTCATGGTAGTACGCATGAACTCTCCCAAAAAATGGCTCCTCTTTGCTAGGCATTGGCCTTGGATCTTGCCCTATTTCCTCCCAGCCTTCACAAATCAAGTTGTCATGATCTTTGGTGCATGCTCTCGTCCAAATGCTTTGCCTCCTCTTTTGTGCACTGGCTTGTTGAGTGAGCTCATCAACAAACAATACCCTCGCCCCCTCAATGTGTACGTCATCTTCTTCGTCTTTGCAATACATGTCGTAGGAATTGCCCGCGGCCGCTTCTTTTGCATCCCGGTGGCCGACTAGACGGGGAGGGCCAGGGAGAGGAAAGGGAGGGCATCGTGCGCGTCGGCGTCCTTTTCGTTTCGACGCAAATCCGACTAAAACTTGAGCCGAAAATGGCTTATGGACCGACAAAAAAAAAACATATCCATTTACGTCTCCGTGTGGGGCCGCGTTTCGACCCAAACAGACAGGACCGATCAAATACGATCGAGTTGGCCTAATGTATAATAATCTAGAGCAATGCGTCCAAGTGTAATTTTTCCGAATACAGCATGAGATTTATTTCATTTTCTATGCGCAAAAAAGAGAGATGTGTTTCATTTTGACATGTAGCATCAGGTGATTTTTGTAGACGAGGACGGGTGGCCCCCTCGAGGCTCAGTTTCAATACCGCCATGCAAGTTCGAGAGAGAGAGACGCGTGGGACTCTCTCGGTGCGGGCCCAACTGGCAGTGAGACGCAAAAAATGGTAGTACCACCGGGTAGGTTTCCGTGTGGGTCTACCGATTTCGCAGAAATGGAAGAAAAATCGGTGTACCAAATTAGAGAAAAGGGCTCTCCTGGCCCAGTCTATGACCGCGTGGACCCACCAGACTCGCAGCTGACATATATACACCGGCGCGGCGTCTCGTTCCCGTTCCCCCATTTCGCATCCCCCACCCAATCGGAAACCTCGCAGCCAAGGAACCAAGCTCCGCTCCAACCATGGCCGCCGCCGCGCGCCGCCACCCGCCGTGGGACTTGCTTGGTCTGCGGCCCCTGGTGACCCGGCATGGCCCGCCTGGCTCCCCGACGGCGTCTCCGCCGCGCCGCCAGGCCGGGCCCGACGGCCGCGTCGTCGACGCGCAGACGCAGCGCCCCGCGTCCGCGTTGCCCTGGGCGAGGCGATTCGTCGAGGCGCACCGGCGGTTCGTCGAGGCGCAGAAGCGCTTGGCCCAGGCCGAGCAGGGGGGCCCTCCTTCGCCGTCGACGAGCCCGGTCGACGAACACGGCCAGCGCGGCCCCGGGTAAATCCGAGGAACCCTCTCTCTCTCTCTCTCTCTCTCTCTCTCTCTCTCTCTCTCTCTCTCTCTCTCTCTCTAGTCTTCTTTCTTCCGTTCGAGTAGTCGATTCGAGCCTCGAAGTAGATTTTGGTCATGTCCGGTTTTGCAGGCCTCGCCGACCACTTGGCGGGCGACGTCTGGGCGACGGGGACTGCAGGTTCGCGTCTCCATGCTCCTTCGCTCTTCTCGCCTCAGCGGGGCAGGACGAGGACTCCGGCATCTCCTTAGGCGTGACCACCGAGAGCAAGAGGAAGAGCACGGGGCACGCGAGTGCCAACTTGTTCGCCGGGTACGTGAGGTCCAAACTCAATCTCTCCATCGTTCCTTCCCCGTCCCCGTCCAAGCCGATCAAACAAGCTTATTGGCATGCCATTTATTTCAGCAGCGACGGGCTCGACACCGACGACGCCGCCGAGGAGCACCCGCCCGTCGCCATCCCGAAGATGTACGACATCGCGTCACCCGTCGGCATGGGGCGATGTGGGCCTGGCCGGTCAAGAATCGGCGACCAGCGCGTCCTCGAGAGCTCGGAGGTGGCCGGTGGTGCGAAAGGCGCCAAGACCAACGACCAGCGCGTCCTCGAGAGCTCGGAGGTGGCCGTCCTGAAGACGGACAAGGTGAACCTCGCCTTGGGAATCGGAGGTTCCCCCGCCGCCAACGCCAAGGCCAACCAGTTGGCCACGGTGGACGTCTTGGAGAGCTCCGAGGTGGCCGTCGTGAAGACGTCCGTGTCATCGGTCAAGGCGGACAAGGGGCGCGGTCGACTCGGAGGTGCAAGCATCCGGGAGCAGCTCGGCAGCGCCAGCGTCGAGCAGCTTGTTGCCGGTGCTGGGAGCGCATCAGGTGCCCCGCGTGGCAGCCGATGTTGTGGCGGAGGGCGAGTTTACAGCGGGGGAGGCGCACCTGGCGGTGGGGCAGGAGGAGCCAGCGGCGGGGCATCGGGATCAGCTGGCGGTGGCGCAAGGGAGATGGCCAAGGCGAGCGGTGCCTCAGGACCGGCGGCGGGAGGCGGCGGCGCGGGCGGGGGAGATGGCCAAGGCGATCGGCTGCCGCCCTTCCCGCAGCGTCTGCCGTACGCTCGATGCCAGCGCAGAATCGAGGAGGAGGTACGTTGCGGCAGCGACGCTGTCTTCTTCTGCATGCAGTGTGCGCTGATGTGGTGCCCGGAGCACGTCTGCCACTGTACCGGAGTTCTCAGGGACATGCCCGTCCCCAATATCTCCGACCAGAGGGCTGTGATATACCAGCCATGTACCTTCCCGGAGCCACCCATGGTGTTCGTGGGAGCATCCGGAGGATACGCGCGCCTCACCTATTACTTTTGTCATGCCCGAGCCCTGTTCGGCACGGCCCCTGTCCTACCCCTGCAGGTTGTGCACATCGACATGCACCAACAGTGGATCTCGCGAATGGTCACCCAGGCGGCTCCTGTCATGGTGAGTAGAATGGCGATTCTGCCGGAGCCTCAGTTCTTGTTCTGGGAGCCCAAGTTCGCTTTCGGGCCGGCATAGGCCGCAGGAGCTTAGGTTTGTAGCTAGCTAGACAGTTGAATCTTATTCGTGTCCGGCAAACTATACTTAATGAGTAGCCTATATCTTTCATTTGTGTTTGATATTTGGTGCACAAATGATGATCTGTTTTTTACTCATGAACGTTTTGACTGCTCGAACAGATGATCTGTTTCATTTGTGGTTGATATGTCAAGAACAAATGTTCTGAGCTTTATGTTTTGGCAAGTCACTTGTCTTGCATTTACCTGCTTCATATATACTCCCTCCGTTCGGAATTACTTGTCTCGGAAGTGGATGTATCTAGAACTAAAATACATCTAGATACATCCATTTTTGCGACAAGTAATTCCGAACGGAGGGAGTATATATATATATCATCAGGCCTACAATTGATGGATGTAATGTTCTACGATTCTAATAATGCACCACACTTGCACATTTTACCTTCTTCTTTTGCGGGTGGCACTTGCAAATTTATACGGCATAATTTGACTATTTAATCTTGTGCTTTGACTAGTAATTAGTTCAATTACGTGTAGTTTATTTATGTTATGCAAAATGGATCTCCGCATTTAAAAGTACTTTCACTTGATTGTGATTAGTTTTGTCATCACTAACTAAATATTATGCGAGAGATTTAATGGCAAAGTGTGGACTCGGATAGTCAGACTACGCTTATACTCCATCCGTCCCATAATATAAGAACGTTTTTTACAATAGTGTAGTGTCAAAAACGATCTTATATTATGGGACAGAGGGAGTACATTTTTGAATGCAAGTATCATCTTTAGCAATCCGTCTTTAATCATATTTCTTAGGGCAACTCCAATGCTGGACGCGTTATTTTTCCTGTTTGGATCGGACCGCGGGGGTGGCGTCAGACCTTGTCTGTCTTCTGCTGATCAATGCACCCAATCGGCCCAAGTATTTTGTCCACGCTACCGATATCTGGCCATATTTTGACACAAATATTCTGCATACAAATATAAACATTGCAGAAAGTTTAAAAATCACATTGTTTATTACAACCAAAGAAAAATCTCATAGTTTATAAACCAAATAAAATTTAAATTACAACAATTACGTTAAAAAGAAAAGGAACATCTACATGTATTGGTAGCCAAGGTGAGCCCACATATGCTCAACCAAATCATCTTGGAGTTGAATGTGAGTTGCCCAGTCACGCATTTAATGATGAAAGTAGATGAGATGGGCAAACATTACCGGTCCTCCATGCTCAGGAGCAATGGCTTGGGGTTGAAGAGTGGGGATGTGCACTGGAAGTAATCGGCGAAGGGTAGGCAATGACCGGTCTCTCTGTTGCGATTCAACGTCGGAGCATGACAGGGGATCGATCCCCTAAATCTCGGTCGCTACCGAGCAATGTGGTCATTGACGACCATACTCACAACTAGGGCTGGACCAAAAGCTCGTAGCTCGCGAGCTTAATGAGCGCTCGATAGTTTGGCTCGTTAAGCTCGTAGCTCGCTTCTTAATGAACAGAGCCAATCATTGATTTTAGCTCGTTAAGCTTAACGAGCTTAATGAGCGAGCTAACGAGTTTCACTAGTAGCTCGTTAAGCTCGTTAGTAACAACACAACACATATTTTCATCTTACGTGGCAAACTTTCAGTAGCACCTCACCTCTCCTATTCAATCTAATCAACATAGAAGGCAACAAACTAGTGTATTTCTTTTCGTAGCCACCATATTTCATCTTGAAAAGCACACCTATGCACTCATAATGTAGACCATAACACATTATAATCTGTTAATGAGCGCTCACGAGCTTCAAACGAACCGAGCCGAACAGGGTTTTCTGCTCGTTAATCTTAACGAGCTTAACGAGCCGAGCCTTAACGAGCACGAGCTTAACGAGTACGAGCTTAACGAGCCGAGCAGCTCGGTAATCCAGCCCTAGTCACAACCACAAATTCCTCATCGTCCGATGAACACATGAAGTTATTAAAAAAGAACCCATCTCCACTATCCATGGTACCTTGCGCGTGAAGCGTCGAACACCTTGCAGGGGTGGTGGAGAAGCCGTTCGGTGAAGAGCTCCACGCCTCTTCCCCACAGTGGAAGCTGCCGTGGAGCGAGTTCGGCGAGCTTGGAATTAGGAAAGCGGCGTCAGAACCGATGTGGTGGCGTGGCCGTGGAGGTGCAACGATGGCGGCCAAAAGAGACCACGAACGCTGGCAGGAGCAAGCAGCAGATGCGGCGTCGAGGTGTGTGGATGCGGGTGGTGGTCTGGGCAGCGTCCGCGCGGCCTAAAGTGGGAGAGGAGAATGACCGTTGTGCAACCAATGAGAGGGGCAGAGAAGGACAAGGGTGGGTGTCGCGCGCATCCGCGTCGACGCAAAGCCGACCCAAATTTAGGCCAAAAATGTGTCACGAGCAGGTAAAAAACAGGACGGCTATCCGTTTGTTCGATGCGTTGAGCCTTGATCTCTACCTGTTTCGACCCAAATGTACGTGCACAGATAAAATGCCTCGGCGCGTTGGGGTTACCCTTAATCACTAATATACGATGGTCCTGATTAGCCCAATAATATAGACATAGAGGGCCTGTTTGGTTTACAGCCTAAGCTTGCCACGCCTAATCTTAGTCGTGCCACAATAGCTGAGGCATGTGTTTGGTTTTTGTCACACTCGTGGCTTGCCACACTTTTCTAGCCACTTGGTCCATATGTCATAGGCTCAACATTTTACCAAATCTTGTCACACTTGTGGTGGCCATTTTGTGATCCATACTTTATGTGGCAACCACACTTTGCCTAAGCTTAGTTGTGGTAAAGTTAGCCATGAACCAACCAGGCCCAGAGTAACACATTCATTCACAATTTGCCTCTCCGCCTCCTTAGTTCGACTTCAGGATGTCATAACCGTGACTATCTCCCTCACCACATGGCGCCCACACCCTTCTCAACCTTCCCAACACTGCCTATGCCCCTTTGTCCCGTCGCATGCCTCCTCTTCCTAAGGGCATCTCCAGCCGCGCCCCCAGGAAGGCCTCCCCAGGCGTTTTTTTGTGCCGGCGCCGAAAAAACGGCCTAGTCGCGCCCCAGGAGCCCGATTTTCGCCGGCCTGGGTCGAAAACAGCGCCGGCGGACCCAGGCCGAACCCGGCGCGCAGGGGGGCGCCCGGGGGCGCCGGGGCGAACCGTTTTGGCGCGAAAAAGCCGCGGGCCAGCCGCGTCAGCGACACGACGTCTCGTCTTCCCCCAACTGCCTCGGTTCCCGCGGGGAATCAATGGCAAGGCTGACCGGCGGCAGCCATTGATTCCTCACGGGCAGCGCGTTTCGGGACGGCGCGTCGACGCCTCCCCTCCCTCGCACGCGTACACACGGGCGCGGAGCGGCTATAAAAGCCGACGGTCTCTCGGTCGCCTGTGCCCACACCAGACTCGCCCCTCGCCGCCGCCCAGCCCCTCTCTCCCCGACCCCGTCTACCTCTCCCGAACGCCCCCGGCAGCCCCTCTCTCTCCCTCTCTCCATCGCCGCGCCCGTCGCCATGGCAGAGCGCTTTCCCGGAGACGAGGCGGTGGCGAACGTCTTCGGCCGCCGTTCGCTCCGCGAACAGGAGTCCTGGCTCCTGTTCCAGGCGAACATCCCGGCGCCGCCGGACATGCGTGCCGGGCCGACGGGGTGGCGGCTCAGCGACGGGGGAGTGCCCGTTCCCCCGTTACCCGACGCCGTGGCGAAGCCCAGGTACTTCGCCGAGGAGGTCGAGGTGGCGTGCGCCTCCTTAACAGACGACGAGCGTTCCCTCCCCCAGTACGCCGCCGGCAATCACGCGGCCTGGGCGGCGTACTTTCAGAGCCGCCAGCAGCAGCGTCTAGCCTCCACCAACGGCGCACCGGTGGTCGGCGGCGTGAAGAACAGCGAGGGGCGCCACCTATGGTGGGGCGTCCCCGGCCGCACGCTGGATGGCGTGCTGGTGCACCTCGACGGCGGGAACAACCCGCCGTTGGCCTATCCTGCGACGCGGGCCGCCCCGTCGTAGCAACACCGGCGCGCATGGGCACGAAGGAGGTTTGCCTCCTCCTCGTCTTCCTCCTCTCGCTCGTCTTCCCACTCCTCCGGTTCTCCGGAGCTTCTCGGCGTCAAGGCCGAGCCCGCGGCGGAGACGCCAATCGGTCGGCGCACTCGCAGCGTCGGCATCGTCATCAACGAGGGCGGCCGGCGCGCCTCCTCCTCGTCGGCTCCTCCGCGCTTCGTCAAGCCAAAGACGGAGCCGGGGCGGGCGCCGGTGAAGACGGAGCCGGGGCTGGCGCCGGTGAAGGCCGAGTTCGACGACGACGACGCGGCCCTGGAGTGGGCGCGCCAGGACTCCATTGCGATGAAGAAGGCGCGCCGGGAGAAGGAGAAGGAGCGCCAGCGCGCCGCCCTGCGCCGCTTCGAGGAGCGCCGACGCGGCCGCGAGGAAGACGTCGTCGTCGTCTTATGCGACAGCGACGACGACGACGACGCGCCGCCGCCAGTCCGCCATGGCGACGCCGGGCAGGGGTCCAGCAGGGGCGCCCGCGTCAAGGAGGAGAAGGCCGACGACGACGATGGCGGCGACGACTTCAGCCCCTTCCTTTTTTAGATTAGGTTTATGTAATGAAAATGCGCGAAATTCGCCGAAATTTACCATGTTTGGGCGAAATTTAACTAGTTTTTATCATATCTTCGCCGAAGTTTTTTTTTTAATACGCGCCTGAGGCAGCCCTGAGGGGCCCATGGCTGGGGACCGACTAGCCCCAGATCTATTTTTTGCGCCGACTCACCCTCAGGCGGCGCTTTTAGACGCCCCCTGGGGGGCCAACGGTTGAAAATGCTCTAAACACCAAACAATACTCTCATGGCATCTACAGCCGGACGAACACATAATATGAGGCTGCCCGGTTGCGCTCGAACACTTCTGCCACCTCAGCTAGCTAGTGCATGGACCCACAAGTCATCCATACTTTTTCTTTCCTCTCTCTCCTCACGCGATGGCGGAGCTTGCCCCGCCGAGCATCCACCGCAGCAGCCCCTCCAGGCCCTTGCTCCGCCACCGAGATCGAGCGCCCATGGTCAGAGCTTGCGCGCCGCCTGCACGAGCTGGCAGAGGCTGCTCGTGCCCGTGGCATCTCTACGTACAGCCGCGCGCCCGCGGTCAGAGCTAGCTTGCCCGCACCGCACGCCAGAGCTCGTCCAACTCCTCCGGCTCGCACCTCTCGCTGTTTGACGCGGCCGCGGCGTCGTCGTGCTCCTCCAACTCCGCGTGACGGGCGTGCTACCGTGCAGCAGCCGCCGCGCGTGCTCGCGTGCCACCGCAGCCGCGCGGGCGTCGCGGGCCGCTGCAGCCGCACGGGCGTGCTGGCAGGCCGCCGAGCCGCGCGGGCATGCTGGCTTGCGTGCGTGCGTGCGCTGGCATGCATGTGTTCCGCCTGCTTGTGTGCTCGCCGGCGCTGCTGCACGGCTGCACAGCTGGTCCATTTAATCGACGACGACCTCTTGTCCTCGTCCTCTGTCTGCGCCGTGCTCTGGTGGTGCCGCCCACAAGGTGCTCGTTGAAATGTCTGAAAAAAGTGAAGGGTCAAAGTAGAGGGTGCGGTTGGATGCAAACAAATGTGAGGGGTTAAAACGGACACGCCCAAACACTGATCGGGCGCGTCGTACACACAGATGCTCTTTGTAGATGGGTAAGATTTGTACATTACCTTTGTAGATGCTCTCATTCCTTCGCCAATGGCCTGACCCGTTGGACATCGTACACACAGACATTGTTAGCTTCGTCATGTGCATGTGTAAGTTCCAAATTTTATGTCAACTTCGCAAGAACACGAGTTGACAAAAGGAGCTCTACAAAGTTAAATATGGATGAACTATAAATGGATGGTTTGTACGTCGCACATCTCTTCGCCAAGATCATGCACGGAGAGCTCAAATGAATCTTGCCAATGTGAACTCCTTCCATTTTGATTCATCTTAATGTGAGCGTCAAAATGGGTGAGCATATTAATATTTGGCAAAATCCATGGATTCCATCAAATGATTCTAGAAAGGTTATAACTCCCCGTGAACAAACTATGTTATCCAAGATGAATGAAATCATTCATCCGCATACATGACAGTGAGATGAAGCTCTAATAAGATCAGTTTCTCCCCGGTGGATGTTACAAGGATTCTGCAAATCCCTTTACGGGTTGAGATCATTGATGATTTTGTAGCATGGCATTACATGAGGTCGGGCGCTTTATCTATATGCTCTGCTTATCATGCCGAATTTAAGCTCCAGTTTGGTCTCCTAATGAAACATGCGGATGGACAGGGAAGTATGATCCTCAATCCTGCATGAAAAAACTTACGGCAGCTTTGTTAGACAAACGTTACCGTGGTGCCAAGATGGTGCGGCTAGCTAGATATTCTGGCTCAACCGCATATAGGCTAGATTATTCTCTGTAACAATATATCTCTTCTCTAGCTTATCCCTTGTACTCCAAGTAGCTTATCCCTTGTACCTCAAGTCTCAATCTCAACAACCTGTACGCTATCAGGGAGTCGCGCCCCTGCCTATATAACATGCAACCGTCGCCCTGAACCGGGTACGACGTTTCCCACAAGCTTCATGTCCCTGGGAAAATTAAACACTTCGGCTGGAAGGTGGTACAGGGTGTTCTCCCGTGCTACTGCATCCTTGCAGGGCGTCACATCCTGATTATCCCGCAATGCCCAGTGTGTCGAGTGGGATATGAGGACATCCAACATTGCTTATTCTTGTGTTCGCGTGCGAGGGAGGTTTGGTCAGCTTTAAGTCTAACTGAGATTATCGACAAGGCGTTTAGTGAAGATTATCGACAAGGTTTGGTCAGCTTTAAGTCTAACTGAGATTATCGACAACCTCCTAGTTTTGAGAACAAGGATAAACCCTTCCATGTGTGCAAGCTTGACAAAGCTCTATATGGACTGAAGCAAGCTCCCAGGGCATGGTACTCTCGTCTCAGTTAGAAATTACAAGCACTTGGTTTTGTTCCTTCTAAATCTGATACATCTCTATTCATCTACAACAAGTTAAAAACATCTATTTTTGTTCTTATCTATGTTGATGATATTATTGTCACAAGTTCATCAAATGAAGCAGTGACAAGACTGTTGAAGGACCTAAGTGCTGAGTTTGCTCTTAAAGACTTGGGAGACTTACATTTTTTCCTAGGGATTGAGGTAAAGAAAAATGAAGATGGTCTTCATCTCTCTCAGGAAAAGTATGCTGCTGATTTGGTAAGGAGAGTTGGCTTGCAAGGGTGTAAACCTTCCTCAACTCCTTTATCTAGCACAAAAAAATTGTCACTTGAAGAGGGAGACCACTTGAGTCAAGAGGACAGTACTAGATACAGAAGTCTAGTAGGAGCACTTCAGTATCTCACCCTAACAAGGCCAGATATATCCTTTGCTGTTAACAAAGTATGCCAGTTTCTTCATGCACCCACCACTGTTTATTGGACTGCTGCTAAGAGAATTGTGAGATATGTGAAAAATACTATGAATCTTGGTCTTACATTCAGCAAATCTTCATCAACTCTTGTCAGTGCTTTTTCTGATTCTGACTGGGCATGATATATAGATGACAGATGCTCCACTGGTGGATTTGCAGTTTTCTTTGGACCAATCTAATATCATGGTGTGTAAAGAAACAGGCTACGGTATCACGATCTAACACTGAAGCTGAGTATAAAGCACTTGAGAATGCTACAGCAGAGATTATCTGGGTTCAGTCCATGTTAAGAGAATTGGGTGTGAAGCACACTAAGGTCCCATGTTTGTGGTGTGACAACCTAGGTGCTACTTATCTGTCTGCTAATCCAGTTTTTCATGCAAGGACAAAACACATCAAGATAGATTTTCATTTTTTCAGAGAAAGAGTTGCCAAAAGACAACTGGATATTCGCTTTGTGCATTCACGAGATCAGGTTGCAGATGGTTTCACCAAAGCATTGCCTACAAAAACTTTTGAAGAGTTCAAGCGTAATCTCAACTTGACCAAGTTGTGATTAAGGGAGGGTGTTAGACAAACGTTACCGTGGTGCCAAGGTGGTGCGGCTAGCTAGATATTCTGGCTCAACCGCATATAGGCTAGATTATTCTCTGCAACAATATATCTCTTCTCTAGCTTATCCCTTGTACTCCAAGTAGCTTATCCCTTGTACCTCAAGTCTCAATCTCAACAACCTGTACGCTATCAGGGAGTCGCGCCCCTGCCTATATAACATGCAACCGTCGCCCTGAACCGGGTACGACGTTTCCCACAAGCTTCATGTCCCTGGGAAAATTAAACACTTCGGCTGGAAGGTGGTACAGGGTGGTCTCCCGTGCTACTGCATCCTTGCAGGGCGTCACATCCTGATTATCCCGCAATGCCCAGTGTGTCGAGTGGGATATGAGGACATCCAACATTGCTTATTCTTGTGTTCGCGTGCGAGGGAGGTTTGGTCAGCTTTAAGTCTAACTGAGATTATCGACAAGGCGTTTAGTGAAGACCAATCAATAATCATGATCTATCACAATGGACGTTCTCTTATGGCAGCAACAGACGATTTAAGGTATGAACTTGCCCGAGCTGGTGATCATTGCTTCTTGGTATATGGTGGCAACAAAGGCAAAGTACAAAGAGAGAGACTATCCAGACTCCGAATCGCACATCTATCTCAATCCGGGTTTTGGTGATGAATTACACTTGAGCATATACACCAAAGCAACTGGCCAGATAGTATGATCATACGCGCAAGAGGCCCCCGACGGGAACTACTAAAGCGAATGCTAATGCTTCCTTCTACTATGAAACTATATCGGGTGCAACTGGGGCTGTTGCCCGAGACGACTATGGAAATTTCTGAGAAGCGGCTGCATGGGTTTTGCCACAAATTTTCAGTGCTGAGTCAACCGAGATCAATGCTATTCGAAATGTCCTATACTTAGCATCACAGATGGGATGTAATCGCGTGTTAATCAAGTCATATTGCAAGGCAGCCGTTGAGTGGTGATGGGCATATAAGATTATCTCGGTCCAGATGTTTCAGTAGTTGCTGGATGTAAACTTTTGGCTCTAGATTTTGCTAGTGTTGGCTTTGTCTTTTGTCCTAGAGAAACTAATGGGGTAGCAAATAGTTTAGTTAAGCCTTCTTATTGTACTAGATCTTCCTACTCTTGGGATACTATCCCTGACTTTATTCTCTCCGACATTCTAAATGATATGGCTATCATTTGAGAAATATAGTATCTTATATTAAAAAAAACACTTTTGCTTCATAAAAAAAACATGATATACCTCATGGTTGAATGAGCGACGTTGAAGATTGCCACATGAAGAGTAGACGGTGAGTGTCGAGCATAACTTTGCCGTGTCATCTCCTATCCATTCGTCGATCAAGGACGACTATCTTTCAATTGAGGGGAAGGGTAATACAGGGCGTACCATGGGCACCACCACAACTTCACCTCCAGGCACCCCAAGCTCGACGTGGATTCATGATGTACATAATGAGCACTAAGTTCAACTTCGCCAAGGACTTAGGTCTATCTCTTTCCCATGGTAACCAAGATTTAGAGCCGAGGACGACTCTCATTGAAGAAGTTGAAATGATATGGGGCGAACATGAGCATCACATGTCAAGAGCTACAACGTCAAGGCACACACATACATGGCTTACAAATTGTGATTTTTCTCCTTTACTCGCGGCTATCTACTGTACTCCATGATGGTATACTACTTGACAGTGGAAAATATTACTCCGGAAGTTGTGATTGCTTGAATATTTTCTAACACTGGATTTTTGAAACCATACTCACTATATATAGTTATATACACGATCATTTTATTTCGAGCCTTTATGTATTTTCCCCCCACTATATTTGTACCTTCATTTTCTCTTTACTAGCTCCATCTCCCTTAGGGCGTGCGTGAGTGACAATCTAATCAGAGTCTTCAAATGTGTGTTTTTTCCATATGACAGATCCGAGAAAGTAGGTATATAAATTTCTACGTCTTCGTGTGCTTGTAATTTCTAGATAAAACCCCACGCGCTGCCACGGAATGTATGGATGCATAAAATGTTTGAACCACTAGAAGCTAATTGGAAGGATTGTCACACTGAAGTAAATATGTTATGTTAGACAAATTATTAAGTATAAATAATGATTGCACTTGGACCAAAAGATTCATGTTTAGTAGGAAAATACCGGCAACCGGCAATAACATAAAATGGGAGGTGATACAATGCATTGACGGATGTATCATCTATACACACACAACACACACTAATCCTACTAATTTCACTTTCAAACTGAACACAGTATCTATAAGAGATTGTGTGTGTAGCAAGGTTCAGCAAAAATACAGATCCAGCAAATCTCCAAAGGTGATAATTGCTAAGAAGAAACTCAACACAGATATAGAGAACAAACCTATTTGTGGTATTCATGAACGAATTGTGCACAAAAAGATACAAAAACATTGTTGACGTTGGTGGGATATACCAGAATTGTTTTTTTATATACATATACATTGAGGTATAGAATACCTGAAGGTGAAGATTTGTTGAGCAGTCACATACATATGAAAACCCATAACATCCAATCACAAAACATGTACCACATGCATCTCGTGAATTTGACTCCTTTATTCTTCCTTCCAACACCCGACGAATCCAAAGATTTGTTGATTCTTGATTTAATATCAAGGAAAATATAAAGATACCAAGGAGGTAGGAATGGCCAGAACCAACAACATCTCCTAAAAGTAAAATACATGCCTCCTCCAAAAAAGTAAAATATAACCGATATATGAGGTTGGAAAAGGTATAGGTCAATTATGATAAATACAGACCTCTTATAAGACTGCAAGAGTTGTTTTCCCTATGAATCGAACCACTTATGCAGGAATTCGAACGAACACGATCACAATATCACTTTGTAGAAGAGTTAGATAATTGAAACAATTGAAATTTCCTTCAAAAGAAAAAAATAATTTATGCATACATGTTATTTCCATAATTCCATTCTGCCAGACCTGAAAAGAAGAAGAAACTGCATCACAAAACCTTACTGGTTCGTAAAGGATTCATAATCCTAAAGGTGCTTCATTGTTGCTGCCAACAGTTCGTGCATCATCAAATTCAAGTGAGGCCGTAACGACACCAATAGGAGAGCCAAGCCAGCGATGGAGACGTCACACCAACGGCTGCAGCTGTATCTCACCATGGCCATGCATCAAAGAATACAGAAACGCCACATCCTAATAAAATCGAGAAAAAACACATATTAACGTGTCAGTAGGATTGCTCCTGTGATCCAACATGTTAACATCAATGCATCTAACAAGAAACTAACGCTAATACATATGTTGACACGCACATGACAAAGAGTTAGGAAAACTACACTACTCCGAGGAATTTAAGATGAGATGTCCATATTAACACAGGTCTTCATGGCCCGTCTCACCAATTACAGCGAGCTCCTTGTGGCCGAGATCAGCGGCGAGGTGTCCTGGGCGAATCCTCTGCTCGTGACTTGTAGTGCGGTACATTTCTTACGGCATTTCTAAGAACATCTCTAGCACACACCGCAATCTCGCAAACCCGCATAAGTCCGGCGAGTATACTGGCCAGAACAGAGTCCGTATACTCGTCTGGCCCGTTTTTTTTTTACCGCAAACCGCTCACCAGAAACGGTATATCTACGGGTTTGCG
>LR738709.1:570767508-570843663 GCA_902687465.1 Secale cereale
GTCCTGAAGTTGAGCTCCCCGCCAAAGGTCACCGGCAGAGTAATCTTTCCCTTGGGCTTGCTCCTTCCCGGGTTGATTCCTTGGAATGAACCGGTCTCTTCGAGCTCGCCGTCTTGAATCTGGAGTTTCTTGATCACAGCAGAGGAGATCAAGTTCAGCCCGGCCCCGCCGTCAACCAACATTTTGGTGACCTTGAGGTTGCGGATGGTGGGGGAAACCAGCATCGGCAAGCACCCGACCGCCGTGGTGCGGTCAGGGTGATCCTCAAGGTCAAAAACGATGGGCGTGCTGGACCATTTGAGGAGCCTGCGCGACTCCACGGGCGGCTCCGCTGCATTGACCTCACGCACCCACTGTTTCAGCTGGCGGTGGGAGGTGTGCAGGGAGGCGCCACCGTCGACGCACAGGACCTCCGTGGCCTTCTGGAACTCCTGCTCGCTGTTCTCGTCGTCCTCCATGTCTTCATCGTCGTCTTCGTCGTTGTCGCGGCCTCGGGGAGGCCGATCTCCTTGCCGCTGCTTGGCCTTGCCGCGGCGTCCTCCCCGGCCATTGAATGGCCGCTTCTTGCTGGGCTCTTCCCCGCCACCTTGGGCCTTCTCCTTGTCGCGCCTCTCGTACTCAGCTTTTTGTTGCTCGACGAGGTACTCGACGCGCTTGCAGTTGGAAAGATCGTGACCCTTGGTGCGGTGAATCTTACAGTATTGCTTGTCGGAGCTACCCGGCTTGTCGGCCGCCGCCGCAGGGGCAGGCTCCTTGCCGGAGCCGCCGGCCTGTGCTTGCTTGGCGGGGGTCTCCTTGCCGGACTTCTCGACGGCAAGCACTTCCTTCTTGCCCTTCTTCCTGTTGTTCCGCCGCCGGCTCTTCTTTGCCGGGGCGGCGTCGTCGCTGTCGCTTCCCCCTGCGCCAGCATCCTCCCCGGGGAGTTTCCTCCCCTCTTCTGCACGGGCGCACTTGTCGGCAAGAGCGTAGAGCTCGCTGACGTCCCTGATCTTGGTCATCGCCATCTCCTCACGCATGCGGCGGTTACGCACGTTCTGATGGAATGCGCTGATAACCGCGGCAGGGTGAACGTCTGGGATGTTGTGTTGCACCCGGCTGAAGCGTTGGATATACTTGCGCAGGGGTTCGCCTTCCTTCTGGGCCAAAATGTGGAGATCGCTCTCCTGGCCATGGGGTTTGTGGCCGCCGGTGAAGGCGCCAACAAACTGATGGCAGAGGTCGGCCCAAGAAGAAATAGAGCCTTCCGGCAAGTGCATGAGCCATGAACGGACGTTCGGCTTCAGCACGAGCGGGAAGTAGTTGGCTAGGATCTTCTCGTCGCGCCCCCCGGCAGCTTGCACTGCGATAGTGTAGACGCTGAGAAACTCCGAGGGGTGCGTCTTGCCGTCGTACTTCTCCGGTACGTCGGGCTTAAAGTTCTTCATGCTGGGCCACTGGACGCGCCGCAGCTCGCGGGTGAACGCAGGGCAGCCTGCCGCGTACGGCAAGTCGCCTGGTTCACCGGGCGCGGGTGCGTCGACAGTGTTCCCAGCTCTCTTGTCGGATTGTCGCCGAGCTTCTCGGCGGCGCTCGATCGTGGTCCGAGCGTCTTCATCTCGCCGGTCGTCGAGGACCTGGCGCTGGTCCCGACGGGCCCGCGGGTCCGACGAGGCTGTGGAGCCGTCGTCGGGGTTGTTCCGGCGGGGCGGCGTCTTCTGCTTCTGCGGCGGGGAGTGCACGCTTGTCGCACCCCCGGCAGTCTTGTCGTCGATAGCCTTCGTCTTCTCGGCCTGCCGCGGCCGCGAGGCCGACGGCTGCTGCGGGGAGTCGTTGTTGGCGAAGTCTATCAGGCTCCGGATAGTGGCCCTCCATTCCTCGGCCTTGTCGGCCGCTGGAGGAAAATCGAGGAGCAGCTGCGCCCTTGCGAGCGCTTCTGCCGGAGTAGTGGGGAACGCGGGCGAGCGGTGCGAGGAGCGGGATACGCTCGGACTTCTAACGACGTTAGAAGGAGCGGGGTCCCGTGCCGGCGCCTTCGCTTTGCTTGTGCCCGGACGGGGGTCCGGGGCGTCCCGCGAACCTCCAGTATGGCCTTGTCCCAGCAAGCGGATACCACCTCCCGTGGTATGGCGCTGCGGGGTCGTTGTGTGCTGTGATGGACGCGGCGCGTCTACGGAGACCGAAGTCCGGTCGTCCGTCTTGTTCTTGGATCTGGTGGCGCCGTGAGTGTCCTCGCCGGCAACCACCCTTCCGACGGCGTCTCCCCCGCCCACCGTTGGCTCTGGTGGCGGCGGATGAGACGCAGACGGGCCCCCGACCTCCGAAGGCTTCTTCTTCGGGGCCATGGAGTTGTCGCTGATGAAGTTGTTGATGAAGCTTGGAGAGGTTGATGGAGAATGCGCCCGCGCGAACGCCGGATCAGGTTCGCACAACCTCGACGCCCCCTACCTGGCGCGCCAAAGATGTCGGGGGAAACTGTCCGCCACGAACACCTATGGGACCGGAGCCCCTTGTCTGTGCGGTACGAGGGCGGAGGGAGCACGAAGAGCAGATCGAGGCAGACGCGCGGGCAGTTTTACCCAGGTTCGGGCCGCACGGATGCGTAAAACCCTACTCCTGCTTGGTTGTGTATTGAGTTGAGCGCTCGGGAGCTTGAAGAAGCAGCTACACCGTGCGTGAGAGTAATCTAGGTTTCGAACCCCCTCCACGTTGTGCATGGGCCTCCTTTTATAGTGCAAGGGGTCACCGACAGGTGTCAACGTAGGAGAAAGGGGTAAAAATGTAAAAGAGGTGGTAGTTGTAATAGTGCGGGAACAGTGGAGCTACAGTACAGAACAGTGGTCTATACCTACTTTAACAGTGGGGGACAAGGGCATTTAATGCCCGTCGCCGTCGACCCCAAAAGCTCCCGTCGTTGCGTCTCCGTCTGCCGTGGTGCGGTCAGGGTGATCCTCGAGGTCAAAAATGATGGGCGTGCTGGACCATTTGAGGAGCCTGTGCGACTCCACGGGCGGCTCCGCTGCATTCACCTCACGCACCCACTGTTTCAGCTGGCGGTGGGAGGTGTGCAGAGAGGCGCCACCGTCGACGCACAGGACCTCCGTGGCCTTCTGGAACTCCTGCTCGCTGTTCTCGTCGTCCTCCATGTCTTCATCGTCGTCTTCGTCGTTGTCGCGGCCCCGGGGAGGTCGATCTCCTTGCCGCTGCTTAGCCTTGCCGCGGCGTCCTCCCCGGCCATTGAATGGCCGCTTCTTGCTGGGCTCTTCCCCGCCACCTTGGGCCTTCTCCTTGTCGCGCCTCTCGTACTCAGCCTTTTGCTGCTCGACGAGGTACTCGACGCGCTTGCAGTTGGAGAGGTCGTGACCCTTGGTGCGGTGAATCTTACAGTATTGCTTGTCGGAGCTACCCGGCTTGTCGGCCGCCGCCGCAGGGGCAGGCTCCTTGCCGGAGCCGCCAGCCTGCGCTTGCTTGGCGGGGGCCTCCTTGCCGGACTTCTCGACGGCAAGCACTTCCTTCTTGCCCTTCTTCCTGTTGTTCCGCCGCCGGCTCTTCTTTGCCGGGGCGGCGTCGTCGCTGTCGCTTCCCCCTGCGCCAGCATCCTCCCCGGGGAGCTTCCTCCCCTCTTCCGCACGGGCGCACTTGTCGGCAAGAGCGTAGAGCTCGCTGACGTCCCTGATCTTGGTCATCGCCATCTCCTCACGCATGCGGCGGTTACGCACGTTCTGATGGAACGCGCTGATAACCGCAGCAGGGTGAACGTCGGGGATGTTGTGCTGCACCCGGCTGAAGCGTTGAATATACTTGCGCAGGGGTTCGCCTTCCTTCTGGGCCAAAATGTGGAGATCGCTCTCCTGGCCATGGGGTTTGTGGCCGCCGGTGAAGGCGCCAACAAACTGATGGCAGAGGTCGGCCCAAGAAGAGATAGAGCCTTCCGGCAAGTGCATGAGCCACGAACGGACGTTCGGCTTCAGCACGAGCGGGAAGTAGTTGGCTAGGATCTTCTCGTCGCGCCCCCCGGCAGCTTGCACTGCTATGGTGTAGACGCTGAGAAACTCTGAGGGGTGCGTCTTGCCGTCGTACTTCTCCGGTACGTCGGGCTTAAAGTTCTTCATGCTGGGCCACTGGACGCGCCGCAGCTCGCGGGTGAACGCAGGGCAGCCTGCCGCGTACGGCAAGTCGCCTGGTTCACCGGGCGCGGGTGCGTCGACAGTGTTCCCAGCTCTCTTGTCGGATTGTCGCCGAGCTTCTCGGCGGCGCTCGATCGTGGTCCGAGCGTCTTCATCTCGCCGGTCGTCGAGGACCTGGCGCTGGTCCCGGCGGGCCCGCGGGTCCGACGAGGCTGTGGAGCCGTCGTCGGGGTTGTTCCGGCGGGGCGGCGTCTTCTGCTTCTGCGGCGGGGAGTGCACGCTTGTCGCACCCCCGGCAGTCTTGTCGCCGATAGCCTTCGTCTTCTCAGCCTGCCGCGGCCGTGAGGCCGACGGCTGCTGCGGAGAGTCGTTGTTGGCGAAGTCTATCAGGCTCCGGATGGTGGCCCTCCATTCTTCGGCCTTGTCAGCCGCCGGAGGAAAATCAAGAAGCAGCTGCGCCCTTGCGAGCGCTTCTGCCGGAGTAGTGGGGAACGCGGGCGAGCGGTGCGAGGAGCGGGATACGCTCGGACTTCTAACGACGTTAGAAGGAGCGGGGTCCCGCGCCGGCGCCTTCGCTTTGCTTGTGCCTGGACGAGGGTCCGGGGCGTCTCGCGAACCTCCAGTTTGGCCTTGCCCCAGCAAGCGGATACCACCTCCCGTGGTATGGCGCTGCGGGGTCGTCGTGTGCTGTGATGGACGCGGCGCGTCCACGGAGACCGAGGTCCGGTCATCCGTCTTGTTCTTGGATCTGGTGGCACCGTGAGTGTCCTCACCGGCAACCACCCTTCCGACGGCGTCTCCCCCGCCCACCGTTGGCTCTGGTGGCGGCGGATGAGACGCAGACGGGCCTCCGACCTCCGAAGGCTTCTTCTTCGGGGCCATGGAGTTGTCGCTGATGAAGTTGCTGATGAGACTGGAGAGGTTGACGAAGAATGCGCCCGCGCGAACGCCGGATCAGGTTCGCACAACCTCGACGCCCCCTACCTGGCGCGCCAAAGATGTCGGGGGAAACTGTCCGCCACGAACACCTATGGGACCGGAGCCCCTTGTCTGTGCGGTACGAGGGCGGAGGGAGCACAAAGAGCAGATCGAAGCAGACGCGCGGGCAGTTTTACCCAGGTTCGGGCCGCACGGATGCGTAAAACCCTACTCCTGCTTGGTTATGTATTGAGTGGGACGCTCGGGAGCTTGAAGAAGCAGCTACACCGTGCGTGAGAGTAATCTAGGTTTCGAACCCCCTCCACGTTGTGCATGGGCCTCCTTTTATAATGCAAAGGGGTCACCGACAGGTGTCAACGTAGGAGAAAGGGGTAAAAATGTAAAAGAGGTGGTAGTTGTAACAGTGCGGGAACAGTGGAGCTACAGTACAGAACAGTGGTCTATACCTACTTTAACAGTGGGGGACAAGGGCATTTAATGCCCGTCGCCGTCGACCCCAAAAGCTCCCGCCTTAGCGTCTCCGTCCGCCACGGCGACGGGTCCATCACCGTGGTGCGCCACCGTGTACCCCAGGCTGCACAGCCGTCCGCCACGCGTCCCTGGTTAGACCCCAGGGCGACGCGTGGGCCGATGAGCTGGAGCGCGGGCACACAGCGTGGCCTCCCCGGCAAGCGCCTCGCCGGGGCCTTGATCTTGCCGGGCCCGGGAACTTGCCGCTCCCCGGGCCCCTTGCCGGGGCGCGCATAGCGCCGAGGCAGTATCTTCTAATCTTCCTGGCAAGCTCCTCTTGCCAGGGTCTTGTGTTAGTGGAACAGCCTTGAGCCTGGTACGGCCTTCCCGACAAGCTCCTCTTGCCGGGGTCTCGATCCTCTGTCTTGTATACTTTGTTTTTGAATGGTTTAATAGGAGGCAGGAAGGTCTCCGGCGAGCACGCAGTAAACCTTGCCGCGGGAAGCTGCAACTGCCCGTGCACAAGTTGGGGTACTGGGGTCCCCCTACCTTAGTACACCGACACTTATCATGAACAATAGTCTAAAATGTCTTTGCAAATCTTTTGTTGTAGATGGCTCGCGCAGTAGCTCCCCTGAATTTTAATGCGTTCCTAGAGAAAGCTAAACTGAAAGATGATGGGAGCAACTTTGTGGACTGGCTCCGCAATCTGAGGATCATCCTCACAGCTGCCCAAAAGGTTTATGTCCTAAATGCACCGCTAGGTGACCCCCCCGCTCCTACAGCCCCGGCAGACGTTTTGAACGTCTGGCAGACACGTTCGGATGACTATTCGATAGTGCAGTGTGCCATGTTGTACGGCTTGGAAGGAGGACTTCAAAGGCGTTTTGAACGTCATGGTGCATATGAGATGTACCAGGAGTTGAAGTTCATCTTTGAAAAGAATGCTAAGATCGAGAGGTATGAGACCACCGATAAATTCTTTGCTTGCAAGATAAAGGAGAATTCGTCTGTCAGTGAACACTTACTGAAGATGTCTGGGTACTATACCCGCATAGCTGATCTGGGACTTGTGTTCCCGGATGAGGCTATCATTGACAGAATTCTCCAGTCACTCCCTCCTAGCTACAAGAGCTTCGTGCAGCAGTATAACATGCAAGGGATGAACAAAACCATCGCCGAGCTGTTTTCGATGCTGAAAGTCGCTGAGGCAGACATCCAGAAGGAGTATCAAGTGTTGATGGTCAATAAAACCACCAGTTTCAAGAAGAATGGCAAGGGCAAGAAGGGTAACTCTAAGAAGGGTGGCAAAGCAGTTGCTAATCCAGTGAAGAAACCCAAGGCTGGGCCCAAGCCAGAGACTGAGTGTTTCTATTGCAAGGGGAACGGCCACTGGAAGCGGAACTGCCCCAAGTATCTGGCGGACAAGAAGGGGGCCAACAACAACAAAGGTATATGTGATATACATGTTATTGATGTGTACCTTACCAACCCTCGTTGTAGTGCCTGGGTATTTGATACCGGTTCGGTTGCTCACATTTGCAACTCTAAACAGGAACTGCGGAATAAACGGAGGCTGGCGAAGGACGAAGTGACGATGCGCGTGGGAAATGGTTCCAAGGTTGATGTGATCGCCGTCGGCACGCTCGCTCTTCGATTACCATCGGGATTAGTTATGAACCTGAATAATTGTTATTTAGTGCCTGCGTTAAGCATGAACATTATATCTGGATCTTGTTTATTGCGAGACGGTTACTCATTTAAATCAGAGAATAATGGTTGTTCTATTTATATGAGTAATATCTTTTATGGTCATGCACCCGAAGTTAGGGGTTTATTCTTATTGAATCTCGATAGTGATGATACACATGTTCATAACATTGATGCCAAAAGATGTAGAGTTGATAATGATAATACCACTTTCTTGTGGCACTGCCGTCTGGGTCATATCGGCGTGAAACGCATGAGGAAGCTCCATGCTGATGGACTTTTGGAGTCTCTTGATTTTGAATCACTTGACACATGCGAGCTGTGCCTCATGGGCAAGATGACAAGGACCCCGTTTTCAGGGACAATGGAACGGGCAAGTGACTTATTGGAAATCATACATACTGATGTGTGCGGTCCGATGAGTGTAACAGCGCGCGGTGGATATCGTTATTTTCTCACCTTCACTGACGACTTAAGTAGATATGGGTATATTTACTTGATGAAGCATAAGTCTGAAACTTTCTAAAAGTTCAAGCAATTTCAGAGTGAAGTTGAAAATCATCGTAACAAGAAGATCAAGTTCCTACGATCTGATCGAGGGGGAGAATATCTGAGTTATGAGTTTGGTGATCACTTAAGAAAATGTGGAATTGTTTCACAGTTGACGCCACCTGGAACACCACAGCGTAATGGTGTGTCCGAACGTCGTAATCGAACCCTATTAGATATGGTACGTTCTATGATGTCTCTTGCCGATTTGCCACTATCGTTTTGGGGATATGCGTTAGAGACAGCTGCATTCACTTTAAATAGGGCTCCATCTAAGTCCGTTGAGACAACACCGTATGAACTGTGGTTTGGTAAGAAACCTAAGTTGTCTTTTCTCAAGGTTTGGGGTTGCGATGCTTATGTCAAAAGGCTTCAGCCAGAAAAGCTCGAACCCAAAGCGGACAAATGTGTCTTCATAGGATACCCAAAAGAAACAGTTGGGTACACCTTCTATCTCAGATCCGAGGGCAAAGTGTTTGTCGCTAAGAACGGGTCCTTTCTCGAGAAAGAGTTTCTCTCGAAAGAATTGAGTGGGAGGAAGGTAGAACTTGATGAGGTTATTGAACCTCTGCTTCAACCAGAGAGTAGCGCAGCGCAGAAAGATGTTTTTGTGGAGCCTGCAGAGGTTGAAGAGGAAGCCAATGATGATGATCAAGGAGCTTCTGATCAAGTTACTACCGAACCTCGTAGGTCGACAAGGGTACGCACTGCACCTAAGTGGTATGGTAACCCTGTCTTGGAGGTCATGTTGTTAGACAACGGTGAACCTACGAGCTATGGAGAAGCGATGGTGGGCCCGGATTCCGACAAATGGTTAGAGGCCATGAAATCCGAGATGGGATTCATGTATGAAAACAAAGTATGGACTTTGGAAGTATTACCTGAAGGGCGGAAGGCCATTCAGAATAAATGGATTTTTAAGAGGAAGACGGACGCTGACGGTAATGTCACCGTGTATAAAGCTCGACTTGTGGCAAAGGGTTTTTCACAAGTTCAAGGGATTGACTACGATGAGACTTTCTCACCCGTAGCGATGCTTAAATCCGTCCGAATCATGTTAGCAATAGCTGCATATTTCGATTATGAAATTTGGCAGATGGATGTCAAAACAGCGTTCCTTAACGGTTTTCTTAAGGAAGAGTTGTATATGATGCAACCGGAAGGTTTTGTCGATCCAGAGAATGCTAACAAAGTATGCAGGCTCCAGCGTTCCATTTATGGGCTGGTGCAGGCATCTCGGAGTTGGAATCTTCGCTTTGATGAGGTGATCAAAGCGTTTGGGTTTATACAAGTTTACAATGAAGCTTGTATTTACAAGAAAGTGAGTGGGAGCTCTATAGCGTTTCTAATATTATATGTGGATGACATATTGCTGATTGGAAACAATATAGAATTTTTGGATAGCGTGAAGGGGTATTTGAACAAGAGTTTTTTGATGAAAGATCTCGGTGAAGCTGCTTTCATATTGGGCATCAAGATCTATAGAGATAGATCAAGACGCTTGATAGGACTTTCACAAAGCACGTACCTTGATAAAGTTTTGAAGAAGTTCAAAATGGATCAATCCAAGAAGGGGTTCTTGCCGGTATTACAAGGTACAAAGTTGAGTAAGACTCAATGCCCAGTGACTGCGGATGATAGAGAAAAGATGAGTGTCGTCCCCTATGCTTCAGCCATAGGCTCTATCATGTATGCAATGCTGTGCACAAGACCAGATGTCAGCCTTGCAATAAGTATGGCCGGAAGGTTTCAAAGTAATCCTGGTATGGATCACTGGACAGCGGTCAAGAATATCCTAAAGTACCTGAAAAGGACTAAGGATATGTTTCTCGTTTATGGAGGTGATCAAGAGCTCGTCGTAAAGGGTTACGTCGATGCAAGCTTTGACACTGATCCGGATGACTCTAAGTCTCAAACCGGATACGTATATATTCTCAACGGGGGAGCGGTAAGCTGGTGCAGTTCCAAGCAGAGCGTGGTAGCTGATTCTACATGTGAAGCGGAGTATATAGCTGCCTCGGAGGCGGCAAAGGAAGGTGTCTGGATGAAGGAGTTCATGACAGATCTTGGAGTTGTGCCTAGTGCACTGAACCCAATGACTCTGTTCTGTGACAACACTGGTGCCATTGCTCTAGCCAAGGAACCAAGGTTTCACAAGAGGACCAGACACATAAAGCGACGCTTCAATTCCATCCGCGTTTCGGTCAAGGAGGAGGACATAAACATTTGCAAAGTACACACGGATTTGAATGTTGCAGATCCGTTGACTAAGCCTCTTCCACGGGCTAAGCACGATCAACACCAAGACTCTATGGGTGTTAGATTCATTACCTTGTAATGCTAGATTATTGACTCTAGTGCAAGTGGGAGACTGTTGGAAATATGCCCTAGAGGCAATAATAAAAGAGTTATTATTATATTTCCTTGTTCATGATAATCGTTTATTATCCATGCTATAATTGTATTGATTGGAAACTCAAATACATGTGTGGATGAATAGACAGACTTTGTGTCCCTAGTGAGCCTCTACAGGACTAGCTCGTTGATCAAAGATGACCGCGGTTTCTAGGTCATAGACATGAGTTGTCATTTGATAACGGGATCACATCATTAGGAGAATGATGTGATGGACGAGACCCAAACGTTAAACATAGCTTTTGATCGTGTCAGTTATCGCTATAGTTTTCTGCATGTCAAGTATAAGTTCCTATGACCATGAGATCATGTAACTCACTGACACCGTAGGAGTGCTTTGTGTGTACCAAACGTCACAACGTAACTGGGTGACTATAAAGGTACTATACAGGTATCTCCGAGGGTGTCTGTTGAGTTGACATGGATCGAGACTGGGATTTGTCACTCCGTGTGACGGAGAGGTATCTCCGGGCCCACTCGGTAATACGTCATCTCAATGAGCTCAAAGTGACTAAGTAGTTGGTCACGGGATTATGTATTACGGTAACGAGTAAAGAGACTTGCCGGTAACGAGATTGAACTAGGTATAGAGATACCGACGATCGAACCTCGGGCAAGTAACATACCGACGAGACAAAGGGAACTGTATACGGGATTGCCTGAATCCTTGACATCGTGGTTCATCCGATGAGATCATCGAGAAACATGTGGGAACCAATATGGGTATCCAGATCCCGCTATTGGTTATTGACCTGGGAGTGTCTCGGTCATGTCTACATGGTTTCCGAACCCGCAGGGTCTACACACTTAAGGTTCGGTGACACTAGGGTTGTTAGTGAGAACAGTGCATGGTTACCGAAGGTTGTTCGGAGTCCCGGATGAGATCCCGGACATGACGAGGGTCTCCGGAATGGTCCGGAGACGAAGATTGATATATAGGATGAAAGGTTTCGGAGTCCGGAAGTGTTCCGGGGAGCATCGGGAAATCGGCGGATTACCGAAAAGGGTTTCGGGGGTCCCGGAAGTGGTTCTGGGCCTAATGGGCCACAAAGGGGGGACACCACAGCCCTCATAGGGCTGTGCGCCCCCCCCTGGGCCCTCTCCTATGGCGCATGGGGGGCTGGCCCCTCCTAGGGCAGCCGCACCCCCTGGCTTGGGGGGCAAGGCACCTAGGGGGGGGGAAACCCTAGGGCCTGGCGCAGCCCTTGGCCGCCGCCCCCCCTCTGCCCTGGCCGCCGGCCCCCCTAGGGGAAACCCTAGGGCGCCCCCCTCTCCTCCTTCCCCCTATATATAGAGAGGTAGAGGGAGGGCAGCCAACACACGTTTGTGCCTCGGTGCTGCCCTCCCTCTCCCACAACATATTCGTCTTCCCGCGGTGCTTAGGCGAAGCCCTGCTGGAATCCTCCTCCACCATCACCACCACGCCGTCGTGCTGCCGGTCTCTCCATCAACCTCTCCTCCACCCCTTGCTGGATCAAGAAGGAGGGGACGTCCCCGAGCCGTACGTGTGAAGAACGCGGAGGCACCGTCGCTTCGGTGCTAGGATCTTCGGCGATCTGAATCGCGGCGAGTACGACTCCATCAACCGCGTTCTTAACGCTTCCGCTTAGCGATCTACAAGGGTACGTGGATCCAACTCTCCTCTCGTAGTAGCATCTCCTAGATTGATCTTGGTGAACGTAGGAAAAATTTTTGTTTCCCATGCAACGTTCCCCAACAACTCCACTGGCCACTGGCGCCGGATTTTCACCGCCAAAAACCACCCACGTGCCGCCGCGTCTTGGGATGACAAATAACCACTAGGTCCAAGCTTCGCCTCCAACCGTGCCAATGGTGTCTGGGGTGGCCACCGCGTCTCCAGCAACGGCCCGCCGCCCTCCCGCCGCACCTAACAGAGGCAAACGGGCTCGAAAGCTGACTACGGCGGCGTTGGCGCTCGCCGAGGCGACCGCCAAGAAGAAGATGAAGAAGACCACGGCGGTGCCTCGTCCAAAGCCTATGCCTCGTGCGGCAACTCCGGCTGCCCCTACGGCGACGGCTCCGGCGCGAGCCCGGCCGCAGTCGGCAACAAAAAACGCATCCGCCAAGTGCTCAATGAAATGCCAACAAGGTAAAAATAAAACATCACGTCCCGTTGGTATTCGATAGTGATTGTTCGTGATCGGTAGTGATTGTTTATAGTGCTTGCTTTGATGTTGTAGAGTGGAGATGAACATGGCCGAATTCCTCGCATCGTTGGAGTCCTCGGCCACCGTTGGCCTTGATAATCTCAACTATGAGTCGTTTTTGGATCATTCGGCCATCCAAGACACAGAGGGAGGCCGAGGTGGAGGTCCAAGATGTGGTGGCCGAGGAGGAGGTGGTGGAGGTGACCGAAGCAAGCACCAAGGCCTCAAGGAGCCTCACCCAAAACTACAACCACAAGGAGGACCTTGCGCTTTTGCGACGCTTTGTGTGTCATCTCCATGGATGCAATACTTAGAACGGATCAAATCAAGACCATGTTTTGCAAGAGGATCACCGACTACTACCACACCTCCGTGGACGTGGATCAAGTCGTACACATGGTTCGCTTGGGCATCGTTGGAGCACAATCCGTGATCAATGCAACTGATGGTCCGGTTGCATCGACCAAGTGAATCATGCTCCACCAAGTGGTGTGCAAGTGGTGGAGTACGGCCCCTACATCCCAGAGCTATTCAAGCATCGGAACACCAAGTTAGGCCACAAGCCCTTCACTTTGCATCATTGCTGCAAAGAGCTATGCAAGAATGAGAAGTGGATCCAAAGAATTGCGGAGACCACTCCGAAGAGGGCAAGGTTGAGCATATCCGTTGAGGACGACGATGAGGTTGATGAATATGTCAACAATAGACGGGAAGGAAACAAGATTGCAAAAGATAGAAAGAAGAGGAATGCATTTGGTGGCACTTACAAGGATGAACTTGTGGCAATGATCGAGACCAAGAAGGTGTTGGCGGCTGAACGCAAAGAAGAAAAGATGGAGAGGTAGAATGAGCTCAAGGCCTTCGAGGATGAGAAGTGGAAGACCAAGTTGGCGGCCGAAGAGAGAAAGTTGAAGGCGGAGGAGCGTAGGCTTGCACTTGAGGAAGAGAGGATTCGTGATGCGAAGAAGGCAGAAGAGCGTGCTATCATGTTCATGAATCCAAACATAATGGATGAAATCGCAAGAAAGTATTGAGAGCTCACTCGTGGAGAAATCTTGGCCTCTTCTTGGAATGTTGGAGGTGGTCGAGGGGGTGGTGGTGATGGTGGCCGAGTGGGTCGTGGTGGTGGTCATGGTGATGGTGATGGTGGCCGAGAGCATGTGGGCGTTGATTTCTTTGCCGGTGACTTCGTTTGAGTGGTGGTGGCTGAGAGGGTGGTGGTGCATGCCAAAGATTGGCTCGATCCACAACATATACATGCTATGTTTTGTGGTGATTTTGAATCAAACATTGTGTTTGAAATGATGTCTTTTGGGTGAACTTCGCATATTTAAATTTGAAAAACGTGGTGATGAAACTTTATGTTATGACGATTATTGTATCTATGCTTTCATTTGAATGATTTTAAGATATGTATTGTGTAGAGATTGTGTTTCTGCGGCGAGTATGCAAAACGGCCATAAATTTAATTTTACTCCGCTAACTATAGGGGATCGGCTAGGTGCGGCCACCGTTAGTGGAGTAAAATTTTACTCCACTAACTTTACTCTAACTTTTATTCCACTAATTTCTAGGAAATCGGTTAGAAATGCCCCCAAGTAAAAAAAAAAATTGTTCTGCCTTCTCAAATAAAATCGAGCTATTCCAATGCCTCACAAAGACAGGAAATGGAAAAAAAAAAAACTCAGTCTATTACTTAGATTTTAGTAATACTTGTACCGCTTATACTTTAGAGTTTGAAAGGCTTTCATTTACACTCTTGTATTCTTCAAATTTTCCTTAGACTCGTATATTTTAATGTAATAAAAGGTGACTATGAATTTGGTCTATATTCCTTGACAGTGGACTGGTGACTTTTCCCATTTTAGATGAAAACTCCATATCCTGCACGTTCTACAAATGTTAAATGATGTCCTTTCTCAGAGTTTCCATACACTAATTTCTGAGTCTAAAGTGGCCAGTGTACACAACAGAACAGCAAAAAACATTAGGAGTCTGTCCATGCTAAACTTGATGGCTCATTTATAGTATAAATCAGTGGAGATGGAGAATGTGGAGGGAAATGCTATAAACAGAGGTAAAATGTATCATAATCTAACATGTGTGTGTCCAACTCGCAATTACCCTCCCTTTGCCATGTCCAAGTTCGGCATGACCTGTCTTACAAGAGTAAAATTAAAGTAGCTTTATCTTTCACACAATGCAACCAATGACGTATTCGTGTTTTCATCATATATCCTTTTAAAGATCGAAGTGCTTACAAACAAAAATATAAAACAATATCCACTAAGGACCACGGGTTTTGCTGGGTATGAAGCACTATTTAGCCAGAGTAGATGACAGGGCAAGCTATTCAACGATTTTATGCACTGGAGCAAGGCTCTCTTCAACTAGGCTGAATCTTGAACCAGGGATCCAGCGTTGAACAGAGGTGTGTGTCTCGGTGACCGAAAACATCTCTTCTAGAACTTGACACAGAGGGTCATAGGAGTAAACCTTTTTCTGAAACTTGTCGTAAACCATGTGCTTGCTAGTAGCAATGACAATCTTCTTCCCCGACTTGCAATTTCCAACAGTACCAATAACCCTCACAACCTGTGGCTCACCTAATTCTCTTTTGATGTGCCCGAACAAATCGATTCGATGATTAAGCGACCAATCACAAGAGCCATAATCCAGCAGTCCCCAAATCTCCAAGGCGCTACCATGGGGGATTCTTTTTCGAAGGTTCCGGACAATACACAGTTGGTCATTCATCACAACCAGGTGCTCTCCTTCTGACTCGGACCATGGGCGCAGTTGCTCTATTGGTCCCCAGAACGGTGGTGAACGGATGCATCCAAAGGTCTCCTCTGCGACAGAAAAGGATATGACAGCAGTTCTTGACCTTCTGCCGAGAAGAGAGGGACTGATCAACCAATGCAGGAATCCGTTGGCAAACACAGGCTGTGTTCTGTTCATCATTGCATGATCAACTGCAGAAACCACAGACTTGGTCCATCTGAAGGGTACTCGTCCAGTGGCCGGTCTCCAGCAATCAGCTCCCGGTGTGTACACATCACACCTGAGTGCCTCCTGCTCATGGGAATACCCATTTATCAACCTCACGACCTTGTACTCCCTTGTCCGGGCATCAAATCCCAGTCCAGCAGTGGAAGCATGTGTAGGATCACGGTAAGGTGGCAGACGCGTGACTGCTCGTGTGGCTGCATTGCAAACATAGTAAGCTAGCGCAGCAGCATCATATAGAAGGGTGAGGCCACAGCATGGTGAAGGACTCAGTACTTCCACAGAGTTAGGACGTGCAGAGTCAATGGTGAAGAGTAAATCATGTCTCGCGCCTGACGGTGAGTACGAGCATACTATGGCGGAGTCCAATTTTTGTGTGGGTGAGACCACCAGTAGCTTTGGTGCTGGTGGCAGCACCTTAGAGGTTGCCATGTGAAGGCTGCAGAAATCCTTGGAGGAGAAGAGTGTAGCCCAAGAGCGGCAAACGGCCCGGAAGCGGAAAATGGATTTGACAGGGAGCCGAAGTAGCACCTCCAACATCATGTCATCAGGAAGCAACCGGTCACAAAGAGATACAACGGCCTTCTTCCTCTTGTTGCTTGGGAACACCTCTGCTGTAATCTTGGCAGCCTCACCGCAGGATGGCATGGCATTTTTTCTCTTGCTGCTACCCATCATCTCACCACCAATTTCTGCTGCTCCAATCAATATTACTAATTCAGCAAGATGTTCTGCAGTGAAATACACACATGGGAATAATTTGAGTGTTAGTGCAATGAACCTGGATGCATTTTTTTTGTTTGGAAAGGTAAATTTTGGTCAAATAATAAACTGACTGCTACTGGTACTATATATTAGCCGAGGGCAATAGACACCTAAACACACCGCAGGACTCGCCTGCATCTTGGACATAACAGATCTGTATAGTTTTGAAACGAACAGACAAGATGAACCAGATTTTTTCCTTTTTACATTGAAAAATATACAGCGATAGCTATTTTTATTAAACACAGGAACGGTTGCCCTTAGTAATACAACCATCTCAAGACAGTAACAGCAGAAGTTTGAGGGTAATAAGACATCGAAATGCATCTGAAGACGCCCCCCGCACCATGGACAATAGTGAAAAATTTGAAGGGGTCAGATCGACCTTGAGCCAAGACAGATCTAGCTGATTTCATTACAGCAAAGGGAAGACGGGAGCAGAAGGGGATCCGTCAGACAAGAACAGGAAAGCGAGGTAGGGGTTTCTTCTTACCAAGCGAATCCACCGGAGGGCGCCCGCGACGAATCCGCGAAGCTGGGGTTACCGCGGCTCGGCGGAAGGAAGACTCGATTTTTTCTCGCGGGAGAGACGGCGATGGCGCCCTGTCTGTTATATCGATCGAGGGGAAGGGGATTATTTAGGTTGGATATATATAACTCCTACTGTATCAAACTGGTGAGAGTAGCGAGGGATTTGAAGGTCCGTCGGAAGTCCGATTCCTGTAGCCTGTCGGTATGCGTCCGTTCCTTCCAAGTTCCAATCGTCCGATTTGGCATCAACGGTTAGCATCGTATACAGTCTCTCCGTTGTCTTTAAAAAAAGAGTTAAAGAGCGGGGCGACTTAAACGGAAGCGCATTTTTGTCCGCTTTTCGTCCGTTTGGATTGGCCAGGTGGACGTACGCGTCTGGTTTTTTTATTGATGACTGTTGGGCGCCGGCGTGTCGGTCGAAAGTTTCTGTCGGTTGAGCCCCAGCCATTGTATGTGAGCTCTGCAGCCCTTGGATCTGGTAAAAAAAAAAACGAATCGCCCCAGCAGCTTATTCCTCGCGCGGTCAGGTTGGATCTGCATCTCTCGCTCGAGGAGCGTGGCGCCGCGCCTCCTGCCCTCTTCGGTGGCCATCCTCATTGCCGGGCCCCACCCCTCGCCGGCCTTCCTCTCACCGGTCCGCGCCCTCGCCGACCGTCCTCGTCAGCGGTCCCCATCATCCCGGTCGTCCTCATCGTCGCCTCGACCCATGCAACAGCTCTACCTACGGTTGCAGCTCTCGACGGTGACGGTTGTAGCTCCGCCGCCACCCTCGTCGTTGATGTTGGCTGCAGGGGATTGCGTCGACGATAGCCGCCAGTTAATCAACGTTGTTTGAACGGATGTAGCAAAAAACTTCACCGGTAGTAGCAAAAAACAACTATGGTTGCAGCAAAAAACGCCGTCGCCATCATCGCGAGGTCGCAACGGTAGTAGCAAAAACCTTCGCCGATAGTAACAAAAACGTATTATGGTTGCAGCAAATCGCCATTGCTGCCGTCGCAAGGTCACAACTCCGCCTTGATCGATGTATCAAAAAACTTCACCGGTAGTAGCAAAATCTAACTACGATTGCAGCTTCCCTTTGTTGTGCAATGCCATTGATGCTTTTCTGTATATATGGTTGAAGCTTTTTTCAACAGTTGTTGAAGATGTTCTAGGTGACGGTTGCAACACTTGTATACGTGTGTGGATCCGGCCATGGCGGTAGGCAGCCATGGTAATCTCCTTGCTGGTTCCAACATTCTCCCAGTACGTCTTCAAACCCAGTGGCCACCTTTGGACACCGTCGTCGTCAGGCCCCAGTCGCCATGGTGCAGCGCGTGGTCACTGCCATGGGAGTCTCCGGCAGCCGCGCGAGGGAGCGCCTGGCCGCCGGCGATAGAGCTCGTAGTGGCCCAGCCACGTCACACCCAAGGAGGGGGAGGGGGGAGAAGGAGATGCGCATGCGTGAAGAAAATACTGCTGGAGGTAGGGGACAGAGCCGTATCGGGAAGGAGGCAGTCGCGTCGGGCCACTGCGTATGCTCATTGGGCTAGCGTGCATACGAGCCGAGCAAAAGTTCGGCCGGCGCACCGTTTCGAAACGTTTCCTTTTTTATTTGGGTCGACAGTGGCGCCCAACGGGAGGCCGGCCCATTTATGACGACGTGACAGAAATTGAGGCTTAAACATAATTAAACATAAGATACACAAGATGGCGGGCCAAACGCCGGCCAAAGTCCACTTAAACATAAATTAAAAAATTTAAAACACTACATAAATTAACGCCCGCCCGCACGCTGCCCTAGACCTCCTTGCCCTTGCCCTTGCCATCGTCGTCCTCGCCCTCGCTGCTAGTGAGGTCAATGAAGACGGGGGAGGCCCAGCCCAACCAAATGCAGCTTGATAGGCCGCCAGGGCAGCCTCCTCCAGCGTCTGCTGCGGCGGCGGCATAGCAGCTAGGCGGGCGCGCTCCTCCTCTTCCTCCTCCTCGAGCCGCAGAGCCTCGGCGTCACGGTGCAGCAGCTGCTCATACTCCTTCTGCCACTCGCTGCCGGCCCCCTCCTTGGCGAGCCAGTGCACCTACCAGCGCTTAAGGTGGGACGCCTCTTCTTCCAGCGTGGCGTCCTAGTGGCAGGGAGGCGCGCTCACCCACTTGCGGTACTCATTGGTCCATGAGTAGCACTCCTCCGGCCAAGTGGGGGCGGCGGTGACCGCTTGCGCGTGTGTGTTGGCTCCGGCTCGGCCTTGGGCGGAGGTAGCGGCGGTGGTGGCACGAAGAAGGGCGCCTGGACGGAGTCCCCAGCCGCGGACAAGGCTAGGGCTTGCTCCATCCCATCCCAATGCGCGTACTCCTCGAGCCGGCTAGCCTCCAGCGTGTGCTGCAGGGCCTCCTCGAGGGCGGCTTGGTACTCCGCGTCCTCTCCCTCCGGCTCTACCTTCGGGGCGGCGGTGGAACCTCCTGGTTGGCGTGGACGCCTCACCGCCGTTGCTCCTCGCATTCGAGGGCAAACCAGGCCTCCCAGTTAGGAGAGTCGGCGGCGTACTCGGGCATCCACCGCTACGCCACCGGCGTGAGCTGCGATCGGCGGCTGCGCACCTCCTCGTCGTGCGCACGCTATGTCCGCGGAACCGCCGGCACCGGGATCCGCTTCGGATCGAGGTGCCAGTGGTGCGGCAGTGTCACATCGGGGTAAAGCAATGGCTTCCTGTACTCCCAGTGCCACCACGCTTGGTGCACCGGGATGTGTAGACGCCACCGACCTGAGCAGTCACGCGTCGGTGGCGGAGGGGGAGCGGGGAGGACCACGGGAGGATGAGGCGCTGGGGGTGCCCTTGCCCTTGTCGCTGCCGAAGAGACCCATGGTTAGGGTTTGGGTTGTCGCCGACGAGGAAGCACGACGAGGGTGGTGGGAGGCCAGATGTGGACGGAAGTGGATGAGGCCGTCCCCCGCATGCGTGGGTTAAAAAAGGACGATTCCACTGGCTGACTAGTGGGCCTGGTGTCGGTGGTCGTCATAAATTAGACGACGGGCGGTAGTTGGGTGGCCGCCAAGTGGGACCGCTGCGGACAACGAGGAGGCGCGCGGCGCGTCCGCGCCGACGCATTTCATGCGCAAATTTGGATCGGAAATGGATCGGCGCGGACGCGAGGCGGACGACTTTTAAAAATGGGTCGGCGCGTTGGGCCGTTGTTTTTGTCTGCGCAGACCTAAACAGACATGGAGGGACGAAATGAATCGCCCCGTTGGAGATACTCTAATCACACTTTTGGTACATAAACTTGCACTCAATGTACAGAGCCATATATAAACTTAAAAAATGATGCATATTGATCCTACAATTTACATTTCAAGTACATTTAAATACATTTTCGTTAACTCTCCGTTAAATACTGCACGTGAGCTGCCCACGCTCATTGTCTATCTCACCGATCACTTATTATATTAGGTTTTACTTTAATGTGATGCAGATTTAATTTACTTCTACAAAATTAGAATTTTATTTTACACATATGCAATAATCTTTTGGACTTAATAGATAATAATATTGTGGTTAGTACTACATTTAGTAGTATTTGGGGCTCTCCTCCTCTTGGGGCCCTGGGCGGTAGCCCTCTGGGCCTGACGCGTTCCTGTGCGTGACTAAGTAGGTTGTCGTCCAGTCTATCTAATTTGGTACGGACGTGTATAGGTATATTCTATTCTATTGGGAATACATGTGAGAGAAAGTAAGTTACGAGAATCGAAATTCAATCCAACAAATGAATATAATACAAGTAACAGTGTGTTGTCGTTCTTGTTTGCATGTATGGCAGTCAAACCGCAGTCTATGCCGAGTACTACACATGAATATAACAGAGTTGCTTAGAAACTGAGATTGGACCAGCAAACATGAAAATGACACTCATACCTCCATATTAACACAGAGGCAACATGGTTGTAGCATTGACGATTGATCAGACATATATAGTGAGTTGTTTGAAACTAAAAGAAGATAGTTTCAGAAAGTAGAGGACATATCCTCGTAGGTAAGGCAAAGCTAACGGAGATCCATGTGAAACCTCAGCCGAGCTCCTTGTTTAATCTCCAAATCTTGGACATGGCATAGCTGATTAGTTTCCAAGAAGAGACGATCCAACTTCAGCCTAGCTCCTAGTCAGATGTTAATTCTGCAAGCTAACCACTTGTATAATAAATATTCCATCCAAGTTAACAGCTAGCCTAGATAATGTCATTCTATTCCACACACTCTTCCTGTAAAAAATTAAAACATACAACTGTGTCAATTAAGTTTTATTAACTGCTAAGAACAATTGGCCCTTGACCAAACTGAACATACATACTACACTGCTGCCATGTAGCCATATAGGGGTATCAGAGGGTCGAAACATGCCCAATTTTTCCTAAATGTCGATCTACCATCTCAGATGTATGGAGAAAAGGTAGGTAGTGTTGCTGATGAAGCTGCAATATGCACCCCCGATCAAGAAGATAAATAAGAAAACAAAGCTATAATGCAATAGGAGTCATCAGGAGACGACATCAATGTATTACTGCTGTAACCGAAAGAAGGCGCCATGTTCACATTAGGAGATCTTCACACAAGAGGAATGTTGACTTCCTACAGGGTCATAACTTCTATACAAGGGCATATGCCCATCAGGTGCAAGAATTAACAATTTTATTACCAACAACTGCGCTGCAGAATAATATAGAAATCTTGTCAAAACAATGAAGGGCGGTAATTAGGAAATATGCATATATTACTGCCGTAGTAAAGGAGGAATACATAACTAATAACAAGATGCAGGGACCATAAATCACACAAAAGTCTTCTAATTTAACTGCTAGGCACAACAAAATGTATATGTACTTACAGGCAGTACAACAATTCACATCTCGTCAATTCATCAGTTGGAAGCGACATCAGATCAGATCAAGTCAAACGATTTCAAAGCAAACAAATCAGGATGACAATGCTTAACTAAGGATTGAGCTCATGTATATGGAGGATAAAATCATATTTCTTGGTTGGCTTACATCATCGTTGCCACCGGGGGTCTACTTCGCGGCCGCCACGACGAACAAGAGGAAACATGGCATAGGCGCTGGGCAGGCAGGCACCATCGCCACGTGGCCCGCCAGGTAGGGTGAGTTTGGCCGGAAGCGAATATCCTAACTTCCAAATTAATAGCTAGCCTAGATGATGGCATTCAATTCCACACAATGCTTCGTGTAAAAACATAAATCATACTATTAACAGATGAGTATTTGTACTAACTTGAATTCAATTGCTTTCCATTCGTAGAAGTAGTAGAAAATAGGTGTGATCATCTAACACACCAACACACTCAGTAATACAACCCTCCTCAGCTTAAAAGAAGTGTCAATATCCTAACTATGCACATTGACCAATACAACCCTTCTCAGCCTAAAAATGAACAACCCTTTTTGGAGCAATCGACCCCATAAGTGAAACATAATCGAATCTATTTTTTTCATAGATATTATGATGGTTATTTTAAAGGAGGGAGCTTGTATTTCATGCAAATTTGAGTACCAATCACTATGCCTAAAAATGGCATAAATTACATGATCCGGATTTTTTTTGTAGTGTTCTCGTGATTGTTGGCACAGACTAACCAGTAACCACACATGAAAAAACAGAGTTCGACGAGCAAAGCTTGATATAGTAGTTATGTCTTACATAAGTGCACAAAGGATAAGAAGGTGATCAGAAGACTTGATTATAACACAAGGAATGGCCTTTAAAGTTTGAAGCAAGTCCAAGAACTAACCTGGAGCTGAACGACACCATCATAGACAAACCAAAAGGACGTTTGTCGAGGTATATACTTTTTTGCCAAACAAAAAGTGATACTACATTAGTTCTTGTACCAAGCTAGTGGATTACATCTACTTTCAAGATTCTTACACGTCAAGAAAAAATCATGCATCAGCAAGGCATTTAGTTGAAACATCCTGAGAAAATCTTGCACTAAAATCATTACAGCACAATATCGTAGCTAGACCACCAGTTATAACACCGTAAAGAGGGCCTGAAATGTGTAGAAATACAATCTGAACTCAATAAGTTAGGTGTGACCTCTGTACGGGCGCTGTAAGGGCGATCGCTGGAGGCATCCACCTCATCACTTTTTCACTGTGCCGATCAGCCGAAGGAATAGAAGGATAGCACCTCCACCAGATATTACTGCATTCAAAAAAATTGAAGGAAACTTAATAGGCAAGGAAGGCAACAACCCAGAGGTATCGAGCCCCACGCCCACGTCCTCTCCACCTTCCTTTTCTTCCCGAGCCCAGTTTTTTTCCTCCCATCTTTTTTTTAGAAAAGGAGGAATACCCCCGGCCTCTGCATCTGGAAGATGCATACGGCCAATTTATTAATTATTAACACAAGACCTTACAAAGTCGTACAACAGTAAGCCCAAAGCCACCATCTTCGCAACATCTGTCGCTACTCCTATCTAACTGATGAAGGGGCGCTGATGGTCTGGGCCTAATACCAAACAGACCTCGCAGCCAAACCTAACATCTAAGACCTGAGGTCCCAACCAGGACGCCTGCCGGGTATGGGCACCCACCAGTCCGGCGTGCTCCTCAACCAGGACGCCTGCCGGGTATGAGGCCGCCACAGCCACCTGCCACACATCCATCTTCAGAGCTTTACTGTTGCATTGGCCTTGCCCGGTCTCGCTGCCGCCGACGCCACCACGACGCCAGACAGCGTCGACCTCCTGCGCGTGTCCGTCAACACACATCTGACGCCAAGCCTCCACTGCTCCATGCCGCCAAGAATATGTAGAAAGAAACACCGCTCCACCGAAAAGGAGGCAGCACACCCCCACCCCTCACATGCAGACCCTTCCATCCGATTCCAATGTCCTTGACGTCGCCTCCAGGAAGGTTACGGTGCACTGGGCGCCGCTGACGCCCGATCCGCATCGGATCCTGGGCTTTCGCCCGGACATGGGTCGGAGTGGAGAGATGGTGCCCTCAGCAGCGCCCCCAAGGAGGAAAGCGGCGCCAAAAAGCGGCGTCGTCGCTGCCGGCCAGCCAAGGCGGCCAAGGTTTCCCCCGGACACCGATCTGCTCCACCAGAACACACCGGAGGTGGATCCGGCAAGATCCAAACCGAACCGGGGACCGGGAAGGGATGCATGGAAGGGTAGGGGGCAATACCTCCAGATCTGGCACGCCTGCGGCTCGGCGGCATCACGGCCGAACCCTCAGGCACGCCGCACGCCACGCCAGCAGGGGCCGCCGCCCCTGGATCCGATGGCCTCCGTGAAGAAGAAGCGCCGAAGACCCCGCCGCCACCTTCCCCGGCGCCCGCGCGGGCTTTCCCGGCGGTCGTCTCCGGTGGCGGCGAGGGGGTGGGGAAGGTAGGGGAGGCGGCGGCTGGAAACCCTAGAATCCCCCGAGTCGCCCTAGGGCGACCACGTCAGGTGTGTGTGCATGGTGATTTGTAGATACAGAAGCTCCTTCGATCGATGTGCGGCGGCGGTGGCTCCTCCACCTCCTCATCTTCTTTCTTGGTGTGGCGCTGCTTCTCCCCACGGCATCTTCGGCAAGACGGCGAAAAGAACGAGAAGGTGGGCAGCACCACGAGCTCTCGTACCGTGGAACAACAGGAGGACGAGGTTGATGCGGTCGTCCACGCCTCCTCCGCGGTGGGAGCCCATGAGCGAGAGGAAGGAGGCGTCATCAGCTGCGTGCACAAGCTCGCCACGGACAGTTCCATCTCTCTCTCTCTCTCTCTCTCTCTCTCTCTCTCTCTCAATTTAGGAATGTTTTGAAGTGGAAAGGCAAGAAAATGTTGCCACAAATGATTATGTCGATCAGTTCAAGACCAGATATTATGGATACAATGAATTTCACATTAAAGCATTTGTTGAGGTCAGTCGCCTATCTCATCCAGTGATTTTCTGGCTGAGTTGTGGCGAGACAGCTATGTGAGATTAGTACTTACAAATTGTCTGTCTAGAATGCTTATTCATATTTTTTTCATGATTTGATTGTTGTTTTTGTGAACATTCTCTGTCTCTTGCAGATGTTCCCAGCTGTTGAGATTGTTGAGTTACTTGAATCATTTGGAAAAAGAACCCGTGAGTGCTTGCGTACAAATACACTAAAGTTAAAACCATATTAACTCAAATTCTTGATATATGTATATAGCACAGAAGATTTTATAGTTATCTCTGACTGTAAATTCATCACTGCGTCATGGAGCATTCTCTCTTATCTTGTTTGTGGGGTTTGCAGACCCGTAGGAGGATCTTGTTGCTGCTCTTATTCCAAGGGAGTTAGTCTGGATCCGATAGGAAAATGGTCAAAGGTTTGCTTTCTTTGAAAATATTTTCTTTTACAACTAAATAGTACAGAATATTAAAGCAACTCTTGTGGTTTGGACAATTTCAGGTATGATTAGTTGTGTACGACCCAACTATTCGTCTGGTGCCACTGTTTAATATATGGCAGGACATTACATGGTATCATCCTCCCCCTATTATTTGTTAAGATTGTTTTTCTCACTCCATCTACCAGTAATTCATTCTTTAATACTATGATTACAGAAACAAGGTGCATTTACCAATGATGGCTCCTGCTCCTGAGGAGAAGGAGCGAACAGTTGATATGGTGTAAGATTTCCCCCCACTCTGATAATCCTTCTGCAATAATTCATTTATCTAACTAATATATATCTGTGTTTGCATGTATGTAAGCCTTCATATGCTATCCGAGCGATGGTTACAACAAGGCATGACTGCGAGTGACTCAGGAGGGCATGGCCGGACGTGGTAGCTGTCGGAGGAGGAGACGGAGGGAGAGACAAGGAGAGGAGAGCAGAATGCCGAGACCATGGGCTGCAAAGGAAGCCGGCGTGGTGTCTTGGCGAGATCTGGAGAACCGCAATATTTCGCCAATAGGTTCAGAGACGAGGATCCAGAAAAATATTATGCTCAGTCGTCCTATTGTATCAACCGTAAAGGTGAGACCTCACTTGTCATATAAGCTTTCTCTTATCCTTTTATAGAAACCTATTCCCATCTGGCCAAATCCTTTTGTTAATTGCAGATATTGCAATTAGGCTCGAGTGGACGTTGGTGATGCGGCAATGAGAAGATCCTCCGGTTTGTCTTTCTGCTCAGTCCTCCCAATCCCTCCCACTTGACTTTTCTGGGTCTCGGGGCATATTTGGTTATCATCTTAAAAGAACTCATTTGCTCTTAGTAATAGTCTAAAGATATTTTTCCTTTGTAGGTTGGGACTAGCATTAGCAAAAGATACAAGATCAGGAATTATTGCTTTATTGAAAGTTTTGTGTCCTACAGAGGAAGAGATGGAGCATTCCCTAACATCAATACGTAAGAAATTTGGGGCTAAGATAGATCAAGCGTAGTACCATCATCATCTGAAGCTTTATGCAACACCTTCTTCACAATGGTAAAGTAAGCTTATTCGTACATAATACTAGAATAGGAACAGAACATATGTCTAGATTATCTTTCTTTGCCATACATGTAATGCTTAAGTTCTTAGAAACAAAATGAAAAAAAATATTTGCATAAAGCCATAAAGGAACAATTTTTTTTGAAACCCTTATAAATAGCAACAGAATGACATCTAAATCTGTACATAGAAAGCATTCGTACAATAAATTGGTAGGTTAGCAAGAAGAGAAAGTTCCTATCATGTTTCTTCTGCCACTATTTCTGTGCAAATGATGTCGAACTACTACTGCTTTAATGCAGCTTACAGATGATGCAACTTTTCCCCTCCTTATCCAATTCTCTGCTAGAAATTGCTATCTCTCTCTCATTCCCCTCTTAATAATGTGCCTTTTTGGTTCAATTCATGCCTCAAGCTGACGTTCTGAATTGTGCCTGTACAAAAAAATGTACACACCTTTTTCTACTACACATGTTTGTGTTAATGCCTAGAGTGGCTAGGAATCAAATTGATAAGGATCAAAACTTCAGAATTAAGTTATAAATTTTCTGATTTTTTTTTCATAAACATTTTGACAGGGAGTCATCCACGAAGAATTTGTGAAGCAACGAGTGCTGAAAATGAAGTACAATTAGTAGAAACTAATGATAGAAAACCCATTCTCTGTAAGTACAGTACTGCCCTAACAACCTGAAGGTCATGTGACTCATGTGTGTTACTTATTTATTGTTATGCTATTTCAGAAAGGCTGTTTTACATCAGATCCGGATGCTTTCCTTTTTGGGGCAAGGACAGTTTACAGAGATGTTTTCTTAGGTACAGTTGTACTGCTGCACCATTAGATTCTCATTGCATCATTAGTTAACTTTTGTTGGCGGGTTTTAAACTTCTCCTGATGGTATTTCAGATGGCCAAGTTTGTAATTAGCAGGATGGGTAATACTCACTCTCCACTCTGTGCCAATGGATAACATTCTCCAGATCAACAAGTTCATTTGTGCTGCTGCTCTTATGATGTCTCGGGGCATTGGGGTTGGCAAGATGGAGGTGCTCAGCGGTTGCTGCATGCGCTGTGAGGCCGGGCGGTGGAGGCGTATGCATGGGCCACAGTTCAGGTATGTGTGCGCCCTCCCTAGGAATCTCATACTTGCATCTGGTTGTTAGAGTTGGACATACCGCTGAAGAGTTGTACTATTTGTCGCCTGAAAACAGCGGCAACGGTATGCAGATGGATGCTTAGCAAACTTGTGTCTACACTATGCAGAAAACAGTATGAATTATTCACCTCAAATTTGGTGGCACGCGTAACATTCCCTACTAGGCAGAAGAGACTTGTGGTACTGGTACATGCCATTGCAAATTTCAGGAGAAAAGAGAAGGAGTATGGCACTTTGTGTATTATGTGGTTCTTCAGAATGACAACGCCTTCACAGTTCCTGAGTATGGCTGTGATCTTGACGTGAGGCTCTTTTTGTTTGTTCATTTTAACTGTCATAATCTTAGAATTCTACATAAACAAGATATTGGTTTCTCCGCATCTGTCTATCTTGTTACAATTTGTTGTAGAAGGGGAATGTCAAACTTAAACATTCTATTGTTTCTGTTTGTATAAATGAGCGAGTCATTAGCTAATGCATTGAAATTGAGTTAAGAGGACTACTGCAGTACTATTGGTATATTGCTCACCTTTTCTGGCCAGCTTAAACTTTTGGAATCTCTTAGATGAACTAGCTGATGCTTGCAACTCAATGTGCACCAGGATCGGGAGGTCTTAGTTCAAACAAAATTTTCAAGTGAAATACACGAACTTTATGAGGATTGTGATAGAGTAAGTATAGAAGCAACACATGCCAATGTTGTTTCTCATGTGATCAGCAGATAACCTACAATGAAGGATTCTAAGGATAATATGCTTGCCAAAAAATCCTCTTTGCAATTATCTTTTGGCTTATAATTATGTCTGTCATTTCTCAAGGAATATTCTCAAGGAACTCCCAACATGGCACCACACAGGAACACCCAACACCCAGGAGGCGCACTTGTCAGGGATATTCTCAAGGAATTCCAAAATGATGGCTGCATTTTGCATTGAAATTGTGAGGTGAGGCTCAAAAAGATACAGTGGCGACGACGACAATGAAGACTGGCCCGGGATCTGGGACAGTGGATGCATTGAGCTCTAGGTGAAGATCAGGCACTCCATCCACCGTCACTGTTTCGTTCCTTCTTTTTGTGGAGATGATTTTAGTAGTCTTTTATCAATGTGATGTTAGAGCCAAGATGCATGTGTCACTTGTTTCATCAAGTGTGTAATGAACTTTTTATTGTGTTCCTGGTGATCTGAAATCCCTGATTTCTATGTAATAACACTACATACTATAAAAAGTAAGTGAAAGGGGCGCCTCCTACATGGCACCGCTCAGTTTCCTCTCAGGCGGTGCCACCGGGTGGCGCCCCAACTATAGGCCATGGGGTTCAACTTCCACTCCAAGAGGGTAATGGTCTTAGATGGTCTTAATTGAGAGGTAAGATGAAAATATGTGTTATGTTGTTACTAACGAGCTTAACGAGCTACTCGTGAAACTCGTTAGCTCGTTCGTTAAGCTCATTAAGCTTAACGAGCTGAAATCAATGATTGGCTTTGTTCATTAAGAAGCGAGCCACGAGCTTAACGAGCCGAACTATCGAGCGCTCATTAAACTCGCGAGCTTCGAGCTTTTGGTCCAGCCCTATCGGCGAGCGTAGCCATCGCAACAACAACAGATACGTGCAGCAGAGCAACTTTAACCGTTCCCGCCCAGACAAGAGAGCACGGACATACTACGTGCTAGACGAACGAAAACAATACTCTCTCCGTAAACTAATATAAGAGCATTTAAATCACTATTTTAGTGATCTAAACACTCTTATATTTATTAGTTTACAGAGCGAGTACTAGTTAAAGTAGCCACAGACAGACAACTGCCCCCTTGAATTGAAGCCCAAGACAAGATATTATTCCCCATCGTGGCCGATCTCCTGATTCGATCCGGCACCAGGATCGGCATATATAGGCAAATTTGACTATTTTGACCTGTTGTGGCAACAAATTCACAAAATGAACTGCTCGCGAAACTATTTCACTCCCGTAACCCTTTTGTGCAGCGCCCGCCACGACGGCGCTGCACCCTTCTGTGCAGCGCCTGCAGCAGAGGCGTTGCACACCTGTCCACCGTGGCAGCCCCTGGCCCGCACCCAGGCCGTGCAACGCCTCCCACTCAGGCGCTGCACATTGTAATGTGCAGCGCCCCCGAGCCAGGCGCTGCACATTGTAATGTGCAGCGCCCCCGAGCCAGGCGCTGCACTACCACTTATCCACCAGCCGCGCTGGACCCCCACTCCCCCACCCACACTCTCTCCCACTCCCCCACCCGAGCTTAGGCCCCTCTCCCACTCTCTTCCCCTCTCAAATCCTCTCTCAAATCTTGCTTATTTGAAGAATTTGTCCGTGGATTTCGGAGTCAAGGCCTCCCTAAAGGTAATCACCTCCGATCCCCTTGTTTTGATCCAAGAAATGTTATCAAATTGCTCAAATGTTGCTAGTTATGCTTGGATCTAGTGATTTGAATGGAGAAGTGAGATTTAGTGATTTGGGGTGCTCTATGTGTGTTCTTATGGGTGTTCTTATTTTGTTGTTAGGGTTAGGTTATGGTTAGGGTTATGGTTAGGGTTAGGGTTAGGGTTAGGGTTAGGGTTATGGTTAGGGTTATGGTTAGGGGGTTGTTTGATATATATATTATGGTTTCCATTATTTGGTAATCTTTGCATTTAGTACTCATGAAAGCAATGTTACCTTGTATTTTTGGAATGCTTATAGGGATGGGAAGAACATGTGTGTATGTTCATCATGGGGACAAAGACGCATTTTTGAAAGGAAATATTGAACCGGACCCGGATGAGCTTGACATTGTGTTTGATAGTAGTCCTAGCTATGCAATACAAGGGCACCTTGTTGGTTGCGATAGCAAGTGATGCCAACAATCGGGTTTTGCCATTGGCATTTGCTTTGGTTGAGGTGGAGAACAACGACAATTGGGAGTGGTTTTTGCGTCTCCTAAGGACAAAGGTGTTACCCGCCCAAAGGGAAATATGTGTCATATCGGATCGGCATCAAGGAATTCTTAACGCGGTGGAGATTGACATTCCCGGTCATGCACCGTTGCACCATCGATGGTGCATGAGGCACTTTTGTTCGAACTTCTATAGGGCATGTGGCCTTAAGGAGTTGGCCGATGATCTTCAAGATTGTTGTCTCGCTTTCTCCGACAAGCGCTTCGCCTATTTGTACAACAAATTGCTCGCACACAAAAAACTTGATCACGGGGGTCAAGACTTTCTGAATAGGCACATTCAATATCGGAACAAATGGGCACGTGCTTTTGATGAAGATGGCCGGAGATACGGTCAAATGACAAGCAATATGGCCGAATGCTTCAATAGGGTGCTCAAAGGTGCACGTGGATTACCCGTGACGGCAATAGTTCAATACACATTTGACAAGATGAATGCGTATTTTTTAAAGTACTCGATGGAAACTGATGCACAGATAGCGGGTGAGAACCCGCGCAAGTACAAGTACAAGTTCCCACCCAAGGTTGATGAATGGTTGGTATTTCAATCACGGAAGGCGGACTCAGAAGAAGCTATATTATATGACAATGAGGAGTGGAAGTACGAAGTGAAAGAGCCAGGAGGAACCACAAACGATGGCCGGCAACACGGAGGTCGGGCTTTCAAGGTGTCGTTGACACAATGTGATTGCACTTGCGGAAGGCCATTGTTGCTTCATCTCCCTTGCTCACACTTGTATACCGCCGGTCGCGTTCGGAATGTGAACATCAACCACCCACGCACCGTGCGGGAGTCGGAGTTCTCAATCTTGACGGTCAAGAAAACATGGGCTCCCCGCTTTCACCCTTACTTGGACCAATCACAATGGCCGGAGTACCATGGAGTTCAACTATGGCCGGATCCGGAGTTGAAGGTTGTTAAACGGGGTAGACGTAAGACAAAGCGTCTTAGAGGCGACATGGACGGATGGGGCCATGGTGGCCGGCGCGAAGCGGGCAACGACCAATTCCAAGAGCCTCGTGAAAGCTCACGTTGTGGGCGGTGCAACGGTCAAGGCCACAACCAAAGAAAATGTCCCAAACCAAGGAAAAGGTCCAAGAAAAATGATGCAAGCACAAGTCAACAAGGAGGTACACAAGGGACCCAAACAAGTGGTAGCCAACAAGTGCCAAGCCAACCAAGACCTAGGCAACAAGTGCGAAGGCAACCAAGTGCTAGCCAACAAGTGCCAATGCAACCAAGTAGTAGCCAACAAGTGCCAACCCAACCAAGTGGTAGCCAACAAGTGCCAAGCCAACCAAGTGGTAGCCAAAGAGGATCTAGACAACAAAGAGGTCGGCAACTTGGACTTACAAGAGGCCGTGGTGGTGGTAGAGCTCGTGGTCGTGGTGAAGGACAAGGGCAAGTTCGTTTTAGAGGAATGGTTGGATACCTCGATGGACCATTTCCGTATGTTTACTTTTCTATATGTTTACTTTTTCATATGTTATCTTTCTCATATGTTTTCTTTTTCATATCTTCTTGTTTTACATTGGCTTTAATTTGTCCTTACTTACCATTATGTTTCACTCATTGTAGGTATGGCGGCTTCCCAACCCAACAAACCAACAATGAAGGAGGATGGCGAAGATGATATGGCGGGGTGGTGGGAGAAGGCTGCGAAGAAGCTTCGAGAGGAGGATGCAGCCAAGCTAAAGAAGAAGAAGGAAGAGGAGCTTGAGAAGAAGTGGGAGGAAAAACAGAGAGCGAGTGAGGCGATGCGAGCTAGGGAGCAAGCTTTGGTTAGGAGATGTGAGGAGGCAGCGAAGAAGCGTCAGAAGGATTTTGAAGAGAAATGTGAGAAGCTTTGGGCATTTGAAGCTGCAAAAAAAGAGAGGGAGAATCAGATGTTCATGGAGAGGGTGGTTAAGGAGGCTCGTCTCATAAGGAAAAGGGAGGAAGAAGAGGAAGAAGAGAGGAAGAAGAAGAAGGGAAAGGGGCCTTGCTCTACGCAATAGAGCTATGTCGTGAACTTTATATGCGTTTGTGAACACCTTATGTGCCATACTATGTCTCCTTCCCTATTTGGTTGTATCGTGAAGTACTAAGTTTGGTTGTGAGCAACTATGTCTCCTTCTATATTTGGTTGTATCGTGAACTACTAAGTTTGGTTGTTAACAACTATGTCTCCTTCCGTATTTGGTAGTATCGTGAACTACTAAGTTAGCTTGTTAACAACTATGTCTTCTTCTAGATTAGGTGGTGAAGTAGTATGTGTGGTGAACAACTATGTCTTATTCTCTAAGTTTGCAAAAAAAAAAAATTAGTACAGTGCAGCGCCTGCCACAGAGGCGTTGCACTATACAGTGCAGCGCCTGTGTAGCAGGCGCTGCACATGCCTGTATCTATCCAGAGAACAACAGAAGCTTCTGTTGTGATACAGGCATGTGCAGCGCCTGCCACAGAGGCGCTGCACTGTATAGTGCAACGCCCCTATGGCAGGCGCTGCACTATACAGTGCAGCGTCTCTGTTGCAGGCGTTGCACATGTGAAAAATAGTAGAACAAATATAGAAAGGGACTAGTTCAAGACATATAGGAATAGGACAAGACATATAGAAATAGGAATATGACAAGTTCAACAAATATAGATATAGAGACTAGTCAAGACATATATAAATAGGACAAGTTCAACACATATAGGAATAGAGACACTAGTCCGACATAGCGTTCGACATTACAAAAAGAGACACATATAGAAATATGACTAGTTCCTTCCGCGCTTGCTGGCTCCACCTCGGTTCTTCACACATGTCTTCTTGACCTTCCTAGGAAGAGGAACCCGCTCCGGCTGCGGCTCCGCCTCCTCATCCTCATCGTCATCCAAGTAGTCATCCAAAGCCGCCATCCGCGAGGTTTCGACCGCCCTTTTGCCTTTCTGGGTAAAGTCATCGGGTGTGTATTTCTTGTATGCCCTCCTAGGTTTTAACTTGATTGCAGAACGAGGCTTGTACTGCCCCAAGACCATATCGTCAGGAGCCTATTCAAACACAAAAGTTAAGGAAAGACCGTGTGTGAGCATGTAGTTAGCATTGCAACAACAACCGTACCGTGAGCATCTAGTTAGCAATGCCATACCTCTTGGGTGACCACACCAACATCCTCATCATCCAAAGGATTACCATCGCCAGAAATGGGATCTGATGGTGTCGCCGACCCAGAACGTTCTGGTGATACGTACTCGGGGTCACGACAACCGAAAAGATTAGATAGCCGCCTTAACTTTTGGCCCTGGCGCTGCAACATGAACAAGTGAATGAGAGAAGAAACGTGCAAACACATGTTAAGTGCTAGTTTGAAGGAGATGTGAACCTTAAGGAATGCTCGAAGGGGACCTTCCCCATCGTCTTTGCCAGCCGGGGTTGTTTCCAGTATACTATCGGTCTCATCGGCTGCTTTCTTGATCTGGGAACGCTATGAACACAAATGGTATAAACGTGTTAGGCCAGCGAAGATGTAAATAGTGTGAATGGAAAAGAGTAAAGGGCAAATACCACAAAGTTCATCATTGGGCCTGAAGGGATCACTGAGCTTCCTTTAAGAATTAATGAGTTGTACTCGTGCCGGGCTATCTCATCGAATACGGTGGGATCATCCAAAATATCCTCAGTATAGGCAGGCTTGCATACCTCCACACGGGTTCTTGCAAGGAACCATGTGAGATAGTTGTTGAACGCCAACGGGCAGTGCTGACGAAGAGGGGCTCCTTTGTTGCGCCTAGCTTGATCAACAGCATACTGCCACTCCACAACATACTTCCTGTGATGCTTGGCCCAGTCCTTGATCTTGCGCTGCTTTTTCCTATCCAACCTGAAAGTTATAAACATACTATTAGAACCAACGATGAGGCCGACAAACATCTAGGTGCTAAATGTTAGTTATATCTTACGCGTGTAGCACTTGATCCGTGTCCTGCCATTCCGGCGGGAATGCCTGGAACAAACCAAACTGGCGGTACACCCGATGTGGCAGGTGAACCTCGACCGCCCAGTTGCATATGAGTGGACACCGCATATGCCAGAGTTCCCTATCCCTAGTGCACATCTGATTGAGCTCGAACTCCATAGGGTTCCCAAAACTGTCTCCACTGCCATACGGTTCCCATACAACCTGCAAAAGGGGATACAATGCAAAATTGATATCTAGTTAAGATATAAGCATGATAAAAACTTATGCAATATCGACTAACCTGCTCAGCCGTGATGGCGTCCATCTCGCTCCTGTAGAGCTTGTACATGACCGATGGATCATCCGTCATCTCATTTAACACATCCCACTTGTAAGCCCAAGTGGGGCGCCGTAGTGGGTCCTGTTTATCATCCCAAGGATCGTACTTCACCGTCTTCGGTCGTCCAACCGGCAGACGCTCCCAGCTCCATACGGAAAGAGCGAGCAAACATCCACCGATACCTCCAGATAGTCTGCAACTGGCATCGTCCAACTGCACATAAAAAAGAACATGATCGTATTAAAAGAAAGATCGCATTCAACATGTACCAATGAGATGAAATATGAACAACTTCATACCTGTCTATACAAGTAAGCCAGTGTCGCCGAACCCCAACTCCAATTGCTATTGAAGACGGTCAACGCCTTCAGCCACATCCATGGAGCATTCTTTCCTGTGCCATCAGCAAACAAAGTCCTGGATATAACATACCACATGTAGACACGAGCATGTGTCCTCACCGTGTCCTCATCAGCCTCCAAAGGGCAGGTACCAAAGTGCGTGGCAATCCAGGTGTAAGGGGCACCGGCTGCGACTCTTTCCTTCTTCTTGCCTTCATCTGCTGGTTCCTGAGGCTCTGGAGGAACCATGCCGATAAGGGCTTCCATCTGCTGGCGCCACCCATCTGAATCAGTGCTCATACATAAAGGAACGCCATCGACAGGAAGACCGGTGATCATTGCTATATCCTGAAGCGTCACCGTCATCTCCCCGGTCCGCAGATGGAAACTGTGCGTCTCAGGCCTCCAGTGATCAATGAGCGCGGTGAGTGCCGCAGCATTGTTGGGTGGCGTCGACCGGCTGACCAGCTGAATGAAAGGGAGAAGTCCTGCCTCCCTAACATAAGGTGTGTAGCGCTCATCATAGCGCATCCTTTCAAGGTTCACTCTGTGAGCCCGAAGCTTCAGAGGTGCAAGTTCCTACAAGCAAGACAAATAAATCATTAAATATGGGGTATGTGTTTGAAAATTAACGGAAATAATTAACAACGGTAAATTTCATTATTACCCGTTGATCCACGGACATAGCGTAAGAACGGTGTTGTTTGTCCCAGTGATCATCGAGAAGCCACTCCATCAGCCTAACAATTTGAAAAAAATTGAAAAAATGTATTCAACACGATGTAGGTTCAACATAGAAGAGTTTCCAACATAATGTGGGTTCCATCTAAAATAACATCTAACTCATCTAAAATATCATCCTAACTCATCTAACATAACATCTAATACCATCTAACATAATGTAGGTTTCCATCTAAAATAACAACTAACTAATCTAAAATAATATCCTAACTCATCTAATACCATCTAACATAGTCTATTTTCAATACATACTAACTACAGTAAGATCATCCTCCCCCTCTCCTAAATTCATCTAACTCATCTTACTACACTAACATACTAACTAAGCCTACTAAGTTACTAACTACACTAACATCATCCTCCCCCTCTCCTAAATTCATCTAACTCATCTAACTAAACTAACACTACTTGAATACTAACTACACTAACATAATCTAATACCATCAAATACCATCTAACATCATCATCTACAAATCACAAATCCCACATATGCAATATTCTAATCTAATCTAAAAAGAATTACACAAATCTTGCAAAAAAGAGAAAATGTATGGATAGAAAGAAGGGGATCGGAGGAGTGTACCTTGTAGGATCGAAGGGGGAAGAAATCCACGGACAAAAGCTTCAGATCTGAGAGTTTTTGAGATGGGGATTGAGGAGGGGGAGGAGAAGATGCAGCAGCCGCAAGGGTTAATGGGAGGGGTGGGGATTGGGCGTGCGTGCGGCTGGTGGATAACTGCCTGTGCAGCGCCTGGCTCGGGGGCGCTGCACATTACAATGTGCAGCGCCTGGCTCGGGGGCGCTGCACATTACAATGTGCAGCGCCTGAGTGGGAGGCGTTGCACGGCCTGGGTGCGGGCCAGGGGCTGCCACGGTGGACAGGTGTGCAACGCCTCTGTTGCAGGCGCTGCACAGAAGGGTGCAGCGCCGTCGTGGCGGGCGCTGCACAAAAGGGTTACGGGAGTGAAATAGTTTCGCGAGCAGTTCATTTTGTGAATTTGTTGCCACAACAGGTCAAAATAGTCAAATTTGCCGCATATATATGGCATCGACGCTCGAAACGGCACCGGCGGCAGAAAATCTGAGCACGGAACTACCAGTAGTATATTGGTGTTTCTTGCAGGACAAAGACCTCACGTGGCGCCGTGCCGTAAAGCTAGCTATGCCAATTTTGTTAACCCGCCTGCGTCTGCACTCTGCACTGCATGCCCACCGCCAGCGTGCAGAGCTAAGCTAGAGGCTAGGGAATGCAACAAAAGTTGAGCAGGGATAAGGTGACCTTCGAAATTAATTAATCAGCTGGGGACAGACAGAACGATGGCGCACGTCAAATGCTAGATCCAAGTAAGGGAAGGCGAACGCGTAGGTGGTAACTAGGGGATGGGGCGCGCCCATGGCGCGCCGCCTGAGGGGTGGTTGGGCGGTGTCAGGTAGGACACACGCCCATCCAACAACACTTTTTGTCTTTTTTAAACTCCAATTCACATTTCATTCAAAAAAAATAGCTGCTTCAGTTGAGTGCCACTGCCACATCGACGCTATTTACATGATCAATATAAAGTTCTACCTTTGTACAAAACACTATAACTGACGCTACAAACTTGTCGAACTGCGCTGGTGCAAAGGGCAACACGTCCCTGCCGAGGTCGTAGACGACTTGCGTGTTCTCTTGGTAGTTGCCGATGACGGTCTGGTCCCCGACCATTGCGTCTAGCACCAGGCACATGACAAGCATGTCGTGGTCCTCGAACACATATTTCCCACGCGGCAACTCCCAGCCGGATGCGTCCATGTGGAGCGTCAGCGACTCCCAACCCGTCCAGGTGTAGCATCGGCGACTACCAACCGGCGTCGTCCAGGTGGAGCATCAATGACTCCCAACTGGCGCCGTCCAGGTGAAGCGTCAGCAACTCCCAACCGCCGCTATCAAGGTGGAGCGTCAGCGACGGCACCGGCACGGGCGCGGCCCACCGCCCCCGTCGCTTCCAAAACATCGCCTGCGCTACTCTTTCCAGTGCAAAGCAGATGTCCAACACCTCGCTGACCTCTGCTTGATCCAGATCTGTTCAACAGATAGTAGGTTGTACCTCCTCTTTGACAAGCTCCAAGCCCTTACTGATTTGCCTATGCCAGCCTCATGCAGGGAACTCAGCTATTACCTCCATTATTACATGCCTGCTCATAAATTAAAAAACAATTTTCCTAAAACCTCATATCACTTTCAGAATAAAACTTGGTGAAGCAGAGTTATGATAACAAAACCTTGCAATGAACAAGGATTTTTGATAAATAAAATCAAGAGGCCATGTTATATTCCAACAAGCTATACTGCAATATTGTCCATTCTATCATCACACAAGATTAAACTTCCAAAGGCTGGACAATGCATCAACTCTCCATGGTAGTCAGTCTTTTACAGACGCTGACTATATATAAAAACATGTTTCTATTGAAAATAAGGCATAATATATTGCCATTCTGCAAGAGATAGACATCGTCTCGTACATAAACTCTTCCTGCTTATTTATCAGTCTATCGTAGTGGGAGTTTCTCGAGCTCTCGAACTGTTTGCCGGTTAAAATAAAAAAAGGCTAAACAGCAAAATGCATTATATACAACGTATTGCTACTTAGATATCTGCAAGAATGCATTATATACAAAAATAAGTAATTTTATGTGTATAATATTGAATCAATATCAGTGTGAGTTCAAATAGAAGTAAAGTACCTGATCTATTGTCACCTCAGTTTCAGCAGATTGTCTCTTAACTCTCACACCCTGAGTACTGGTCCTCCTACAACAGAAAATGGCATGGGTCAGAACACACGGCATATTTTTGATATAAATATTCACCTGAACAACTAAGGAACCAAATAAAAAGGAAACCTTTTAGTGTCTCACATCAGAATCAGCATGATGCCTTTCATCAGAATTCTCTTGATTTTCAATTTGACGTACAGAACACAAATACAACTCAGCTAATATATGATGACTGCTAGCATGCTACTGCTGATACTACAATTACAGTCGTAAGCATTAGTGATCACATCTAAAGCTAATACCAAGATACTGAAATCATGCAAGGTGGCACATAGCTCAACTTCAGGTCAACATGGTTCCATTGTAGCAAGGGAAATACAATAGCCCATATAGTTCAATCGCTTTAGAAATTAACTAAATACTCGATTTCTAATCATAAAAACCGTGTGTACATGTAAACAAAACAGACATTACCTTCTTGGGGTTGCAAAAAGACTAACCAAAGAAGGGGCAGAAAGATAAATCAAGACAGCTCACAAAGGAAGAGAAGCAGCAGCGTGAAAATCAACACCTAACGGATGGAACAATGGAAGAGGCATATGCAGTTGGTGGCATCCCCAGCGGCTCCTGAGCAGAACGGCTACCTCGACGGTGCGTCCTGCAGAATGTCAACGACATCCGCGACGGCTTCCGAACGCTTGTCCGGTAGCGTATCCCTAGCTCCTCCACAAATGAGGACGCGAAGCATCAATAACAAGTTAACAACTCCATATTTCTGGTCATTTTTAAAGATGATTTAAACATTACAGATACAATTTGTAGCACCATACATGGCAATTAATTCAAAGACGGTCCAACAAAACAAAAGAACAAACTGTGTAAATATCAGAATTCAGTTCTTCCAAACTATTGCTGCTTGTAACTGACTTTAAAATCTCAGCTATCCAGATTTTGTCAACCACCATATGATTAGTATCTTGCCATAATTAAAAGGGAGCTTTGTATAGTACCAAGAACAAAACATAGGATTGTTCTAGCGTACAATATGATAAGAAGCATCATTCTACCATATAGAAAAAATCGGGAAATAAAATCCCAGTACATGGAACTTACAAGGGAGTGGCCACTAAGGATTTGCTGCTCTGACCTCTCATCAAACAGCCGATAATAAAATAGGAAAAGGTCTACACAAACAGACAAAACATAGTGATATGCCACAAAAATCCAAACTGTCATGCCACGGGGAGGAGCATCACCAATGAAAGATGGCATGGTTATCCTTGCCTTGCCGTCGGGGCTGTAGGGAGGAGCAGTGCGGCACCTTGTTACGATGGTGCTACCAAGAGAAGACCCAGTGAAGAAGCCAGCCTTCCTTTGGTGGACAGCGCCGGAGATAAAGAAAATTGATAACATAATAATTATATCTTGACACGAGTGACATGCCCTGTCCTAAAACCCATTCGGTCCAAGTACTGAATGTCTGGAAAATGCTTCATCTTTTGGATATGGCAAACTGGCATATCTGCATAAGTTACACAATATATGCATATTATTTCTTCCTAATTATTAAAGGAAAGAATTAGCCAACGACTATACACTATACAGTATGTAAACAATTGTATATAGCGATTCATGTGCTTATAGCAGTAAAAAGAAGCAGAGATTCATCCATTCTAGCAAGCCAGATCAAATAATCAAAGAGATTAGATGAGCTACAGATGAGTAGAAACTTGAACATGATTTTCAGTAGCCATGTAAATTTAGTTGTGTTAAATTTTCATTTCAAGGAGGATGCATGTTAATCAAAATGCAGTCAAACAAAATCTTACTTCTAATATTACCAAGACCAATTCCAAATCACTCATCGTGTTAACATCTTGTGAATCAAGATGCTCTCAACATATAAAAGTAGGACTTGAGGCTGTGGCCTTTGACACAGCAAAAGCAAGAAAGAAGAGAAAACAAAGAAAAGGCGCCTCACTTCATGGTCACAGCCGAGCAGCCGTTGCTCGGAGAGCAGCTCCATCTTGCTTGCCATCGGGTAGTTGGCCCACTCCAACGCCATGGAACGACCAGCACAATCTGCAAGAACCCTACAAAATCAACAAGATCAGGGACAGGGTCAAGATCTTAGCATAAAACGACCAACAAATGGGAGAAATCACCGCACCTCTGCAACTCGCCGCCTGAGCAAGGGTCTCCGTGGGCACCTTGATTCCATCCCCTCCTCCCCTCCTCTGCAACCATCATGAAGCCGTGTCGAACGCGAAGACGAGAAGGTCGGGGGGGGGGGGAGGTGGACCTGAGGAGGGCGCCTTCTCCGATGGCGGGCGCTGGAGGAGCTGGGATGTGCCGATGGGGTGGCGGCGACAACCCTAGCTTGCGTGATGCGATTTTTTGGGAGAGAAAGAAAAGGCGTGGAGCAGTAGATGGCTACTTCATGAGGAAGGGAAAGTCAGGGGAGGTGTTATCTGAAACAACCAATCGCTGCCCTCGGCCTATGTTCTTTTTGTCGTTCCTGTGATGATGTGGAACGAATGAGAAGACGCCATTGTGGAGACCCTTATTCACTGTGACGCCCGAGACCGACGTCCCAGAAGATTCCAGAAGGTTCCAGAAGATTCCAGATGTTCCGGGTTGCCCGTGTGTTTCTTTTGCTTGTGTTATTTATCTTTTGCATTGCATCATGTCATCATGCCATCATGTCATTTTTTTATTTTGCATCCCAACCTTAATAATCCGTGTGGACCTTCGGTCCATTTAAATCGAGGGAAGGTGACTTCTCTTTATAACATATCCTCCAAATATTATGGAGCTATATTAATAAATATTCCATTGCTTCGGAATCACCATAACACACTTGCATAATTTTCCCCATGTCTTTTCACTTCGAGTTTCACCTTCAAAATCTTGCCAATAATTTTCTTCCGTTGTTTCGAGGCTCCTCCAAAAATCTAAACTCCTTTAAGGCAAACTAATTATTTTAGTTTTGCACTTCCCTTTTGTTGGAACTATTTTTGTGAGGTTGGAATTAAGCCGTAAAGCCTTACAAAAATGTCCATCATTTTATTCTTTTCCTTGCCTCTTTTCTTTTTATTTTTTGGCTCTCTCCTTTTTGTTTTTCTGTCTAAGAGTTAAAAATCAGAGTGCAGCCAGCCTCTTGGGCTTCAGCTTCCCTCACCAGGCCCAGCTCCACCTCCTTAAGCTGGCCCACTCGACCCCTCTAACCCTAGCAACCCGCACCTCACCCCTCGATCTCCTTCCCCCGCCGCCAGGCATTCCCTCGAGCCCCGCACCCCCCGTTCGCCCCTTCTTCCCGATTTTTTTTCCCTCGAGCGACCCTTCCCTCTCGTTCTCTCGCCAGGCCGCTGGAGGCGCCGCCCGACGCAGGAACCCCGCGCCTCCTCTCTGATCTCGCCGGCCAGGAGTGCCGCTCCTCTCCCAGCGCCTCCACCCGAGCGCGCCCTCCCATCTCCTCTGCATCGACCGGGATCCCGCGGCTCCCCTCTCCAGCAAGCCCCAGGACGAGCTCCCGGGGCCCCAGCGCGCCCGACCCCGAGCAACCCGTCGCCCCTCCATCCTCGCCTCCGGCGCCGGGCGTCCAGCGCCCCGGCTCCCTCCGTCCAGCACCGCGACCGCGCCTGGCCATCCTCGGCCCCGTCCTCCTGCCTTCGAAGGCCACAGGCCAGCGCCCGTGCTGCCTCGCCGCAAGTGCCTCCTCGCAGGCCCGCGACCCTGCTTCGCCTCCATCCGGACCGGATCAGGAGGATCCGGCCGTGGTCCTCCGTGCTGTTGCTGCCGTGTTGCGTTTTGTGCTGTAGATTTTGTTTTGTTTTTCGTGCATGCTGGTGTTGACCTTGACAGAGAACGGAAACGTCTACCGCCAAAGACCGCAACGACCCGTGTACAACTACGTTGCCAAGACGGCCCCGACAAGTACCACGACGACCCGTTCATCTACGGAAAAACGACAAGCCGAGACCAAGTTCCTCTACGTCGACGACGACCGCGACAAGTACCCCTACCGACGCCCGGAAACACCAAGTACCTCTCCGATGAACGTGAACCACTACATGACCCGACAAGTACCACTACATGTACAAGTACCTCGACGCCCGGAGCACTCGTGAACGACAAGTACCTCGACAACATGTGTACCACTACCGTCGCCCCGTGAACGACTACCGAGGCGCCAAGTACCTCTACGGAACGACTACTCGTTGGCGACCTCGTGAAACGGCTACTTCCTCTTCGGAATCGTGAACGACTACTTCCTCTACTTCCACTACTACGGCTACTTCCACTACGTCTCGAACCGCCCCGAAACGCACGCTTCGAAGGTATAACCCCGAGACGTGACCCGTGTGATGCTTGTTGTGGTTGTATGAAATGTCTCCCGTGTCTGTTTCGTCCCTTTTGTTGTTCCTCGGTTGCCTCGTCACCGACTCGTGGGAACCCGGTAACGGGATCGCCCCACCTTTCATCTCGTTTGACTCACCCATGCCATCTTACCTTTTTCACCGGTCTCGCAACGAGTTACCGGAACCGAGATGTTGCGTTGCTTCATTTTCGGATCGTTGCCGTGGCACCCTTTAATTCCACCACGGTGACAATACTTCATGTCTTCCTCTTAAGTCAACCCTTTTAATAAAAAAATGCATAAACTTGATCATGTCATCCGCATCATGATAACAACATAAGAATGCTTAATTGTTGTTTGCTTATAATTAATTAAACATGCTCATGGGGTTTTTCCGGAATATGTTGTTGTTATTCTCCGGCCTCATTTAAATTGCCTAGTTAGTATAGTTTTATTATGCTTCACCTCTTGCCATGTTATAAAACATTTAATCTTGTCTTGTAAATAACAAGAGTCAATTAAATAATTAAATGTGGTGTTTCGTCAATATGCAACCCGTTGCATATTGAGCCCCACTTAACTTGTAGTATTTGTTTGTGCACTTTGCCATGCCATGCATAATTAAACCGGACATGCATCATGCTTGCTTGTGCATTGTATGCCATGTTTATGATTGTGTGTTTACCGTGTTGTTTGTTTTCTTTCCGGTTTGCTTCTCTTGATAGCTTCGGTTTTGTTCCGGAGTTGTGAGGATCCGCTCGACTGTTGCTCCGTCTTCTTCTTGGATTTGTTCTTCTCCCTTGTGGAATTCCAGGCAAGATGACCGAACCCGGATACCATTACTATCTTTGCCTATTGCTAGAAGTCACGATCTATAGTTTTGCCTCGAGGCCCATGTTTTCCTGTCAGCCTCCTACTTGTAACCAATTGCCATGTTTAACCACCCTACCTATGCAAACCGTTGCTTGGCTAAGTACGCTTCGCTCAGCCCTTCTTATAGCATTGTTAGTTGCAGGTGAAGATTGAAGATGCTTGCTTCATGTTGAAGTTTGGTCGGGTTATATCACACTATATAAATGCTTAAATGAAATCACCTATATACTGGCAGGGTGGAAGGCTAAGCCTTTTGCTTGGTGTTTTGTTCCACTCTTGCCGTTAGGAACCGTATAAACCGGTGTTATGTTCCTTGATTATGTGTTCCTAACACGGTTGGGGTGTATGGGACCCCCTTGATAAACCGCTAAGTGCTAAGTCTTTTCCAGCAAATCCCAACATTGGTACTATTTGCCTCATAATAACAACTTAATTAAATAATTAAATTGCATAGGGGGTCGCGTCCCCGAGGATTCTTATTTCTACATAGCAGGGGGGGCCAGCGCTGATGGTGTTGGTCCCAAACGGGGGTTCTGCGGGGCCGCCTTGGGGCAACCCGAGGTATTTGGTATCCACCCGTAGAATCGCCCATCCGGTCGTGTCCTGAGACTTAGATACGCGCGGCTACTATCAGGGTGTCGACACGCCGGGAGGATTTGCTGGATTAGCCTTACCTTAGTTCGGTTTAACTTGAGCACGGGATTCCGAGAATACTCGGGTCTTCCCACCTATGGAGTTGCGACTCCGCGGATCGTGGGCTTGTAATGGGTCAAGTTGGAACACCCCTGCAGGGTTTGAACTTTCGAAAGCCGTGCCCGCGGTTATGTGGCAGATGGGAGCTTGTTAATTCCGGTTGTAGAAAACTTGACATAATGCTTCTAATACACTACCAGCGTGTGTACCGTGACTGTCAATTTCCGAATAGGGATTCGGGAGTTGAACACGGTGGGGTTATGTTTGACCGGCTTTAGCTAGGATCACTTCGTGATCATCTTTCGACCGATGCTCTTCTCTTCTCGCTCTCCTTTACGTAAGTTAGTGCTGGTTGCTGCTGCAGACTCTTGTTTGTTCCTTCACCTCATATTTCTTTCTTCAGCCTTATCCTCACCCAAGGCTTAAATAGTCTTGTTACCCGGGAACGGGATTGCTGAGTCCTCTGTGACTCACAGTTACTTCACCACACCAGATGCAGGTTCAGCCGAGCTCGATGCAGGAGTGAAAGATCGTGGATGTCGCCTAGAGGGGGGGGGGTGAATAGGCGCTTTAAAATAATTACGGTTTAGGCTTGAACAAATGCGGAATAAACCTAGCGGTTAATTTGTCAAGCACAAAACCTACAACAACTAGGCTCACCTATGTGCACCAACAACTTATGCTAAGCAAGATAAACAACTAGGTGATAGCAAGATATATGACAAGAAACAATATATCTATCACAAAGTATAGTGCATAAGTAAAGGGCTCGGGTAAGAGATAACCGAGGCACGCGGAGACGACGATGTATCCCGAAGTTCACACCCTTGCGGATGCTAATCTCCGTTTGGAGCGGTGTGGAGGCACAATGCTCCCCAAGAAGCCACTAGGGCCACCGTAATCTCCTCACGCCCTCGCACAATGCAAGATGCCGTGATTCCACTAAGGGACCCTTGAGGGCGGTCACCGAACCCGTACAAATGGCAACCCTTGGGGGCGGTCACCGAACCCGTACACTTTGGCAACCCTTGGGGGCGGTCACCAGAACCCGTCAAATTGCTCGGGGCGATCTCCACAACCTAATTGGAGACCCCGACGCTTGCCCGGAGCTTTACACCACAATGATTGAGCTCCGAACACCAAGGTTGGGGCTATCTCCCCAACGACACCACGAAGCTTCACCACAATGGAATATGGCTCCGAGGTGACCACAACCGTCTAGGGCGCCCAAGCACCCAAGAGGAACAAGCTCAAGGGTACCAAGCACCCAAGAGTAATAAGCTTCTCAACTTCACTTCCACGTATCACCGTGGAGAACTCAAACCGATGCACCAAATGCAATGGCAAGGGCACACGGAGTGCCCAAGTCCTTCTCTCCCAAATCCCACCGAAGCAACTAATGCTAGGGAGGGAAATGAGAGGAAGAACAAGAAGGAGAACACCAAGAACTCCAAGATCAAGATCCAAGGGGTTCCCCTCACCTAGAGGAGAAAGTGATTGGTGGAAATGTGGATCTAGATCTCCTCTCTCTTTTCCCCAAAAAACTAGCAAGAATCCATGGAGGGATTGAGAGATAGCAAGCTCAAAGAAGGTCAACAATGGGGGAAGAACACGAGCTCAAAGGATAAGGTTCATTGGGGAAGAAGACCCCCTTTTATAGGTGGGGGAAAATCCAACCGTTATGCTCACAGCCCGCACAGAGCGGTACTACCGCTCCAGGAGCGGTACTACCGCTAGGGCAGTAGAACCCCTTTGAAAAACAACAGCGAGGAGGCAAAAAGGCCAGAAAAAACGTCGGAGCGGTAGTACCGCTTGACCTCACGGTACTACCGCTAGGGGTAGCGGTAGTACTGCTAAGGGTAGCGGTACTACTGCTTGTGAGCGGTACTAAAAAATTACATCCGTGCCTACCACCGCTGGACTTGTGACGAGTTTTTGGTCCCGAGCGGAAGTAGCCACGGAAGTAGCCGCGGTAGTACTGCTCCAAGCGGTAGTACCGCTCCCGAAAGCGGTAGTACCGCTCCCGAAAGCGGTAGTACCGCTTCCGAAAGCGGTAGTAAAAAATTACTTCCGCTCCTACGCGCGGTAGTACTGCTGCAGCCTTTTCAGTACACCAAAACGACAATAACTTTTGCATACGGACTCCGAATTCGATGAAACCAAGTTTGTTGGAAAGCTAGCGACAAGGGCTAACACAATCTTGATAGAAATATCGATAAGAAGCAAGTTAGAAAAGTCCCAAAAGAAAATGGTGAGAACCCTTTCTCGGATAAGACCGGTAAAACCTCCAACACCGAAAACATCATAGAAGACACATGTGAACTCCGTTTTCGATGAACTCAAGCTTGTCATCAAGATGACCATATGCTCTAAGACTACAAAGAGAACCAAACAAGAACCAAGAAACATGATGCAAGGATGCAATGGTTTGAGCTCTCTACTAACGATACGATCAAGCTACCAACTTGAGAGCCCCCCTTGATAGTACGGCAAACGATCCTATAACCCGGTCTCCCAACTACCACCACGAGACCGGTAAAATAGAAAACCTATCAAGGGCAAACCTTTGCTTTGCACAAAGTCCACTTGAGCTAGATGTAGACGATCTTGACTTCCTCAAGTTGGACCATCTTTCTTGATTGCGTTGTCTCGGTGAAGACTAGTAGATTGCTCCCCCATACTCCTCTATGGGTGAGCCACTCTTCGGCATATCTTCACAAGTCCATTGTCACGACAATGGACGGCAAGATTCAAGCACTTGATTTCTTTGTGATGCTCCACTTGAACTTGCACACCGCAACCTAACCCCACAAAGAACTCTCACGCAGAACATGGGTTAGTACACAAAGCGTGATTGACAATGCTTACCATACCATGGGATTGCTTGATCCCTCTCGGTACATATTCTACACTTTGTGTGTTGATCAACTTGATTCACTCCTTCACTTAGTCTTGATCAACCTTGAATCTTTCCAACTCTCTTCATTTGGATGATGTCTTGAAGGTAAACATGAATGATAACACACTCTTCTTCTTCAAGACATGCTTGCAATAAGCTCAACACTCACAAGACCAATCTTTGGATAATTCCTTAATAGCACCTTGGTCATCACAAACTCTCCTTGAAACCAACAAATGAACTCCAAGAAAAGCCTATGGACAAACCCTTCAAATATAACTCAAGGCAACCATTAGTCCATAGAGATTGTCATCAATTACCAAAACCAAACATGGGGGCACCGCATGTTCTTTCAAGGAGCTGGTTCAGTACTTCACCAGGAGCTCGATGAAGAGTTTGACCGTTTGCTTGTGACGTTTCGATGTTCAGTAGCGGTTTCTACTAGGATTCGATCCTGACCTGTGGCTTTATGTTGTTGTTTTGGTATCTTTCTTTTGGATTTTCACCCGTAGTCGGGTTGTGATGTTTTGAATGATGTATTGCTTATGTAATGTTTTGTGTGAAGTGGCGAGTGTAAGCCAACTATCTCCTTTTGCATTTTAATCCCTCTTTTACATGAGTCGTGCAAAGATACCAAACTTGAGATCATTCTAGGATGGACTTATGCCTTTAAGTCGTGCCTCGACACGTAGGAGGTATAACTCCATCCTGGGCATTACAAGTTGGTATTCAGAGCCTTCTCCGACCTAGAAGCCCCCACTGATTGATCGAATCGTTGACGGTTGAGTCTAGGCACACACTGAAAAACTTTTTGAGTCCTATATTATATCGGAGAGTAGGATTTCTTTGCTTCTCATCCCTTTTCTCTCTGGTGAGGACTCCTGACGATTACTCTTTTCTCTTCTACTTTCAAAAATTGCACCAAATTTTTTTTAGGATCCCGCGAGTATTCTGGGATTTTTCCGATGTTCTTGTGACAAGGATATTGTTCTCGATGCCTCCTGTTCCCGAGGAGTTGAGCTTCGGGGTATCATTGACACAAGCATATCGCGGCAGTACTAAATACTTAAGACGGCCGACATCGAAAATCTCTCCTATACGGCCAGTGGCAAGATAACCCCGACATCACCCAGTACTGGGGAGGTAGTTCGAGAGTATTGCCATAGCTTGTTATAGTGGATGCTTTTCGAAGGTCCGAGGTAAACAGTTTCCGAGAAAGACTGGTTATGTGTTGAAGGATGGATACACCTGGATGTAGGTTTAGAGTTGATTGCGCGGTGCTTCCCGTGTATCCCCAACACCTGATTGCATAACTGGAAACTTTCGGAAATCTATAGGTGGGTTCATCTAGTAGTTCTAGGCATTCTTCCAACGGATGCTCGATATGAAGTTTGGGGTTCTACATTGAGTGAAGTGGTTTTATGGACTTGTTCTGATCGGGAGTTGCATCTTAAAGGATCCTTGGCTATGCTGATCCGGGGATGACAAAACCCTTTTGTAACACGTTCCATAATCTTACAGCACAAAGATGTCGAACGAAGCTTCTATCTTGTGTTTGTTCTATCTGATCCTTGTTTCTTTTTATTTACCCTTTTTGTTCTCCAAGTGGCTTCTTGTCAAGTTGATGTACCTACGGAATTCATTCGTTCAATCCTCTGTTCGAATGAGATTGTGAAGATGATGCTGCGACTTATCTATCCTTTGTCTTGTTTTGAATTCTGGTATTCGAGTTGCTTCGATGTCAAATGTTGATTCCATACCTTTCTAATCGGTGTTCTCATATTTCTATGGGAGTGCTAATTCTTCTTGACCATCAAGATGGTCATGTTAAATTCTTTTCAACCGGTGTCCATTTTGTTCATCCCAAGTTGTCTTTGTTTTCCCCACCCTCCCTTCCTTCTTTTCTTGGAGCCAGAAATTCTCAGATGAAGTATCCATTTTATTCATGTGATATTTCTGCATTCTTTTCCTTCAATGTTCTTATCCAGTGATTTATCGTGAAGATGCTCAAGAGCTTCAAGTTCATCATTCTTTTGTTCTCTAATTCTGCCGGAGGATGTAATTCAAGATTTCGGTGTTGATCTTATCCTTTTCCTCTTTTCACAATGCTTTCTTATCCCGGTGCACCAATTAATCATTCTCCTCTTGTTATTCTTATCCGGAGTGCTGAAGATTCATAATTCCATTCTTATTCTGTTCAAGCTAGTTTGAGCATTGTTATCTTACTCAAGCCTTTTAATTCAACCGGTGCAATATCTCTTAAGCAATCTTTTCCAACGGTGATTCCTTGAGTGGGCCCTAACCCACAGGTCTTTTCCAGGATCTTACCTGACTCTTCTATTTTTCTGGAGTTATACTCAAATTCTTGTCAAAGTGTGACGTAAGAATGATTTCCATCAGTCACATGCCTTCTCCAAGCTTGTTTTCAATTATTTCCATCTTTAGCTCCACCTCCCATCTTTTTATTCTTCCGGAGTGCTCAACAATTCTTATGGCATTTCTCGTCTTCATCCTCAACATTTGGAGACCGGAGAAGTGTTTCTCTTAAATCTTGGCCCGTTCTCTTGAAGATTTGTGGTTCTAGCTTCATGCCATCCTCATAGTTGTTTCGATTGTGAGGAATTCTTTTCATACCCATCCGAAGCATTTCATGAATTCTTTTCTTTGTGATCCTCCGAAGGCCATCATTTCAGAATATTTCTTCGTTCTCAGTTTTCAACTTCGTCCTCCAATATTCTTCATTGATGTCTCTTCGTTCGTCTCTATATTTTTACGGTGGTTCTCTCAAGTTTACTCTTCCGTTGTTATCGTTTTAATTCATTTGTTCTTTTCACAATCCTACCGGTGGTTCGTTGAAGACCTTTCTCAAGCTTGTTCTAGATCTCTCTTTAATTCTTTCCAACGAGAATAAGTAGTATGCCAAATCCTTGGTTCTCATCAATTTAAATTGGTGAAGGAGATGCATAACATAATTCTTATTCTTATTCCTTCAAGGTGATTTAATTCTTTTGTTTGGAGCTTGTTCATCATATCATATCCTTGGTTCTAAGTTGTCCATCTTGTTTTCCGGAGCTTCAAGTTATTTCGATTATATCATTTCAAAGCTTCATCTAATTCATCGGAGGCCTTCAATCTTATTCTTTTCATCTTTCACTTCTCATGCTTTCATTACCGGAGTTCTTCATGGTGGTTCATCATGTTTTAATTCATCCTCGAAGTCTTCATCAAGATTCTTGTCGGACATCAAGCATTCTTCATCATGCTTTCCTTTTGCAATTCTTTCTACCTTATCTTTTCAGATGGTGTTATGTCATTCTTGTTAATTCCTTCATGTTTCATGATTCACGGGTTATCCAGAATGAGATATTTAAAACCATCATTTTTTTTCTTTGTTCAGGAGATCTTTCCATCCATTCAATTTATTTGTTGGAGTAATCTTGGGTTGTTTTTCACCTAAAATCTTTCCCTAAGGATTGTCGATATTATGGTGCTTATAAATGACCCAAGTTCTTCATTTATCATTCCGGTGAAATAAGTTTTCATCTCCTTGTTGATCTCAATCAAATCAATTGTTTAAGTTAGTGGCCGGTTGTCACCTCTTAATTTTGAGATGTTTTCCATAAGCCCACAACGAGCTTATTCGTTTCGTTGTTGATTTTTTTTCAATCAACTCCGTTCAACCCTTCGTTGTAAGGATGCTCTTTCAAATTTAATTTTGAGAGAGGTTGTCTTTTTTCTCTCCGTTCAATTCTTTCTTTGAGTTATACTCTATTCTTTCATTCCGGAGGCATTGTGATGTTGCTCTCTTCAAACCATAATCTTGTTTTCTTTTCAAGATCTTGTTCTTTCCTTGCTTATCATTTAACCGGAGTGTTGTATTCTTCATTCTAGTTCCGTCATCCTTTCATGTTTTGCCTCTCTTTTCAACCGGAGTGCTGTCTGAATCTTTCTTTCCCCTTGTGCCATTCTTTTAATTGTTTCGGAGGCAATATGTTGTTGTTTTCATCAAGTATCATCTCAACTTGGCTAGTTCTTGTCCAATTCCTTCCATTTTTCAGACGGAGTGCTGTCCAAATTCTGTCATTCTTATTCCTTGGCTATACCATTGCGGTTTCTTATTATTTTGGTCCGTGAGCTCTCCTTTCATGTCTTTCTACCTACAAGGTTCTCATAGTGCTCCTTGTTCCTCCTTTTACAGAAGTGCTCTTATCTTCGTCCATCTCCGTTGTATCCTTCTTTCTTTTGTTCAACCTCTCAAGGTTCTTTGGTTTCACTCGCCTGTCAAAGAGCAACTTTGTTTTACCTCTTCCTCTTCCGTTTTTACCCGGTGATATCTCTAGGATCTCGGGTCGAGATCCTCTGTTAGTGTGGGAGAGTTGTGACGCCCGAGACCGACGTCCCAGAAGATTCCAGAAGGTTCCAGAAGATTCCAGATGTTCCGGGTTGCCCGTGTGTTTCTTTTGCTTGTGTTATTTATCTTTTGCATTGCATCATGTCATCATGCCATCATGTCATTTTTTTATTTTGCATCCCAACCTTAATAATCCGTGTGGACCTTCGGTCCATTTAAATCGAGGGAAGGTGACTTCTCTTTATAACATATCCTCCAAATATTATGGAGCTATATTAATAAATATTCCATTGCTTCGGAATCACCATAACACACTTGCATAATTTTCCCCATGTCTTTTCACTTCGAGTTTCACCTTCAAAATCTTGCCAATAATTTTCTTCCGTTGTTTCGAGGCTCCTCCAAAAAATCTAAACTCCTTTAAGGCAAACTAATTATTTTAGTTTTGCACTTCCCTTTTGTTGGAACTATTTTTGTGAGGTTGGAATTAAGCCGTAAAGCCTTACAAAAATGTCCATCATTTTATTCTTTTCCTTGCCTCTTTTCTTTTTATTTTTTGGCTCTCTCCTTTTTGTTTTTCTGTCTAAGAGTTAAAAATCAGAGTGCAGCCAGCCTCTTGGGCTTCAGCTTCCCTCACCAGGCCCAGCTCCACCTCCCTAAGCTGGCCCACTCGACCCCTCTAACCCTAGCAACCCGCACCTCACCCCTCGATCTCCTTCCCCCGCCGCCAGGCATTCCCTCGAGCCCCGCACCCCCCGTTCGCCCCTTCTTCCCGATTTTTTTCCCTCGAGCGACCCTTCCCTCTCGTTCTCTCGCCAGGCCGCTGGAGGCGCCGCCCGACGCAGGAACCCCGCGCCTCCTCTCTGATCTCGCCGGCCAGGAGTGCCGCTCCTCTCCCAGCGCCTCCACCCGAGCGCGCCCTCCCATCTCCTCTGCATCGACCGGGATCCCGCGGCTCCCCTCTCCAGCAAGCCCCAGGACGAGCTCCCGGGGCCCCAGCGCGCCCGACCCCGAGCAACCCGTCGCCCCTCCATCCTCGCCTCCGGCGCCGGGCGTCCAGCGCCCCGGCTCCCTCCGTCCAGCACCGCGACCGCGCCTGGCCATCCTCGGCCCCGTCCTCCTGCCTTCGAAGGCCACAGGCCAGCGCCCGTGCTGCCTCCCCGCAAGTGCCTCCTCGCAGGCCCGCGACCCTGCTTCGCCTCCGTCCGGCCCGGATCAGGAGGGATCCGGCCGTGGTCCTCCGTGCTGTTGCTGCCGTGTTGAGTTTTGTGCTGTAGATTTTGTTTTGTTTTTCGTGCATGCTGGTGTTGACCTTGACAGAGAACAGAAACGTCTACCGCCAAAGACCGCAACGACCCGTGTACAACTACGTTGCCAAGACGGCCCCGACAAGTACCACGACGACCCGTTCATCTACGGAAAAACGACAAGCCGATACCAAGTTCCTCTACGTCGACGACGACCGCGACAAGTACCCCTACCGACGCCCGGAAACACCAAGTACCTCTCCGATGAACGTGAACCACTACATGACCCGACAAGTACCACTACATGTACAAGTACCTCGACGCCCGGAGCACTCGTGAACGACAAGTACCCCGACAACATGTGTACCACTACCGTCGCCCCGTGAACGACTACCGAGGCGCCAAGTACCTCTACGGAACGACTACTCGTTGGCGACCTCGTGAAACGGCTACTTCCTCTTCGGAATCGTGAACGACTACTTCCTCTACTTCCACTACTACGGCTACTTCCACTACGTCTCGAACCGCCCCGAAACGCACGCTTCGAAGGTATAACCCCGAGACGTGACCCGTGTGATGCTTGTTGTGGTTGTATGAAATGTCTCCCGTGTCTGTTTTGTCCCTTTTGTTGTTCCTCGGTTGCCTCGTCACCGACTCGTGGGAACCCGGTAACGGGATCGCCCCACCTTTCATCTCGTTTGACTCACCCATGCCATCTTACCTTTTTCACCGGTCTCGCAACGAGTTACCGGAACCGAGATGTTGCGTTGCTTCATTTTCGGATCGTTGCCGTGGCACCCTTTCATTCCACCACGGTGACAATACTTCATGTCTTCCTCTTAAGTCAACCCTTTTAATAAAAAAATGCATAAACTTGATCATGTCATCCGCATCATGATAACAACATAAGAATGCTTAATTGTTGTTTGCTTATAATTAATTAAACATGCTCATGGGGTTTTTCCGGAATATGTTGTTGTTATTCTCCGGCCTCATTTAAATTGCCTAGTTAGTATAGTTTTATTATGCTTCACCTCTTGCCATGTTATAAAACATTTAATCTTGTCTTGTAAATAACAAGAGTCAATTAAATAATTAAATGTGGTGTTTCGTCAATATGCAACCCGTTGCATATTGAGCCCCACTTAACTTGTAGTATTTGTTTGTGCACTTTGCCATGCCATGCATAATTAAACCGGACATGCATCATGCTTGCTTGTGCATTGTATGCCATGTTTATGATTGTGTGTTTACCGTGTTGTTTGTTTTCTTTCCGGTTTGCTTCTCTTGATAGCTTCGGTTTCGTTCCGGAGTTGTGAGGATCCGCTCGACTGTTGCTCCGTCTTCTTCTTGGATCTGTTCTTCTCCCTTGTGGAATTCCAGGCAAGATGACCGAACCCGGATACCATTACTATCTTTGCCTATTGCTAGAAGTCACGATCTATAGTTTTGCCTCGAGGCCCATGTTTTCCTGTCAGCCTCCTACTTGTAACCAATTGCCATGTTTAACCACCCTACCTATGCAAACCGTTGCTTGGCTAAGTACGCTTCGCTCAGCCCTTCTTATAGCATTGTTAGTTGCAGGTGAAGATTGAAGATGCTTGCTTCATGTTGAAGTTTGGTCGGGTTATATCACACTATATAAATGCTTAAATGAAATCACCTATATACTGGCAGGGTGGAAGGCTAAGCCTTTTGCTTGGTGTTTTGTTCCACTCTTGCCGTTAGGAACCGTATAAACCGGTGTTATGTTCCTTGATTATGCGTTCCTAACACGGTTGGGGTGTATGGGACCCCCTTGATAAACCGCTAAGTGCTAAGTCTTTTCCAGCAAATCCCAACATTGGTACTATTTGCCTCATAATAACAACTTAATTAAATAATTAAATTGCATAGGGGGTCGCGTCCCCGAGGATTCTTATTTCTACATAGCAGGGGGGGGCCAGCGCTGATGGTGTTGGTCCCAAACGGGGGTTCTGCGGGGCCGCCTTGGGGCAACCCGAGGTATTTGGTATCCACCCGTAGAATCGCCCATCCGGTCGTGTCCTGAGACTTAGATACGCGCGGCTACTATCAGGGTGTCGACACGCCGGGAGGATTTGCTGGATTAGCCTTACCTTAGTTCGGTTTAACTTGAGCACGGGATTCCGAGAATACTCGGGTCTTCCCACCTATGGAGTTGCGACTCCGCGGATCGTGGGCTTGTAATGGGTCAAGTTGGAACACCCCTGCAGGGTTTGAACTTTCGAAAGCCGTGCCCGCGGTTATGTGGCAGATGGGAGCTTGTTAATTCCGGTTGTAGAAAACTTGACATAATGCTTCTAATACACTACCAGCGTGTGTACTGTGACTGTCAATTTCCGAATAGGGATTCGGGAGTTGAACACGGTGGGGTTATGTTTGACCGGCTTTAGCTAGGATCACTTCGTGATCATCTTTCGACCGATGCTCTTCTCTTCTCGCTCTCCTTTACGTAAGTTAGTGCTAGTTGCTGCTGCAGACTCTTGTTTGTTCCTTCACCTCATATTTCTTTCTTCAGCCTTATCCTCACCCAAGGCTTAAATAGTCTTGTTACCCGGGAACGGGATTGCTGAGTCCTCTGTGACTCACAGTTACTTCACCACACCAGATGCAGGTTCAGCCGAGCTCGATGCAGGAGCTGGTTCAGTACTTCACCAGGAGCTCGATGAAGAGTTTGACCGTTTGCTTGTGACGTTTCGATGTTCAGTAGCGGTTTCTACTAGGATTCGATCCTGACCTGTGGCTTTATGTTGTTGTTTTGGTATCTTTCTTTTGGATTTTCACCCGTAGTCGGGTTGTGATGTTTTGAATGATGTATTGCTTATGTAATGTTTTGTGTGAAGTGGCGAGTGTAAGCCAACTATCTCCTTTTGCATTTTAATCCCTCTTTTACATGAGTCGTGCAAAGATACCAAACTTGAGATCATTCTAGGATGGACTTATGCCTTTAAGTCGTGCCTCGACACGTAGGAGGTATAACTCCATCCTGGGCATTACATTCACTCTGTCAAATATAATCACTCACCCCGCACAATCTTCCTGGCGATGAACTTCCCCAGGAAATCAAATCCATGGCAGTAGAGAGCTTTGGTCTCAGCATGCGTGTCCGTCTCGACCATCCGCGTCAACTCCGCCATGTGCATGTCCTGCAGGCACAACACCAGCTTAACTTAAAAACCAAGACATCGCCCAAATGCTTGCTGGCATCGAGGTTGGAGGGACAATGCATTAGGCAGCCTCCTTGGCGCCGTACTGGAATTCAGAGAAGACAGTAGTTGACTCTTAACTTTGTCAGATGGTCCATAACACACACAAATAGTTTCCGAAGACTTGCGACGAGCGTACTGATAACTTCTCGTAACAAGTGAAACTTGACTTGAGAAGTGTGGTGCTGCACTGCTACCTCGTATAGTGATACTACATGCTTAACACTGTCATATATGCCCCATACTCAGTCGTGGAATATACCCAGGGAAGATGCTCGGTGCATTTCAGAGCTCTTAATTTGTGAGCCAATATCATGGTCAAATTAACCAAAGCATATTGTTAGTCATGCATCTCTGACTCTCAACCACGCTAGTTTTAGTCAGAGCCAACAAGGTATTAGGTGGCTTCAAATATGGATGATAAAAATGTTATCTGTTGCTACATGAATACACTCTGAAGACTACGTACAAAATTGTTGTGTATACTTATCTGGTTGTATTCAAATTGGACCCTTAAATTTTCAACACACAACATACTCTGAAAGTTGAGAAATAGCAGACACACCTGAAGAAACTTAGATGAAAGCAAGCTTTTGGCGATCTGCAAATCACGAGGTTTCAACTCTTGGAGTGCACTCTAAAGGATAAGTTGCAGATCATCTCCCCTTAGGCCAAGCCATTTTACATTGCAAGCTGGAATTGAAGAATAGCATTAATGTCGTTTTGAAAATATGGGCTTGATCAAGCTTTGATCATCCAACCGTATTTGTATAATTTCAAGCCCATCGATATGCTTTCATATTTACAAGTACACACTCTAGAGAGCCCTGCAGGGTGCCTAAATTGAGAAGAAATCTAACTTTATCCATAAAATAAACAACAAGAATATTATACATATTAACATTAGAAAGTGCTTCGTTCACAAAATAAAGCATTGGAAAGGGCTTAACCAGTCCACCAATGCAAATATTGGAATATATTGAGTAGGAGCTGACCTGTGTGGCTTGAGACCTTGGATTTGGGCATGGGGCGGACGTGGTACCCAGCACCTCATCTTATCACGTACTGTCAAAGCACCACCGTTGGCACGGTCTTGCCGGGCGTCTCCTCCCTGAACTGGGGGCCATCCTCGACTTCTCCTCTACAGGCAGCCGCCGGGGTGTGGGCTTGACCACGATGGGCTCCTCCGCTGCAGCAGCCACTCCTGCTCTCCTGACGGCGACCTACGCCCGATCTAGATCGTGGCGCGCGGCGTTTCTTGATTGGCTCTGCTGAGGACCAGACTGGATCGAAGATCTAAGAACTGAAACCATGCCTAGTTAAAGTGGAAGTAAAAAACGAGAGAGAGAGATAGAGAGAGGTGACCGCCGCCGCCACCGCCGCCGCCGCCCCAAATGTCGGCTGCTGCTCCCCACATCCGCCACCCCTCTCCATCTGCTTCAGTTGACTGGGCCCTAGATTGAAGATGGGGAGGGTGCCGCCATGGAAGGAGGCCGTGGGGCGAGTGGAGAGTGGGGAAGGATGCGGCGGCTGCGCGGGGTGTGGCGGCGCTAGGGTTCGTCAGTGAGGAGGAGAGCGGAGGAGAGGCGGCTGGAGCGGGGGAGCGGAGGAGAGAGGGGGGGCGATGCGGGGCAGACGGCTCGAGGGAGGGAGCGATGCCTGTGTTTTTTTTTCGTTCCTGTGATGATGTGGAACGAGTGAGAAGGCGCCATTGTGGCCTATAGTAGTATGAACCCGGTCCATGGGGTTCATACTAATATGGACAGGGCTCGAGGGAGGGAGCGATGCCTGTGTTACTCCAATAGCGTAGTAGTTCACCTGAGCACACACACTAGGAGGTCCTGGGTTCGATTCCCAGGCTCCACAATTTTTGTTTTTATGCATTTAAAATGTTGTTTGATACTTATTTGTGTTTAAATATGTTCAAACTTGTTTAAATCATAACAGTAATATTTTTTATAAAACAGTAATAATTTTTTTAAAAATATCATCAAATTTGTTATTTGAAAATATCTATGAATATGAAAAAATATCATCAAATTTATTATTTGAAAATATCATGAGTTCATGGGTCGGCGGCGGCGGCCGGTGGAGCGGGGGAGGGTGCGGTGGGTCGTCGGCGATGGTGGAGTAGGGGAGGGTGCGGGGGATCGGCGGCGGGGCCGGTGGAGCGGGGTGTGCTCGGCGGTGAGGGGGACCGGATCTGGCGAGGTGGGATAGCGATCGAGATGGAGGGGGATCGAGATCGAGTGTCCATGAAATTTAAAAACATTCAAGAGTTCAAAAAGTGCCCATGAAATACAATCGAGAAATGAAGGCTACGATTTAAATACAATTGATCTTAGCTAGCTATCTGTTCACAATCTTCTTGCCCTTCTTTTTCGCAAATGGAGTTGTTCTGTGGAACGGACGTCCTTTAGGTACGGTTGTCCTGCTTCTTCTTGTGGTGTATGCTGCTACTTCATCATCGTCGTCATGTTCGATCTTCGAGTCGCCGTACTTGTCGAAGTCTTGCTCATTGGCTACTCCATCCATTCCGATGATCTTCCTTTTGCCTCTCCTCACGAAAACACGACTGGGCTTTCACGGGTCGGTAATGAAGAAGCATTGGTCAACTTGGGAATCTAGTACCCATGGCTCATTTTTCGCGGTGACGTTTGGGCCCGCGGTCTTGGATTTGGCTTCGGGTATAACCATGGTGGTGAAATACCGGTCTTCTTTTAGTACGCTCTTGGCCCATCTGACACGGAACATCGGCACCTTCTCTCCAGCGTAGCTCAGCTCCCAGATCTCCTCGATCCTTCCGTAGTATCTGTCCTTGTCGTTACCGGTGTAGGATTCCATCGTTACCCCGGAGTTCTGATAACCATCGCTCTTCATGTCCTTGTCCTCGGTGTAGAATGTGTAGCCGTTGATATCGTACGCCTCATAGGTCATCAGGTTGTGCTCGGCGCACTGTGACAAGGCGAATATGAGTTGTTCTTCCGTGGAAGAATCCTCATGTAATGGGTACGACAGAAGCTTCTGCTTGAACCAACGCGTGAAACATGAGTTATGCTCTTTGATTATATCTCCGTCCGTCCTCTGTTGGCCTCGGTCATTGTACGTCTTCTCAATAAAGGTTTTGTGCTCTACCACCCAAGGATCGACCACGTCTATGTGTTGTAGCGCGACTAGGTTTGCTCTTTCAAAGTCGGCGAGTCGACCCTCGAAGTTGACATGCATTTCGCGGCGACCCTCACGGTGACCCCATCCAGCGAGCCTGTCGGGGTTCTCGATGCCTAGATAATTCGTGCAGTAGGAGATGCACCCTTCTGTCAGAAAGGCCCTGGCTATGCTTCCCTCTGGACGTGACATGTTGCGAACGTATCCTTTGATGACACCATTCATCCTTTTGAACGGCATCATGCTGTGCAGGAACGTCGGCCCGAGTTGGATGATATCCTCCATGATATGGACCAGCAGATGCACCAGAACGTCGAAGAATATGGGCGGGAGGTACATCTCAAGCTCGCATAGTATCACTACGATCTCTTCCCGTAGCCTTCTGAGTTGCCTCACGCCAACTGACTTCCGAGAGATGACGTCGAAAAAGTTGCATAGGCCAAATAGCGTTTCACGGACGTGCGCGTCCATGATCCCACGGATTGCAACTCGAAGTATCTGCGTCATCAGCACGTGACTGTCGTGAGACTTCATCCCGATGAACTTCTGCTTCGCTGTGTCAAGGTATCTTCTTATCTTCCCCGTGTAACCGTAAGGAAGTTTTACTCCTATGAGGCAGGTGAAAAATTGCTCGATCTCCTCATGGCATAGAGGGCAGCACGCGGGAGGGTAGTCATTTCCGGTCTTCTTGGCCTTTTGCCTTTGCGACGACTTTCCGTGTCCTGCTTCACCTCATCATCATCATCACTAGCGTGAAGCTCCTCCCTGATGCCCATTGATTTCAAGTCTGCCCTTGCTTTCGGCCCATCTTTGGTCCTCTCTGGCATGTTGAGTAGGGTACCAAGCAGACTCTCCCACACGATCTTCGTGACATGCATGACATCAAGGCTGTGAGGCACACGGTGGATCTTCCAGTACGGAAAGTCCCAGAAAATAGACCTCGTTTTCCATACCTTCAGCAGCGGCTCTGGCGCCTTTCGCTTCTTTCCTGGCTCTGGCGCCTTTTGCTTCTTTCCCGGCAGTGGGCAATCTTTCCAATTTTTCAACAGCTCGTCTATTTCCTCGCCGCTCCTCGTACGCGGGCGTCTTCGGGATTCGGTTTCACCATCGAACAGATCATTGCGTTTTCTCCACAGGTCATCGTTGTGAAGCCACCTTCGACGTCCAATGAACACGGTTTTGGAAGACCCGGGATCTCTATCTAGCTGGCGATACGTTGTGTCATCCATGCACCTGATGCATCCAGAAAATCCGTGGACCACCTGCCCCGCGACATATCCGTAACCGAGATAGTCGTGCACCGTCGTGAGCAGTGCGGCTCTCATAGGGAAATATTCTTTCTCTGCGGCGTCCCACGTATTGGCTGGCGTTTTCTACAGCGTGTCTAGCTCCTCTTTCAGCAGCCCCAGATACAGATTGATGTCGTTCCCTAGTTGTTTCGGTCCTTCAATTAGCATACTCATGTGAATGTACTTCCTCTTCATGCACAACCAGGGGGAAGGTTGTACATCCACACAAACACATGCCATGTGCTATGTGTGCTTCTCTGGCTGCCAAACGGATTGACTCCATCGGTGCTCGCGCCCAGCACGATGTTCCTTGGATCGTTCCCAAATTCTTCGTCTTCGAAGTTCAACGCTTGCCACTGGCTCGCATCCTTAGGGTGACTCAGCATCTTGTCTTTTTTATTTATCTCCGGATCATTTGCGTCATCTTCTCGCTTCTTCTCCTCCCTATCCGTGTGCCAATGCAGGAGCTTTGCTACCTTAGGGTCCGCGAAATACCACTGCAGACGAGGAGTGATCGGAAAGTACCACACCACTTTTTGAGGAGCTTTCTTCCTCTTGTTGTATCGAGTGATGCCGCACACCGGACATATGGTAGACTCCGCGTGCTCGTCCCGATAAATGATGCAATTGTTCATGCACACATGGTATTTCACGTGTGGTAAATCCAGAGGACACACGATTTTCTTCGCCTCCTCGAAACTGGTCGGGCACTTTTTCCCCTTGGGAAGACGTTCGTGCCAGAATGACATGTTCTCGTCGAAGCATGTGTCGGTCATTTTCTGTTTTACCTTCATCTCCAGAGCCATGAGCATTACTTTCAGGCGAGTATCCTCGGGCCTGCATCCTTCATACAATGGAGTAACCGCATCTATCTCCAGTTGATCCAGCTTGGCTTTCTCTCGGGCGGCAGCTCTTGCGTTATCCGTCTGCTTGAGAAGTAGCTCTTGAATATGAGGGTCCTGCACCCAGCCCATCGATGGTCCATCGTCGTCTGCTCCGCCGGCATCTTCATCTTCATGATCATGCTCGTCGTCTGCTCCGGCATCTTCCTCATCATCATGTCCTGCATCTTCTACATGATGACTGTGTACAGCATCACCGTCTTGATCATGTCCTGGAGATTCTTCATCTTCTCACCCGCCCGAGCCGCGGTGGTTGTCTTGCTGCCCTTCCTCATTTCTTGCCCGGCCCCCATGGACGACTTCATAGTCATCTTCATCACCTTGCCACCGATAGCCATCCATGAAACCACGCAAGAGCAGGTGGTCCCGCACCTGCCCGGAATCCGGGTCCGCAATAAGGGTCTTCAGCTTGCATCTTCGACACGGACATCTTATCTCCGCTCTCGCTCTTTTGAAGCATCTCGGCTTTCGCGGAGCTCAAAAACCTATTCATGATGTCTTCGGTCATCGTGTGGACCATGGTCACCTGTGGGGTAGAGCAAAATGATATTTTAGAACCAATAAAAAATTTGGCATGACTTTCCCTAAAAATATGACCAAAAAGAATGCATAATGCCAAAATTCTCGCCGAAACGGAAATGAATCAACATTTCGGCAAAATATTGGCAACTATCGCATTTCAAATACCGGTACCTGCAAACACAAACATATATGCAACACCACAAACATATGCAACACCACGAACATACATAGATCTAGCTAGGCTATAAAAAGTGCATGTGCACATTGTTGGAGGGAGAACAACATAAAGATAGCTTCCCCCCTTACTTACGTGGGACGCAGATCGTGCTAGGCCACCGATAGTGATGTCTGGGATGTTGTATCGTTCGCAGATCGTGCCCAGTATGTCGTCCATGAAGCAATTTCGTTATAACTAATTAAATGCATGAAGCTTAGCATCCAAAATTTTAGCAGCTTTGCATTGGGGACTTGAGTTGCTAAAGCATTTGTTATACTTAGCATCTCGTCTAAGCACATTTGCATTGGAAGAGGTCTTAGTAGCCAAGGGCATCTCTAACAATGACCCGTAAATGGAGACTGTAGTGTCTGTTTTTTATGTCCAGACATAGTGTGCGACATGATACGGCAGAGAACCATTCAATGATATTCATAAATTAATGCTTATTTGTCTTGTTATAAGGAGAGAAAAGATAAGACCATGCATGTGAAGAGAGAGACGAGGAGCATGTGGAGGCTTTATATTGGTCAAGTGCATGTCTAGGATCCTACAAAGACCCCACATTTATGCTAGATTACCCAAGTCCGTACGTCCAGACTGCTAAGCGGATATATATGTGTCTATGTTGGATGACAAAAGTGGTTTGGACATTGCGTTTCAGACATATATAGTGAAGGTTTGAAAATCCGCTTTGGAGATGCCTGCGCTGATGCTCAAGGTGGGTGCACCGATACGCGATGCAGGCGACGCTCTAGACTGCGGCGCCGCTTCAATGTCAACTCTAGTGAGAGGCGACGCCCGCTTTGGGCCGACATGAATGCGACGTTAACGCTCTAGAGGGGCATTGACCGTTTAGGTTGGGTAAGGTGCGAGTGACAGAGCGGGTTCTGAATTGGTCCAGGTTCTCGGAGGCGTGCGTGGCAACGGTCCGGACAATGCAACCCTCCCACCATGCCCACCCTCGGTCTTGCTTCCGATTTGTGGGGAGAAGGACGTCCGGACCGGTCCGCAGACGGATGTGAGACTGTATTGGAAGGTAAAACACGTCTGGACCATGCAGCCTAAGCGGATGCATGCGGTTTGAGTGTCGCGCCGGAGATATCTTTCTCTCGAGAAAACATTCCCATCTATTCATAATCAATCACGACAGTTCAACGAAGACTAGAGGTTATAAAAATTACAACAAGGTCCGAAGGCGACTACTACAAACACTGGAGCGAGCCGAAGGTGCGTCGTCGTCGTCGCCCCTTCATCACTAGAGCCGGGCAGAACTTGTTGTTGTAGACAGTCAGGAAGTCATCGTGCTAATGCCCCACAGAACCAAAGCGCCAGAGCAACACCCATCATCGATGAAGAGAGTCGTAGATCAGAAATATCAAACATCTAACTGCACAGACAAAGACGAATGAAAATTGGATCCAAATAGATTCACCTAGGACCGGAACCGATCGAATCCCGCGAAATCTGATGGTGGTACACCTTCGCACGCCGTCCGACCATACTAGACGCACCATCAGAATGAGGTCCTATTGAGGGACGTCGACACTGCCACACGGCCCAACCAAAATGTTAAACCTAACAAAAAGATATCGTGGTCCCTCCTGTCAGCAGGGGCCGAGATCCTCTACGCCTACATGGCCCAAAGGGCATCGCAGGTGACGTGGACTAGGGGTGGCGGTGCCGGGAGGAGGAAGAATTTTTTTTCTTGAGGAGGAAAGAGGGGCCGTACTAGAGATGTCCCCCGTTGTAGATATTCGTGAGACATATACCGCGTGGAGGTTGCTTTCAGTGGAGCAAGAAAGTTAAGCCCTGGAATCATATGCCGAAGCTGTCAAGCTGCTAAATGGGGCTGCGTTGGGTGCCATGTAGTGTAGGGAGTTTGCACGCTTATTAGTTCGGAAACACTAACGCCCTCACGTGTGGGCGTTATTCAACTCGCCCACACGTTTGGATCGTTCTTCACTGTCTTTTGCACGAATCTTGACACGAAAAGGTGGATTTGGTGTGCCACGTAGGACGGGGCTTGTGTGTGGGCGTCGGAGAGTTTGCCCACACGCCCGCATCACGCTGTTTGCCAGCTGCGCTGTGTGGGCGAACTGCTTTTCGCCCACACAGCCACCACCTAGGTCATGTGCGGCGAACTGCTTTTCGCCCACACGACACTCCTACCTTGTGGATGGCAACTGCGGTTATGCGAACGTGCCAACTCAGTATACACACATGGCAACTGTGATTCTTTGCTACACGGAAACTGCAGTTACGCGAACGTGGCAACTCGGTACACACACATGGCAACTGTGATTCTTTGCTACACGGCAACTGCAATTGCAAGTACGTGGCAACAAGATAAACACACATGGCAACTGTGATTAACAATACATTGCAACTATGGTTGAACCACACATGGCAAATAGGTAAACACACATGGCGACTACTGTTTTGACCATATGCGGCAAGTAGTTAATCACACACGGCAACTATGGTTTGATTACACGCGCCAACTACCATAAATTAGACATGGCAACTATAGTTAACCAAAAAAATAGAGTTGTCATGCTTTTACAGCTACACTTGCCATCCCGGATAACTACATCTGCCAACCAGGATGGCAACTTGTAGCGACCCGACACGAATGGATCAAGTCTCTATGCTTAAGTGTCATCACTGGATCGGTATGCTGACACACACAGTACTCGAGGATTTATAACAGAGATAAATCACATGTATAAAGTAACGTAAAAGCTATTACCTCAATCGATCATAGCGGAAGCAACAAAGGTTGTGGATTCCCATCAACACCAACGGCAAAGTTGAGTGTAGACAGCGCAACCCTAACGTAACACTTACTCGTCGAATAACTCCTGCAACATGAGACGTTGCAGCCATGTACAAGTCCTACAACTACATGCATATGTGGCTGGTGGAGGCTGTAAGGTTAAAGTTTATGCGTAAAGCCAATTTTCCCTACAACAAAGGAATAAATTTTATTTTAACTTTCATGGTAGTTGAAAATCATTAAGAAGGTACCTCCAACTCAATCCCAAATTAAAGTAATCATTAACCCAACAAATTAAATTATAGAGTGATGAGATCAACCAATAATTCAAGTACCAGATACTCAAGATGTCCATAACCAGGGACACGGCTAATCATGATCAGTTTGTACACTCTGCAGAGGTTTGTGCACTTTTCCCACAAGACTCGATCGCCACCGTTTGGTTACTCGCACTGCATGGTGTTTGAGAAACGGATGACCGAGACACAGTCTTTTCGAAGAGGTCCCCTTAACCAGATAGATAGGCCGGTACACCTACAATCCCTCTATATCTGCTAGCCCATCATGGAAAGGTTTCCCACAACTTACTCAACTATGCCAGAGCCCATAATGACATTGTGGCTGCACACGGAAGTTTCTAGCATGAATAGTTTTATGATACCTTTGAGCTTGGGTGGCATTCCACAGGAAAAATCACACGGAACCCCGGGATTTCCTAGTACAACACTGGATTCCCCACGTGCCCTGCAACCAATCCACCCAGATGTGTATTCAAGTAGCCACCTTAAGTTGAATCCTTAATTAACAACTCACATCCGTCATGGATTTCACTCAAACCCAAACCACGTCTACGAGCATAGCATGATAACCTAAGCATAACGTAGAAGTAACTCCCAAGGGTTTGAAAAGAATGCAGGTAATAGGTTCTACCTCAATCTACTTCCCAGTCCCATAAGTTAATAGATCCTACTGATGCAATGTGTCTGAGGATATAACTAATGCAATGAAAACTGGGTATTGGAAAATATGCTCAAAGTGTGAACTTGCCTTGTACTGACGATGTAGTAGATTCGTACTCAGAACTCAGGATAGATCTACTCGTCACACTCCGGTCAATCTATCGTAAGCAAGCAATGGTAACCAGACATAAGCAATCACTCAAAAAGATCGGACAGAATGAATAAACACTTCGGAAAACTTCGAAAACAAAATGAATGACTCTTGAAACATAAAACAATTTCTAACAGTACCAAAATTATGTGAATTTGGCCTTATCAGAAAGTTTAGGTCAAGAGCTTCGATTTGCAAAAAGAATCAACTAAATCGGAGTTATAAAACTCAATTTATGATCAAACGAAGTTCGAATTCAAATCTAGTTGAAATCAAATTTTAAAACTTTCAAAAACATGTTTAAGTTGTTTTACTGGAAAGAGGGCTTCGTAACGAAGACGTGGACGTTGGTTTCATTGGATTTGGACCAACGAGTAAAAAGTTGTGACCGTTTGAAGTGTAGGAACTAATATGTAAATAAAATATTCACATCTAAGTCCCTGGCCGAAAAACTAAACAGAAAAAGAAAAATAAGACTATCGAGCGAACGCTCATTTTCTAACTCTAGCTAAAGAACGTTCACTGAATAGATCAAACTAGAAAATAAAACCGATCTAATCAGAAAACCGGGGGGTTTTATTACCTAGGCGGTTTTTGAAGAAAAACCATGGGTTCAGGCGGTTTTGAACCGGGTCGACGGATCAGATCTCGCCGGCGGTGAGCTCCGGCGAGTCTGACGACTCCGGCGAAGGACAGCGTGGCGGCGGCTCCTGGCAAAGCGGGCAAGGCGGGGCGGGTGGTGCGGCGCATCACCCGGCTCAACATCAGCCTCATCCAGCGGCGTTCGGGCGGCGGCGGTTGCAAAGCGGCGACGGCGAGCGAGATGCGACGGAGGCGGCGCAAAGCGAGGGGCAGCGGGGCCGGGCTCGGCCTTTATATAGGCGGAGGGGCGAGGGGCTGTCGTGGGCGAGGGGGCAGAGGAAAGGCGACGACGGCAGTGTCCGCGATGGACACGACGGCGGCGACGAGCGTGCCGACGGCGGACTCCCGTCGGGGGTGGTGGTGACGGCTGCATGGGCCGGCTGGCCTGGCCCAGTTGGCTGGGCCGGTTCGGTCCAGAGAAAAACTTTTTTTTAACAATATCCAGACAAACAAAAATAATAAAATCCAAATAAATAAAAATACTATATAGGCTTATAATATATCAAAATTTTCAGAAAAAGAAACCCTACAATATGGACATTTGTCTACTGTCAAATAAAATACTCACAAATTCTAATAAATCAAAAAGTCCTACTGTTGCAATAAAATCCAATAAAAAATCATTTTTAAAATACCAAAAAGACTTCGAATTCATTTATCTCCAATTTTCTACTGTAGGGAATCATGTTACCCTATTTTCCATATAATTTATTTTTGGAGAAAAATAATTTGAATAAAACCCAATAACTCAATATTTGCAATTGAGTTGGAGAAAATTTCAGAAAAACTTCCAGCTCATATTTCCTATAATTTGAAGAAGTCATTGTATCTTCTCTCGGGAAAATCATTGAGTCGCATAAAGTTTCTAAATTTGAAAATATTTCGAGGATGAAATTCAAAATCCTTTCAAAGCCCTTTATCATTTAATAAATGGAAGAAGTCATATTATCTTCACTCTAGGGTTTTGTGTTGAAAAGAATTTGAATTCTCCGGAGATCAAAAATGCAAAGTGGAAGTTTTGGGAAAGTCATTTTATTCCCTCTCATTTAAATTTCAAAAGTTTCAAATTTCACTCAATTTCACTCAGCACATCAGCAAGAAATCAAATCTACCTATGTATTATAACATTCCAAAATTTAGAATTTTGGGATGTTACACAAATAAATCGTCATTTTGCGGGGCCCCTAACGTAGATGCGCCATGACGTGTGGGTATTTTTTCTTCGTGCCATACGCACGGGGTGAAGATGAGTAGTACTTATTAGACATATGGTACGAAGTAGCCGCGCCCACATGTGTGGGCAATTCTATTGTCCGCCCACACACAACCCGTGTGGACTGCCTTCTGCTCACACCACACACGGTGTGTGAGCGCATATCGAATATACCACACGTGTGACAGTAGACAAATGTATCTAACATCCCAAAATTGTCTTAAATTCATCTAGATAGTAAAGTAGTTTTTCCCCGGTTATTATAGTTGCACTTGCTTCCCCTAAAAAAAATTGCACTTGCTTCGTATGATATCACCATCTCCTTTTTCTTTTCTCGTATCCCTTGAGAATTTTACGATGATTGCCCCTCAGAGACAGCAGCAAGATTTTTGTATCTTGCAGCACACAGGTACAAAGGGCGTGACTTTTGCACACGTCATGTAGAAAGTTAAGCAACATCACAAACGAAATACAGAGGTTAAGCAAACATTTTACAGAACCTACTTTATTTTTGGCCAAACGGATTTCTAATTAACACGAAATGCTTAATATATATTGATTTGACAAGAACGGAACCACAACACTACGAGCACGCAACCAAGGACGGACGGATCGGACCATAATACTTGCTGATCCATCCCCCTTTCTACAGTATACCATACACAAGCACACAATCAAACCCAAGCAAGCAGCATGCAGCACACAACTTGAAGACCTACCCTCAAAAAAGAAAGCTTGAAGACATGGCCACGATCGACCAGACCTGCTCGAGGAGATGAAGACGCGGCGGCAAATAAATCAGGAGGTTGCACTTAAAAACATTCGCAACCTCCCGAGATGGTAGCAGCTGAGACTTCGCCAACAACCAGCAAGAAGATTATCGTGAAACTAGGGATGGAGAGACCAGTTGCTACCCAAATAAGGCAACTGAATCCGTCCACCACTGACGCCGATGCGACGGAAATTTAGAAATACTGGTAGTAAGTATTTTGTTCCGGCCTCTGCTGCGCGCACTAAAATGAGCACGGAGCAGAGGACGAGCGGCTGCAGGAGAACGGCATGGGGACGGTTCACTTGGCTTCGGCGAGACCGCCGGCGCCGTTCTTGTCGGCACGGACGAGGCCTGCGGCCAGGTTGGCGACGGCGGCGACCATGTCCTTGATGATCTTCTCCTTGATCTGGCCGCGCCTCGGCGTGCTCCCCTTCGGCGCCCTGTCGCCGTCGCCGTCGCCGCCGCCGGAACCGGCGGGCCCTCCCGCCGCGGGCATCGCCGGGGCAGCCTGGTAGCCCTTGGTGGCCATTCTTCCGGCAAGGGGAGAAGAGGAGGGGAGAGGTTGGTGGGTTCTTTCGCCGTCGACTCGACGCTGGGTATCCTCCAGGCAGCGGTCCGAGACCGGTTTTAATAGACGGCTGTGTGGGCAGGCAGAGAGCAGAGCGACGGCCGGAAAAGAGCAGAGTTGGCGGGTCCCAAAGCGCGCTCGGGCAGAGATGGCGGGCCCCAAAAGCGTATACGGCGGGCTCGGGCTCGCTAGCCAGGAGCTCGCGCGTCTCAGTGACAGGTGGGGCAGCCCAGTGTAAGGTGGGGACGTGCCAGTGACTCGGCACGGCAGAATGCGTCCATATCTATCTAAAATTTTGGACGGTCGATTGTGGGCCCGCTTTGTACTTTCGACGTTGGGCGCTGCTGCTAGTGGCTGGCGCCTTGGATGGCAAGTCAGTAGTGCAAGGTTTCTCGAAGAAATCTGAAGACGTATCGCGTCGTCGCTCGTCAGGTCGTCAGCCACTGATGTTTAAGGCGTGATGCAGGTAAATCCAGGGACGAAGCTAGAAAAAAAGTTTAATGAGGTCATATCTATGACACTGGGTCATGTTCAGTAAATGTACAGTGATTAATACTTAGTTAGTGAAGGTTTTGCTAGTTTCATTGGGGTCAATTGATCCCAATGCTAACAAGGTAGCTCCGTCCCTGGGTAAATCATGGGAACTCGAAGCAGATTGGATCTGCGGGATCGATCCGCATCTTCATGTGCGGACGTGCTTTCGCTTTCCTGCCATCGAGTTGAGCTGTGGATGGGGGCGGCCGGACGATTGGCACCTCGATCGGAGAATTTGGTGGACGGCGCATCGGTGGACTTAAAACAAAACATTTCTCCACAATGCAAAAAAAATGGAAAAAATTGTACACACACAAATACACATACAGCACGTACAAGAAATTTTCATAACAATATACTTTCATACGCGGTGTAGACCGAAAAAACGAAGACATACATGGAAATGGGCCAATCTTCTTTCATTGTTGGGCCGGGATTTTGTTTTGTTTGTGCAGCTTGCAAATTATAATATTTTCGAATGAAAATTCGCACATCCGTCGTGAGTATGTATAAGTTTTCACAGGTTATTTTAAATTTTATTGAAACTTGGAAATATGTTTTTTGAATCATTTAAAAAAAAACAGGAGCCAATGTCCCCGTCCACCAAGAGGTCGCTCCCGCGTTCACATGACATATACTCCCTCCATTACAAAATATTTGTCTCAACTTTAATACTTCACATGACATATACTCCCTACATGACATTTACAGGTACAAAGTTGTATTAAAGTTGAGGCACTTATATAAGGCAATTTTCAATGAGTATGGCCTTTCGGATCTCGGCCTCCATGGAGGCTGAAATTTTAAAATTCAAAACTCAAAATTTTTGGTTTGAAAAAAATATAATATTTTTTCGTACAAGTAAACAAGAATGTGAGTTGTATGTGTGTAAAATTACAGGATGAAATGGGTTGAAATGCGACATGTACAAAGAAGACAAATTCATGGTCTAGGAGGATGAAATAGTATCGTGCCTTAAAAAGTCACAATTTTTTTTCAAAGACTATTTAGACATATTTTGTCCTGAAAATTTACATTTGTGCATTATGCCATCATGTATATCTGTACTTTTTTCACAATGTTCTGAAATAAAAAAATATGAGTTTTCAGGAATTTTGAATTTTGCATTTGGAGGCCTCCATGGAGCTCGGCCTCCAAAAGCAATTTCCAATGTTCAATGTCGTACCTCAAATCAGACGCACTAAACATCCACACACACGTTCACGAACATACATATGGAAGCTGGTCATCCAACCACGTGCATCAAATCATCCTTTTTTTTCTTTTCGAAACAGGTCCGGTCTCCTTTCTTGGACATGTCACATGTATATGCTAAATCAATAGCTTTTTTTAGAGGGAATCAATAGCATGTTTTGCTTATGTAAAAATAGTTGTAGACATATGCATCACAACCAAAAAGCAATGTTCAACAAGTTTTTACATCCAGCGGATCCCAAAAATTGTTGGTCTGACTATCTATGGAAAAAAAGGTCATTTTTTTTCACAAACAACCGGTTATCCATGCAAAAAAATGTCAAACTTTGCATAGGCAGACGACTATCCATGGCAAATTCTTCACTCTGCAACCGGCTACTCAACGGCCAGCTCCTCCAACTCGGCCACCAAACGCTTGAACATCATTGCACGGTAGGCCTGCATGATCTTCGTTGCATTGGGATCTAAGTCCGTTATATTCAATGTCAACATCTTGGCATTGTCTGAGTTGGCCCCGAGCTCAACCCTCTTCCCTTCAAGCTTAATCATGAATCGCCACCATGAACTTCTGGAACATCCCAGCATTCTTTTCCTCTTTCGCATCATTGTATTTGACGCATGCCTCCTCCTTCTTCACCATATTGTCCACGAACCTCTCTGTCATCTTGGTCGTCGCCCCTTTTCGCTTCTCCTTCTCCTCCCACTTCCTCCACCGAAACCCTCTTTTGACCTTATTGGTCGGCCCAATCCCTCCTTTTGTTGGGCTAGTTGGATCACCATCTTCGTCTTCACTAGCTATGCTAGCGGTCTTGGCGGAATTGACAATGGATATGAGCTGGTTGGGGTGCACATTTAAGTTCAACCAGCAATGCATGAAAACGATGGGCGCTTCTTCTCCACCTTCAAGTACAGTGTGCACACACATGATGGTTAGAAAAAAGGACATGGTCAACAATGTGCACACTTGATATTTGGCCAAATGACCAACACATAGAGCATATTCGACCAAATGACCAATACGTAAACAACTTACTTGCTCAGAGATTAGCACACCACTTGGCCACCAGTTTTGGAGTTTTTTGTAATGGCTGCAATACTTGTTGACGACATCTTGCATGCTGTACCATCAAAGGGTGAGCGAATTCGAACCACAAACCAAGGTCGCTTCCGTGCGATAGTCGATAGCGACCGTGGTGCTTATGCTCATGGAACTAAGCATGCACATTCTACCAAAAGATTGATCCCTTTTGCTCTGTGCCATGAACGAATCAGAGGCAGAGGGCAACCACGAATCACACAACAATTGGTCCTCCCTCAAATTGAAAATTTCTCCCCTGCCCTTCTTCTTTGGGTCGGCACCGGCCAACCAATCGTCCATCTCAAGGTTCAGCTGCTCAATGTATGAGTCCGATTGCTGGGCTGGAGACCGTTCAAAGCTTCGCTGGCATAGTCGTGAAAAAGTTTGCTCGGACACAAACACATAACCTTATACCCTCGATGCCAGGGGTGATGCACTGCAGCTCACGTCAAAGGAGACCTGACCAGAAGTGCAGTAGATCTGAAACCCCAAACGGTCAACCTGATCGCCCCTATGGCCTTGAGGTTTGCTGCCTTGCAACAAGAAGAACGAACGAAGAACGTGGAAGAAGAAAACTAAGGTAGAGGAGATAAGGTAAAAGTGATATATTGATTTTTGATTGTGTGTTGTTCAATCGTCTATCACCTCTCATCTATGTATGAGGCGTCTCGACTTCTCGTACAAGAAAAGGACTCCAAATCATGTCCAAATTCTTTCAAATTTAACTGAACTCGGATTTAGGTAGGTCTGAGATAGCAGTTTGGTTTTTGGGACCCATAGGCCGCATACGACCTCGGATGGAGTCACGCCCAAAAGAAAATTATCCGTTTCATCGAGATACTTTTATTGAATGTTTTTCCGTTTGAGGCCATCTTGAGAGCCTAACTGCTCGCGCAAAACAGGTGACAATTCGCCTTATCCATCACACATTGCATTGGTTATATGGGTTTCTGGTGCCGCGGGCCACTTTTTACTCACAGCCGGGCCGCAATGCGCTGGCTCTAACTTTTGCATAGGATCTCGTATTGGGTTGATTCAAATATCAAAATCATCGCCGAGACTAATACATTCCCTGTAGAACACTTTTCTATCTAGGGTCTTCTGTGAGGCGTAATCGGTTGAACAGTACTATGAACGCCAATTTTTAGCACTCCAAACACATCTTCGGCCCCTCGAGGTGAGATTGGATGGCAATGATCCAAACATCAAAGTTTTTTATTTTGAACATAAAGAGATTTTTCATATTGGACACTATTTCGATTAAGGGCAACTTAATTATGTTTTTTGCCATGCCAAAAACTTGTGTCAACAAGCCCTTCTAAATAATAGATGATATCATATCAGAGCCCTTGATCTCAAGTCGCCGCCAACGTCATAAGAGACAAGTGAAGAGCATTGATAGTAATCGCCACCGTCCCCAGTAGGTTGATATCCTTCCTCTTCGTTGATGGCATCCAGAGTTGCATAAATATGAGCATTTTAAGAAATAAACAGACGAATGCCAAGGAATGACCCAATCAATGGTCAACATGTAAGAGCAACTTTAGCCGATCCCCTAAAAATAGAGGAGTAAAACAGTGGAGTGAACTTATTGGAGTACTAGCAATGTGCCCGTGCGTTGCGACGGATCCAAAGTACAATAATTCATGTTCACAAATTTGAAAGAATAACACCCTAGTTTTGGTGTATACATATCACCAAAAATATATTAGGTTTCACTCAAAATATATCCCTTGTGTCTGTTTTGTTGAGGTGAGAGAGGGATGTGGTTGGTTTCAAGATACAAGGTGTTTTCTCCAAATTGGAGGAGAGAAGTGGTGTCTTGTTGCAAAAATGCCACATCTTACCTCATAGTCGCCGGATGCAGATCTAATTGTGGGAAATGACGGATGGCAGACACCATCATCACCAAACGAGTCTTTTATAGCAGTAGAGATATTTACTCCGCTAAATTTTGATCGGTTCTAGTCGATCACCTAAATTTAACAGAGTAAAAATAAAAGTTGTATGTGATGAACAAAAAAATGAATTTAAACAAACTCGTACCAAAATATAGTCCAGTTTAAACCAAAACTAGCCACATAATTTACATTAACATCCATTGAAACATAGTCTAGTTTAAACACAAATATAAACCTTACTAATAGGACTTTGCGAGGGTGAGCAATTCCGCCCTTGAAATCACACGACCCATGGGGTGAGGTGTGTGCTGTCGTCGTAGGAGTCGGGGCTGATCCTCCGCCATCATTCAACATCGGAGTCGGAGTCGCCGTCGCCATCCTCCTCGTCGCTTGAGAGGAAGGTGACCCCCCCCCCCCAGCTGTCGTTCATGCACTCCGTGAATAGCTTATGCCCTGCTTCCACTAGCTTGAGGTACTGGCGGTGGAGGTCCGCCATGTACTCCGCGCCGGCGGCCTCCGCCGCGAGCTGCTCCCTCACCTCCCGGCCCTCCCGAGCTGCCACCGCATTCACCACCCTCGGAGGCAACGGGTCGAGCAACTACACCTCACCTCACGCGAAGTTGAGGCGGGGCATCGGCGCCGTGTAGCCGGACCTGTGAACGGCCGAACTCGTGGCGGCTCGGCGGTGTGAAACCACCCAAGCCAATGTTTTCTGTGGGTGTACCGATCGGCGATTTCAGCCACCCATGCCCCCCCCCACGCCCGCTGCAGGACATTGAGGTACTTCCTCAGTGGAGGTGGCAGCATGGGGAGATCGGGGAAGCCGGCGAGCCGGACGAATGGGGCCGCAGCGTCGCATCGGCGGTGGTTTGAGGACGAGCCCGCATTGCGCTCATGGCGGCGCGAATCCGCACTGCGGATGGTCAGCGGGGACCGACAACGAAGGGATTCAGCCATGGCGGAAATGGTGGTGGTGCTGGAATGACGTGGGGTTCGCCGGCGGCGCAGATTGGGGAGGATGAGAGGCAGAGGAGACGTGAGGAGTTTTTACTGCGATGTCGAGCGGTTGCTACTTGTGAGCTGCGTTGGGATTTCCCCGAAGAGGAGAGAAGATGTAGTATAGTAGAGATAAGTATTTACCTCAGCTAACAACCAAGGTTATCAATCCAATAGGAGAATCACACAAAGCATCGTGAACGACACCTGCACACACAAAAAAGCAAATACTTGCACCCAACGCGAACAAGGGGGTTGTCAATCCCCTCGGTGGTTACTTGCAAGGATTAAATCTTTTAGTGGTAGATAGACAAATTACAAGGATAAAATAAAAGAAAATAGGAAATTGTAGCAAGGTATTTTTGTGTTTTTATATATGATAAAAGTAGACCTGAGGGCTATAGTTTTCACTAGAGGCTTCTCTCTCGAACACATGGCATACGTGGGTAGACAAATTATTGTTGGGCAATTGATAGAAAAGTGTAGTTATGACGATATTCAAGGCAATGCTCATGTATATAGGCATAACGTTCGAGACAAGTAGACCAACTCCTGCCTGCATCTACTACTATTACTCCACCCATCGACCGCTATCCAGCATGCATCTTGGGTATTAAGTATAAAACAAAGTAACACCTTAAGCCAGATGACATGATATAGACAAAGTAAACCCAATCAATATGAATAAACCCCATCGTTTTACCATTAATGAAAAAAAATCAAATACGTGTCTTGTCCCTTTCTGTCATTGGGATAGAGCACCACAAGATTGAACCCATCACAAATCACCTCTCCCACTGAAGATAAACCAATCTAGTTGGCCGAACCAAATGGATAGATCAGAGAGAAATACAAAGCTATTACAATCATGCATAACAAAGTTCAGAAAAGACTCCACTAATATTCATAAATAATCGGATCGTAAACCCACAATTCAACGGATCTCAACAAAGACACCGCAAAAGAAGATTACATCGAATAGAACTCCAAGAAGATCAAGGAGAACATTGTATTGAAGATCGAAGAGAGAGAGAAGAAGCCCTTCGTGATCGATTCCTCCTCCGGCAAAGTAGGTCTGTGGTGAACTACTCGCGCATATCATCGGAAGGCATCAAGGATGATGTAGAAGCCCTCCGTGATCGATTCCCCCTCCGGCAAAGTACCGGAAAAGGCCTTCAGATGGATTGTGGAAGAATAGAAGCTTGCGGCGGTGGAAAAAGTGTTTTGGGTGGTTCTCTGGTATATTGGAAATATTTGGAAATTTATAGAGGCAGAATTAGGTGAAGAGGTTCCAC
>LR738709.1:570846576-570861108 GCA_902687465.1 Secale cereale
CACCCGAGTATGTCGAAATGTCTTCTGAGGTTAGCCAGAAATTTCGAGGAGGAAGCTCAGACGTTACAGGGGGGGGGGGGAGGGGACGTTACGGGAAGGAAGCTCAGACCATTCCTGGTCATACTGTGTTTCCTGTGTGGAAGGTGGTGTCAGAGTCGAATACATGTCCACCCACTCGTTGTGCTGCGATAACTAATCATCTTCCTGGAGGACGACTGGAACTAATAATCTTCCTGGAGGACAACCGGAGCTAATCATCTTCCTAGAGGACGATTAGGTCCAGTCGTCCTCCAGGAAGACGAGGTCGTATTATTTTCAAAAAATATAAAAACCGTGTATTATTTCTGAAAATTAATTTAAAAAATGTATTATTTTTTAAAAAATTAGCCTGCTTCAGTGGTGGACAAGTTACGAGAGGGATTTTTCTACCGTGCATGCATGGGATAATATAGTACTGTTTATGTATCCACCGTTTGTCGTTGCTTTGAGATCGGTACTACGTTTTTGGGTTTTGACAAGATCTGTCTTGTTCCATAGTATTACATGATGTTTCGCCAGTTTTTTTAGTTGTTTCAAACTATACCGTAGGTGCACGATGAAATATTATGATACACTTGAAACACGAAAATACATTAAGTGTATCAAGAATTTTGTCAATGTGGACCGGAGAAAATGAGAAAAATCCCTTTTGGGGGAACCCGAGAACATTTCTTAATATCTTTGCGTACGAAAGTGCTAGCTGCTTTTCACTTTTTACCAGTTCAGTCGATATATCGGCTACAATCATAGCAATACTGCATTGTCCATCCCCAGCAAAAAAAGGGATAATGTATTATATCCAATAAGCTCTAGAAAAAGAAGCCAATTCCATATGATACGTTGCAGTGGATAGTGGAAACAAGCAACTGTCTACACGTGAAGAACGCTTGCTAGTGGATATCAGTGTGACCAAAATTCCAGAATTTTCAGGTGCCAAACTTGTATCCTTTTTCTTTCCCTTGAGAATATGCATTTGCCGACCTGCTCAGCTGATATCCCCTTTATCCCTACATTATTAAAATGTGAATATATTCCTTTTGACAGGTATTCCATTTTAGCAACGAGGTGGGAAAAAAAACCTCGAAATAGGCTTTCGCTCCGCTATATAGATATAGCAACATTCCGATCAACGCTGGGGCTAACAGCACAAGCACGCCCAAAAGAAAATACAAGAGAAAATAAGAGAAAAAATACCAACAACGCCGGATCAACGAAAGCTACGGCACCCCGCGTCCGCTGCGCTCACCGAAGATAACCACCACGCTGTAAAGCCACCGAGTTGCCGTGTACCAAGCACCACCTTCACGAAGGGATGCGACGATGACGACAGTGCTGCCCGGACGAATCCTAGGATTTCTCCCGGTACACGGAGGGTAGCGGGGGGATAGGGTCACCCGACGCCCTTCAAGAAGGATGGCGGCGCCCGCAGGCGTCATCGCGTCGGTGTCGGCAAGACCCGAGATGGATTTCTCCTGACCCCTCGCGCCCACCACCCAGGACCAGCTTCGGCTCCACCACACCCGCCGCCCACCAACATGCGCCAAGACAGTCACGAAGACACCGCCGTCGTCTCATCACTGCAGACGAAGCGAGGCCGGACGGATCCCAAACGAGACACTCGTAGACAAGGACCGGCAGCACCGCAGCCACGAAGGAGGGAACAACCTCCGCCGGTTTAGCTGGTAGCAGACCGGGCGTAGCAGTAGAGGCACACCAGACCAAATATCCGGCCGAGCCCTGAACGGGCCCATGAAGCTCCGCCGCCATGTTGCAGCAGTCGCGGCACAGCAGCCGTCGTCCCTGTCACGAGGAGCTCGCCAAAACCACCAAAGAATAACCTACGGCAGACCCCCAGCAGGCCCGCCCCGACCCAGATCGAGCCCGTAGGGCCTAGATTTGGGCCAGCCGGGCGCTGCCGCCCGCCGCCGCCATGGGTCATCACCGCCACCAAGGGGCAACGCCACCGCACCGCCGCCGTCCAGATCCGCGCCGGAACGCTGCCGGCCGAAGGGCTCCGCCGCTAGGACTGCACGCCCGAGCCATGGTCCAGCGACGGGGGAAGAAGGGGGGCCGCCACCGCCGGACTGCGGGGCGCCGCGCGGCAACGCCCGGCCGCGCCCGCGGCGGCAGTGGCAAGGGGGAGGGGTGCGGCGACTCGCATGGAGAGGGAGGAGAGGGGAGCCGCCCCGGTCGCCTTGCTCGGGGAGGGCGACGCGGGATGCCTAGGGTTTTTTTCTCCGGAAAAAAAACCTTACAGGCTTCTTGGTTCAAGCAGCAGATTCATATATGATTTTTTTTCGAAACCGAGGCAAAAGATTTGCCTCATATATTAATTAAGGGAGAATAGTGTTTGAAATACACGTCGTAACTGGAAAAGGAGTGTGTTACTCTCCCGGTATGATGTTGCCCAATTTCTTCGCCCCGGCGGTTACCCAAAGGATGGCTTCACTCTTGATGTTGTTTAGCAAAATCATTGGAGGCATACTCTTTTGTCGAAAGACCCGGGCGTTCCGTTCGTCCCAAATGGTCCACCCCAATAGCATGGTGAGGGAGGCCATGGCTTTCCGGTTGGGGGTGCTCTTGGTTGATCTATTTACCTACCATTCCTTTAAGGAGTCCTCGAGGTGCCAGGTAGATGTGTCAAGTTCTTCTAAATGTACCCACTCATTGACCAAATTCCATGGGCGAAGGGTGAATCGACATTTGACGAAAAGGTGTAGTCCAAATTCTTGTTCTCTTTTGCATAGGGGGCATAAATGACAGTTTGGCCATCCACGACGGGCCAACCTATCGGCTGTCCAAATTCAATCTTGTATGGCCAGGCAAGCAAAGAATTTCACCTTGGGTGGTGCCCAAACCTTCCAGACCGTGTGATCCGTAGGAGAGTGGACCATTCCAAGAAATTGCGCAGAGTAAGCCGTCGCCGTGGAGTATTGACCATTGAAAGGATCGATATGGTTGACTAGAGGGGGGGAGGGTGAATAGGCAACTAACAATTTTTAGCTTTTCTTAACCACTTTAAATTAAATGTCAAAGTAAGTTGTCTAGATAAGTTACTAAGATGACAACTAGTAGGAAGTAAAGATAACAATCTCACAAGCAAGCATATAAGATAAACAAGTAAGGCTTGCAAAAGTAAAGGTAAGAAATAACCACAAGTGGAACCGGTGAAGACGAGGATGTGTTGCCGAAGTTCCTTCCCTTTGAGGGGAAGTACGTCTCCGTTGGAGCGGTGTGGAGGCACAATGCTCCCCAAGAAGCCACTAGGGCCACCGTATTCTCCTCACGCCCTCACACAATGCAAGGTGCCGTGATTCCACTAGTGGTGCCCTTGAAGGCGGCAACCGAACCTTTACAAACAAGGTTGGGGCTATCTCCACAACTGAATTGGAGGCTCCCAACGACACCACGAAGCTTCACCACAATGGAATATGGCTTCGAGGTGACCTCAACCGTCTAGGGTGCTCAAACACCCAAGAGTAACAAGATCCGCAAGGATTAGTGGGGGGAATCAAATATCTCTTGGTGGAAGTGTAGATCGATGCCTCCTCAAGCTCTCCCGAGGAAATCAACAAGTTTGATTGGCTAGGGAGAGAGATCGGGCGGAAATGGAGCTTGGAGCAACAATGGAGCTTTGGGGTGGAAGAGGTAAGTCTTCTTGGGGAAGAAGACTCCCTATATATAGTGGGAGAACAAATCCAACCGTTACCCCACGTTTCTGCCCGCAGAGCGTGGTACTACCGCACGTAAGTTGTGGTACTACCGCTTGGCCAGCGGTACTACCGCTCTGGGTTCGGTACTACCGCTGGAGCAGCACTAGCCAGAATGTACTCCGTTGCGAAGGCATACGGGCGGTAGTACTGCCGGAGCGGTACTACCGCTCCCCCTTGCGGTACTACCGCAAGGCAGAGACAAGCAGGCTGAGGACAAGCACGGATGAAATAAAATACATCCGTAGCTACATCCGCAGAAATACGGTAGTAGCAAAACACGGCACGGTACTACCGTTTGACTCAAGTGATACTACCGCGTAGGATGCGGAAGTAAAAAATTACTTCTGCACCTACTTCCGTACTTGGTGCAGTGCCGGGCCAGATACACAGTACTACCGTCTTAGAGCCGCGGTACTACCGCTGGTGCGGTACTACCGTGCCCGTAGGCGGTACTACTGTGTGGCTGTGCGGTACTGCCGCTTATATGAGCGGTACTACCGCTTGCTAGGCAGATGTACTCGTGGGCAGCCATGGTTTGCATATACGATAAGAAACGGCCGGAGCTCCAGAGAAGCAAAGGAAAGGTGGTGCGAGAGTAAGATGTGTACGTGTTGATTCCACCCAAACCTTTCCGAAGCGGACCCCCTCTTAATAGTACGGCTTTCCTATTACTCAAAGCCACCGACAGGGAGCAAAAAGGAAACACCGTCTTCCATCGAATCCGAGGGGCAAACAATCGTCTTGTGCCTAGGTGAGATATACCTGAAAGAGCTTAGAGCACACGATTAGTCCGCAAATGCATTGTCATCAATCACCAAAACTACTTAGGGAGAAATATGCCCTTACAATCTCCCCCTTTTTGGTGGATTGATGACAACACGGGATTTGCACAAGGATATATAAGAAAGTATGCAATCCTAATAAACGCTAGAATATAGGTGAGCTCCCCCTAGATGTGTGCATACACGAGAGAGTGCTTTGGACTGCACAACACACATACTAGGATCAATGCTCCCCCTATATTCTACAGATAATATACTCCTTGCAAGAAAAGAATAAGAGTCAACGGACAGTAGTAAGGAGGATAAGGTGAGTGAAGGAAATATGCCCTAGAGGCAATAATAAAGATGTTATTTGTATTTCCTTACATCATGATAAATGTCTTTTATTCATGCTAGAATTGTATTAACCGGAAACTTAGTACATGTGTGGATACATAGACAAAACAGTATGTCCCTAGTATGCATCTACTAGACTAGCTCATTGATCAAAGATGGTTATGTTTCCTAGCCATAGACATGAGTTGTCATTTGATCAACGGGATCACATCATTAGGAGAATGATGTGATGGACAAGACCCATCCGTTAGCATAGCACTATGATCGTTTAGTTTTACTGCTATTGCTTTCTTCATGACTTATACATGTTCCTATGACTATGAGATTATGCAACTCCCAAATACCGTAGGAACACCTTGTGTGCTATCAAACGTCACAACGTAACTGGGTGATCATAAAGATGCTCTACAGGTGTCTCCGAAAGTATTCGTGGTGTTGGCATAGATCAAGATTAGGATTTGTCACTCCGAGTGTCGGAGAGGTATCTCTGGGCCCTCTCGGTAACACACATCACAATAAGCCTTGCAAGCAAAAGACTAATGAGTTAGTCACGAGATGATGTGTTACGGAACGAGTAAAGAGACTTGCCGGTAACGAGATTGAACTAGGTATAGAGATACCGATGATCGAATCTCGGGCAAGTAACATACCGATGACAAAAGGAACAACGTATGTTGTTATGCGGTTTTGCCCGATAAAAGTTCTTCGTAGAATATGTAGGAGCCAATATGAACATCTAGGTTCCGCTATTGGTTATTGACCGGAGATGAGTCTCGGTCATGTCTACATAGTTCTTGAACCCGTAGGGTCCGCATGCTTAACGTTTGATGACGATCGGTATTATGATTTTATGAGTTTTGATGTACCGAAGGTAGTTCGGAGGCCCGGATGAGATCACGGACATGACGAGGAGTCTCGGAATGTCCGAGACATAAAGATTGATATATTGGACGACTATATTCGGACACCGGAAGTGTTCCGGAAAAGTTTTGGATTTAACGGGATTGCCGGAGGGGGTTACCGAAACCCCCTATGAGGGGGGATGGTCCATAGTGGGCCTTAAGGGAAAGAGAGAGGCAGCCCATAGGGCTGGCCGGAGCCCCACCTAAGGTTCCTAGTTGGACTAGGATTTAGGGGGGGGGGCGCCACCTCTCCTTTTTCCTTTCCCTCTCTTCCTTCTTTTGGTGATTCCTACTAGGAATAGGATTGCAATCCTATTCCTAGTAGGATTGCAACCCTAGCCGCACCAAACAAGGGCCGGCCGGCCTCCCCCCTTGCTCCTTTATATACGAGGGCAGGGGGGCACCCAAAGACACACAAGTTGAATTGTTTTAGCCGTGTGCGGTGCCCCCCTCCACAGAAACACACCTCGGTCATACCGTCGCGGTGCTTAGGCGAAGCCCTGCACCGGTGAATACATCATATCCGTCACCACACCGTCGTGCTGACGAAACTCTCCCGTGAAGCTCAACTGGATCAAGAGCTCGTGGGACGTCATCAAGCTGAACGTGTGCTGAACGCGGAGGTGCCGTACGTTCGGTGCTTGATCGGTTGGATCGCGAAGAAGTTCGACAACATCAACCGCGTCACTTGACGCTTCCGCTCCCGGTCTACGAGGGTACGTAGACACACTCTCCCCTCTCGTTGCTATGCATCTAGTAGATAGATCTTGCGTGATCGTAGGAAAATTTTAAAATACTACGTTCCCCAACAGTGGCATCATGAGCCAGGTCTATGCGTAGATGATATGCACGAGTAGAACACAATGAGTTGTGGGCGATACTAGTCATACTGCTTACCAGCATGTCATACTTTGCTTCGGCGGTATTGTGAGATGAAGCGGCCCGGACCGACATTACGCGTACGCTTACGCGAGACTGGTTTCACAGTTACGAGCACTCGTTGCTTAAAGGTTACTGGCGGGTGTCTGTCTCTCTCACTTTAGCTGAATCAAGTGTGGCTACGCCCGGTCCTTGTGAAGGTTAAAACAGCACATACTTGACGAAACATCGTTGTGGTTTTGTATGCGTAGGTAAGAACGGTTCTTGCTAAGCCCGTAGCAGCCACGTAAAACTTGCAACAACAAAGTAGAGGACGTCTAACTTGTTTTTGCAGGGCATGTTGTGATGTGATATGGTCAAGACATGATGAGTTATACGGTTTTGTATGAGATGATCATGTTTTGTAAAGTTATCGGCAACTGGCAGGAGCCATATGGTTGTCGCTTTATTGTATGAAATGCAATCGCCATGTAATTGCTTTACTTTATCACTAAACGGTAGCGCTAGTCGTAGAAGCAATAGTTGGCGAGACGACAACGATGCTACGATGGAGATCAAGGTGTCGCGCCGGTGACGAAGGTGATCATAACGGTGCTTTGAAGATGGAGATCAAAAGCACAAGATGATGATGGCCATATCATGTCACATATTTTGATTGCATGTGATGTTTATCTTATTATGCTTCTTATTTTGCTTAGAACGACGGTAGCATTATAAGATGATCCATTACTAAATTTCAAGGTATAAGTGTTCTCCCTGAGTATGCACCGTTGCGAAAGTTCGTCGTGCCGAGACACCACGTGATGATCGGGTGTGATAAGCTCTACGTTCAAATACAACGGGTGTAAGCCAGTTTTGCACACGCAGAATACTTGGGTTAAACTTGACGAACCTAGCATATGCAGATATGGCCTCGGAACACTAGAGACCGAAAGGTCGAGCGTGAATCATATAGTAGATATGATCAACATAAGATGTTCACCATTGAAACTACTCCATCTCACGTGATGATCGGACATGGTTTAGTTGATTTGGATCACGTGGTCATTTAGATGACCGGAGGGATGTCTATCTAAGTGGGAGTTCTTAAGTAATATGATTAAATTGAACTTTAATTTATCATGAACTTAGTCCTGGTATTATTAGCATATCTATGTTGTAGATCAATAGCTCGCGATGTTGCTCCCCGTTTATTTTTCATATGTTCCTAGAGAAAACCAAGTTGAAAGATGTTAGTAGCAATGATGCGGAATTGTTCCGTGATCTGAGGATTATCCTCATTGCTGCACAGAAGAATTATGTCCTTGATGCACCGCTAGGTGACAGACCTATTGCAGGAGTAGATATAGACGTTATGAACGTTTTGACAAAAGCTCGATATGATGACTACTTGATAGTTTAGTGCACCATGCTTTACGGCTTATAACCGGGACTTCAAAAACGTTTTGAACGCCACGGAGCATATAAGATGTTCCAAGAGTTGAAATTAGTATTTCATACTCATGCCCGTGTCAAGAGGTATGAGACCTCTGACAGTACGTTGCCTACAAGATGGAGGAGAATAGCGCAACCAGTGAGCATGTGCTCAGATTGTCTGAGTACTGCAATTGCTTGAATCAAGTGGGAGTTAATCTTCCAGATAAGATAGTAATTGACAAAGTTCTCTAGTCACTATCACCAAGTTAGTAGAACTTCGTGATGAACTATAATATGCAAGGGATGACGAAAGTAATTCCCGAGCTCTTCGCGATGCTGAAATCGGCGAAGGTAGAAATCAAGAAAAAGCATCAAGTGTTGATGGTTAACGAGACCACTTGTTTCAAGTAAAGGGCAAAGGGATAGAAGGGGAACTTCAAGAAGAATGACAAGCAAGTTGTCACTCCCATGAAGAAACCCAAAGCTAAACTCAAGCCTGAAACAAGTTCTTCTACTGCAAAGGAAATGGTCACTAGAAGTGGAACTGCCCTAGATATTTGGCGGATAAGAAGGATGGCAAAGTGAACAAAGGTATATTTGATATACAGATTATTGATGTGTATTTTACTAGTGTTCATAGCAACCCCTCGGTATTTGATATTGGTTCAGTTGCTAAAGAGTAGTAACTCGAAATGGGAGTTGCATAATGAACAGAAACTAGTTAAAGGATGAAGTGACGATGTGTATTGGAAGTAGTTCCAAGATTGATATGATCATCATCGCACACTCCCTATACTTTCGGGATTAGTGTTGAACCTAAATAAGTGTTATTTGGTGTTGAGCATGAATATGATTTGATCATGTTTATTGCAATACGGTTATTCATGTAAGTTAGAGAATAATTGTTGTTCTGTTTATATGAATAAAACCTTCTATGGTCATACACCCAATAAAAATGGTTTGTTGGATCTCGATCGTGGTGATACACATATTCATAATATTGAAGCCAAAAGATGCAAGGTTAATAATGATAGTGCAACTTATTTGTGGCACTGCCGTTTAGGTCATATTGGTGTAAAACGCATGAAGAAACTCCATAATGATGGACTTTTGGAATCACTTGATTATGAATCACTTGGTGCTTGCGAACCATGCCTCATGGGCAAGATGACTAAAACTCCGTTCTCCGGAACTATGGAGCGAGCAACAGATTTGTTGGAAATCATACATACAGATGTATGTGAACCAATGAGTGTTGAAGCTCGCGGCGGGTATCGTTATTTTCTGACCTTCACTGATGATTTGAGCAGATATGGGTATATCTACTTAATGAAGCACAAAGTCTGAAACATTTGAAAAGTTCAAAGAATTTCAGAGTGAAGTGGAGAATCATCGTAACAAGAAAATAAGAGTTTCTACGATATGATCGTAGAAGTAAAATATTTGAGTTAGCGAGTTTGGCCTTCACTAAAAGCAAAGTGAAATAGTTTCACTACTCACGCCATCTGGAACACCATAGTGTAATGGTGTGTCCGAACATCATAACCGTACTTTATTAGATATGGTGCGATCGATGATGTCTCTTACCGATCTACTACTATCGCTTTTGGGGTTATGCATTAGAGACAGCTACATTCACGTTAAATAGGGCACCATCTAAATCCGTGGAGATGACACCGTATGAACTATGGTTTGACGAGAAACCTAAGCTGTCATTTCTTTAAATTTGGGACTGCGATGCTTATGTGAAAAAGTTTCAACATGATAAGCTCGAACCCAAATCGGAGAAGTAAATCTTCATAGGATACCCAAAAGAAACTGTTGGGTACACCTTCTATCACAGATCCGAAGGCAAGGTCTTTGTTGCTAAGAGTGGATCCTTTCTAGAGAAGGAGTTTCTCTCGAAAGAAGTGAGTGGGAGGAAAGTAGAACTTGATGAGGTAATTGTACCTTCTCTCGAATTGGAAGGTAGTACATCACAAAAACTAGTTCCAGTGATTCCTACACCAATTAGTGAGGAAGCTAATGATAATGATCATGAAACTTCGGATCAAGTTTCTGCTCAACGTCGTAGATCAACCAGAGTACGTTCCGCACCAGAGTGGTACGGCAACCCAGTTCTGGAAATCATGTTACTAGACCATGATGAACCTGCGAACTATGAGGAAGCGATGATGAGCCCAGATTCCGCAAAATGGCTTGAGGCCATGAAATCTGAGATGGGATCCATGTATGAGAACAAAGTGTGGACTTTGGTTGACTTGCCCGATGATCAGCAAGCCATCGAAAATAAATGGATCTTCAAGAGGAAGACCGGCGCAAACGGTAATGTTACTGTTTACAAAGCTCGACTTGTTGCGAAAGGTTTTCGACAAGTTCAAGGAATTGACTACGATGAGACTTTCTCACCCGTAGTGATGCTTAAGTCTGTCCGAATCATGTTAGCAATTGCCGCATTTTATGATTATGAAATCTGGCAAATGGATGTCAAAACTGCATTCCTGAATGGATATCTCAAAGAAGAGTTGTATATGATGCAACCAGAAGGTTTTGTCGATCCAAAAGGTGCTAACAAAGTATGCAAGCTCCAACGGTCCATCTATGGACTGGTGCAAGCATCTCGGAGTTGGAATATACGCTTTGATGAGGTGATCAAAGCATATGGTTTTATACAGACTTTTGGAGAAGCCTGTATTTACAAGAAGTGAGTGGGAGCACTACAACCTTTCTGATAAGTATATGTGAATGACATATTGTCGATTGGAAATGATGTAGAATTTTCTGGAAAGCTTAAAGGAGTGTTTTGAAAGGAGTTTTTCAAAGAAAGACCTTGGTGAAGCTGCTTACAATTGGGCATCAAGATCTATAGAGATAGATCAAGACGCTTGATAAGAATTTTGATGAGTACATACCTTGATAAGATTTTGAAGTAGTTCAAAATGGATCAGTCAAAGAAGGAGTTCTTGCCTGACTTGTAAGGTGTGAAGTTGAGTAAGACTCAAAGCCAGACCACGGCAGAAAAATATAGAGAGAATGAAAGTCATTCCCTATGCCTCAGCCATAGGTTCTATAAAGTATGCCATGCTGTGTACCAAACATGTTGTATACCTTGCCATGAGTTTGTCAAGGAGGTACAATAGTGATCCAGGAGTAGATCACTGTACAGCGGTCAAAATTATCCTTAGTAACTGGATGACTAAGGAAATGTTTCTCGATTATGGAGGTAATAAAGAGTTCGTCGTAAAGGGTTACGCCGATGCAAGCTTTGACACTAAATCCAGATGACTCTAAGTATCAATCTGGATGCGTATTGAAAGTGGGAGCAATTAGCTAGAGTAGCTCCATGCAGAGCATTGTAGACATAGAAATTTGCGAAATACATACGGATCTGAATGTGACAGACTCGTTGACTAAACTTCTCTCACAAGCAAAACATGATCACACCTTATTACTCTTGGGTATTAATCACATAGCGATGTGAACTAGATTATTGACTCTAGTAAACCCTTTGGGTGTTGGTCACATGGCGATGTGAACTATGGGTGTTATTCACATAACGATGTGAAATATCGGCATTAAATCACATGGCGATGTGAGCTAGATTATTGACTCTAGTTCAAGTGGGAGACTGAAGGAAATATGCCCTAGAGGCAATAATAAAGTTGTTATTTGTATTTCCTTATATCATGATAAATGTCTTTTATTCGTGCTAGAATTGTATTAATCGGAAACTTAGTACATGTGTGGATACATAGACAAAACAGTATGTCCCTAGTATGCCTCTACTAGACTAGCTCATTGATCAAAGATGGTTATGTTTCCTAGCCATAGACATGAGTTGTCATTTGATCAACGGGATCACATCATTAGGAGAATGATGTGATGGACAAGACCCATCCGTTAGCATAGCACTATGATCGTTTAGTTTTACTGCTATTGCTTTCTTCATGACTTATACATGTTCCTATGACTATGAGATTATGCAACTCCCGAATACCGTAGGAACACCTTGTGTGCTATCAAACGTCACAACGTAACTGGGTGATCATAAAGATCCTCTATAGGTGTCTCCGAAAGTATTCGTGGTGTTGGCATAGATCAAGATTAGGATTTGTCACTCCGAGTGTCGGAGAGGTATCTCTGGGCCCTCTCGGTAACACACATCACAATAAGCCTTGCAAGCAAAGGACTAATGAGTTAATCACGAGATGATGTGTTACGGAACGAGTAAAGAGACTTGCCGGTAACGAGATTGAACTAGGTATAGAGATACCGACGATCGAATCTCGGGCAAGTAACATACCGATGACAAAAGGAACAACGTATGTTGTTATGCGGTTTTGACCGATAAAAGATCTTCGTAGAATATGTAGGAGCCAATATGAACATCCAGGTTCCGCTATTGGTTATTGACCGGAGATGAGTCTCGGTCACGTCTACATAGTTCTCGAACCCGTAGGGTCCGCACGCTTAACGTTTGATGACGATCGGTATTATGAGTTTATGAGTTTTGATGTACCGAAGGTAGTTCGGAGTCCCGGATGAGATCACGGACATTACGAGGAGTCTCGGAATGTCCGAGTCATAAAGATTGATATATTGGACGACTATATTCGGACACCGGAAGTGTTCCGGAAAAGTTTCGGATTTAACGGGATTGCCGGAGGGGGTTACCGGAACCCCCTACGAGGGGGGATGGTCCATAGTGGGCCTTAAGGGAAAGAGAGAGGCAGCCCATAGGGCTGGCCGGCGCCCCACCTAAGGTTCCTAGTTGGACTAGGATTGGGGGGGGGGGGGGCGCCACCTCTCCTTTTTCCTTTCCCTGTCTTCCTTCTTTTGGTGATTCCTACTAGGAATAGGATTGCAATCCTATTCCTAGTAGGATTGCAACCCTAGCCGCACCAAACAAGGGTCGGCCAGCCTCCCCCCTTGCTCCTTTATATACGGGGGCAGGGGGGCACCCAAAGACACACAAGTTGAATTGTTTTAGCCGTGTGCGGTGCCCCCCTCCACAGAAACACACCTCGGTCATACCGTCGCGATGCTTAGGTGAAGCCCTGCGCCGGTGAATACATCATATCCGTCACCATACCGTCGTGCTGACGAAACTCTCCCGTGAAGCTCAACTGGATCAAGAGCTCGTGGGACGTCATCAAGCTGAACGTGTGCTGAACGCGGAGGTGCCGTACGTTCGGTGCTTGATCGGTTGGATCGCGAAGAAGTTCGACAACATCAACCGCGTCACTTGACGCTTCCGCTCCCGGTCTACGAGGGTACGTAGACACACTCTCCCCTCTCGTTGCTATGCATCTAGTAGATAGATCTTGCGTGATCGTAGGAAAATTTTAAAATACTACGTTCCCCAACAGTGAGCACATAAACAAGGGAAAGTAAACTAACTGCTCATGACATAATAGTAAAGACATAACAACGAGTTTAACGGTAGAGGAGCATATGTCTTACACCATACGGTAGTCTCACGCACACGACACAAAAGCACACAAAGAAACGGCACAAGACGCACACGACGCAAATCACTCTCTCCCCTTTTGGCATCGAGACACCACAAAGGGAAAGAGGACACTAAGAGAGGTGGTAGCTCTGGCGGAGGATCTCAGTCATCGTGCTCTCCATCGGATTCCTGTTGCTCCTCCTGCTGCTCCACGTTAGAATCAGACAACTTGTACCCCTGATGGGCCATCCATGCCACCTCAGGAGTGATGATCTCCTCTGACCCACTGGATACATGCTCACCAAAGATCTGCATGATCCTTTTGTCGCGCTGGCGAGATTGCTTGTGAATGACATGGGCCTTGTACTGACCTTCAGCTTGCATGCAGAAAAGGGCCTTCATCTTCTTCTTCAACTTCTTAGCCCAAGAAGGCTCAGATGATGGAGGAGCATATCCTCCAGGACTATCCTCAGCTGGCTCCTCCACAGGCTCCTCGTCAGTACCCATCTGAGCAGCGGCAGCTTGTGCACGAGTGGTAGTGTTGGCCCATCGAGTCTTGATGCGAAGACGAATAGGGTCACGACGGATACACTCGGCCTCGAACTCCTCATAAGGGTAAAGCTTCTCCCAAGTCTTGGAGATGAGTAGGAACAGGAATGGACCATAGATGGGTACCTTGCTGATACGTCCAAAACGTATCTATAATTTCTGCTTGCTCCATGCCTCTTTTGGGTGATATTGCTATGATATTTATACACTTCCATGCACTTTTGATCATATTTGGACTAACCTATTAACTCAGTGCACCCCAGTGCCAGTTTCTGTTTTCTGCTATTTTTGTATTTCAGGTTTTCCCATTACGAGAACTGCCAGAAAAATCCCGGAAAAATTATAGAAAAAATCAGCGTTCCAGAAGCTTCCCGGCACCCAAAGTACAGCCGGAGGGGGGCCACCAGGGCTCCATGCGCCCTGGTGGCGCGGCCCCCCTCCTGGCCGCCCCGGGGGGGGGGGGG
>LR738709.1:570867379-570973995 GCA_902687465.1 Secale cereale
AAGAAAACTTTGACAAACTCTTTTGCTTCATTAGATGTATATAAGCATGTACTACGAAAAGAGTTTAGCAAGTATTGAAACAATACTTATGAGGACAATGCAAGGAGCAATCCTTCTTTCAAGTGACCAGTCACGAATACTTAAAAGTGAATAATATAGTACTGAAAATCAAGACAAGATTACATTGCACATAGCTTGAGCATATTAGGGTGGTATCTCGCTAGCCTCCATGAGTGAAGCAAAACATAAATGCAAAGACTCCTCCAGAGTTTTAAAGGAGACTAGAGCTAAGAATTTCAGAATAAATCATATCACAAGTATGCAGAAGACAATGTAATACTTTGGGACAATGCACATTACACTCAGAATGACAATTATGCTCTCCTAGTCGGTGCTTTGAAGAAAGAAGGTGAGACTCTCGAACCGTGGCTTTTATTGGCAAAGTTGAAAGCCCGTGATCGGAAACAAAAACTAAACATGTACCAGAGCTCTTGGTTTTAAAAACAGAAGTAAATATGTTTTTGAGAGGTGCATATTTCGTCAACAAATGCTAGCAGATAACTCAATCACCTTTTAAGCTAGACAAGTCTCGAGGAACGGCTCTCGCATGAGGACGATCACATCCTCTTAATCTCCTTTGTTTATCACTGCCAAAGTTTTCTGATTTCTCATGAACAAAGCGTGAAGGAGGGTTTGTTTGTTATATTATCTTTTTGAGCCGGGCGCACTCAATGCCAGTTCCTTTTCGTATTAGGGGTTTGCACATTATACATGCAATCCAGGGGTGAAACTTGTCCAACTTAAAGAGATCATGAATTAACTACTACTTCCTCATGAGCTAAAACATAGGCACAAAAAGGGAAATGCTTTTGAATAATTTCGAGATGGTACATGAAAGTCTTCGTTAGGAATGGCAGGTAAATACCATGTATAGGAAGGTATGGTGGACTCATATGGCGTAACAGGTTTTAAGGATTTTGGATGCACAAGCAGTCAGTCCGCTTAGTACAGGTGAAGGTTTAGCAAAAGACTGGGAAGCGACCAACTAGAGAGCAATAACGGTCATAATCATGCAGAGCGACAAAGCAACATTGAGTCGGGCATGAAAGTGATATAACTATTCTAAAACTCAAAGATCATCAAGGCAGAGTAGACTTTTTAGTCTTAAACGTGTGTAAGCATGTGCCAAGTCAATCCAAAAATTCTCTAAAGGGAAATACCACCTTAGTATACCAGACTATGAACAGTGCAATGCATGTAGATCATTTCAATAACACATTATATATTCTAGTTATTCGAGACTAGCCACAAGGAAAGCATGAACCACTGGAAGAGAATTGTAAACATAGCACTATGTCGCTACAAGCTGGTCTCTAGATCATAAGTACAGGCATATGTACAAAAGTAGAAACAATAAGAGTTCATACCGGTCTTCCTTGTTGCTTCCTTTCAGTCGATCTTCGTCATTACTGCTTGTCACTTGCATGATCGAACGTAGGAAATATAATCAAACCCCATCACGGACTCGAGCTGATCTCTGAAAACAAAGCAAACTAAAGAGAAAAAGGAAATCTTTTTGGATTTTTCAAAGGTTGAATAAAAAGCAAAAGAAAGAGAAAATCTTTTTGTTGTTTTTGCAAAGAGAGAAATAAAGAAGAACGGGCAAAAACTTCAAAAAGATCAAAGCGAATAAATTGGATAATACAATGGAAAAATGAGAAGGGCACGTACTCCCCCAAGCTTAGGCTTTTGGCCTAAGTTGGTAGCAGCTACTGCCCCCAGGAGCCTCCTGCTCCAGGGGTATGGTGGTGAGACCAAGGGTCGTAGAAGGATGCTGGCGCGTACACCGAACTCCTCGGAGTCTCCCACGAGGAAGGTTCCGAACGCCAAACAGAGGAAGACCCTTCACCAAACTCGGTGGCGGTTTCTTCCTGAAAATGTGGTATCTCACCGTGCCTCTCCTCGTCGGGCACAACCCCCTCCATGGGGTTATGAAACTGATGCTGGACCATGAACTCATCGAACTGGACAACATCAAAGGACCATCCGTTCCTGCGAGAAAAATCAAACAAAAGAGGTGCAGGTAGACGGATCTCGCGTTCCGCGGTAGTTCCGAAACGCAAGATATAAACAAGGTTATCAAGCTCAGAACTCATGGTAACAAACTTATGCCTTTTCATAGCAGCAAGATCAAAGCTTAAATAAGTAAAAGGAGTATCATTAGGGTGTGGGGTGCCTCCAAGATGCTCTAAGATAAGTGTGGCATAAATGCCACCATATAAGTCCCCCTTGTTACCATTCATAGCAAGGCGTCGAGCAATTAAGGTACCAAGATTATAATCAGACCTCCCTGAGAGGGCTGCTGCCAGGATAGCAATATCCAGAGCAGAAATGCTGCTCGTGTTGTCACGAGCTAACACCCCTCTAGCAATATAATATGCAAAATACCTGAGGTGAGGAAACAAGATGCTGGAGATCTTCGACCGATGAATATCCCTCGTACCCATGCTGCAGAGAGAGTTGATGACAGTTTTCAGCTCAGAGTGCTGAGTGGCCATCCTAGCCGTCCTCCCAACGTTCGGCACACCTAATATTTCACAAAAATTCCCCAAAGTCATGGTGATAAGATCATTATAAATTTTAAACTCAATAGCACCTGAATCAGGATTATATCTAAAACTGTTAATGAAACTGGAGGTGAGTTTTTGATACTGAGTAACACGGCTCGTGACGAGCCGTGTCAAACCTGCATTAGCACAAAGATTATAAAACTCATCCTTGATTCCCGCAGCTTCCATGAATTCATCACATGGGAATGTCATCGCACGTGCTGGACTTGTGTCTTCCAACAACTCCAGGGGCACATGATCTTCATTGTAGCTCACCCTAGCAGTCGATGGTGAAGCTGCGGCTCTAGTGACTCGATCAGAGTGCGCGGGCCTCCTCTTCTCAAGCCACCCTTTTGCCCTTCCTAACAAACTCATTTCTGAAATTTTTTACAATTTACAAAAACGAGTATTAAAACAAAGTGAGCTAAGGCAAACTACTCAACTCACTTGCCCAAGGCATAAACTTGCATCAAAACTTGGAAAATAACTTTCTACACATGCATGCAAGCTCATCTCTACAGCACCAAGAACTACTAAATACTCACAAATGAGGCCACCAATCAAAAATCTAATTGGAGGGGTGGAGGAGTCACATACCAGGGAGTATTTGCTCAAAATTTCAGCTCAAATGATGGGTTGTAGAGAGAGATCGAAGAATCGCCTCCAAGAGCAGCAAGAATAGCAAGAACAAGACCAGAACTCGGGTTTCTGGAGAAAAAGAGAGAGAGAGGAAGAAGAAGTACCTGGAGGGGGGTCCCGTGGGCCCCAGGCGCCCTGTGGGCGCGGCCAAGGGCTGGGCCGCGCCAGCTGTCCGCCTGGGCCACTGGTGGCCCCCCTGGCTGGCCCCAGGACTTTCCGGGTCTCTCCCGACGTGGAAATTTTTATTATAATTTTTCTGAAATTTTTCTGAAAACTTCACTGTTGAAATTTTTTCGAAGTTCAAAAAGCTGCGAAACTCTCTGAAAACTTGAAGCAGTTAGTAGTATTGCGAAGCTTCAAAAACATAGATACTTGGTACAGCAAGTAGGACAAAACTAAAAACAAATGAAAACATAGCAAGCTCAACTTTTTGTCCATATAAAACATGTTCACTAGTAAGGTTGATCAAGTCTTACCAACAAACAAGCAATATATAGAGCAAAAAGTCTCACCTCCTACAAAGTAATCACTGAACCTTTACCTTGATGGACATTGTCCCTACCATGATAGTTTTATATTTGTGAGGCACATGTAGTGGACAGTCCCATTCTCCAATTTTCACGGTCTCGATATTCTCTATAGAGTTGAGGGCATGCCTCCTGTCGATCTTCTTCGGAAAATATACCGTGTGTTCTTTATCATTCACATGGAAGGTAACCTTCCCTTTATTGCAATCAATAATAGCAGCTGCGGTGTTAAGAAAAGGTCTACCAAGAATAATGGACATGCTCCCATCCTCGGGCATGTCAAGCACAACAAAATCAGTAAGAATTAAACAATTAGCAACTTCTACGGGAACATCCTCACAAATACCTATCGGAACAGCGGTTGACTTGTCAGCCATCTGAAGGGAGATATATGTAGGAATTAGTTTCTCTAAACAAAGCCTCTCGTAAAGAGAGAGAGGCATAACACTCACTCCTGCTCCAAGATCACATAAAGCAGTTTTGACATAATTATTCTTTATGGAGCAAGGAATGGTGGGTATACCTGGATCACCGAGCTTTTCAGGAATCTTGCCACTGAAAGAGTAGTTAGCAAGCATAGTAGATATTGCATCATTAGGAACTTTTCTTTTGTTAGTGACAATATCTTTCATATATTTTGAATAAGGAAGTAACTTAATAGCATCAGTCAAAGGGATTTGAAGAAAAAGAGGTTTAATCCATTCACAAAACTTATTGTAATGCTCTTCTTCTTTAGATTTGATGGACTTACCTGGAAAGGGCATAGGTTTCTGTACCCATGGTTCTCTCTCCTTCCCATGTTTTCTTGCGATGAAGTCTTCTTTAGTGTACCTCTTACGTTTGTCAGGTGCTTCTTCTTCTCGAACTTCAGGCGGATCATTCTTCTCATTATTATTACCTTCAGGTTCAGCACCGTCTTCTGTCTCAGCATCAGAAATAGATACACTGTTGGGATCAATAGCTGGCTCTTCATCTGCAATAGGATCATTAGGACTGTCAGTATCCTTATGTTTCTTCTTCTTCTTTGGAGAGACAACAATTTCTTTTTCCTGCATTTGAGAATCTTGCTCGATTCTCATCGGATGTCCCTCTGGATAAAGAGGATCTTGAGTACTAGTTCCTCCTCGGGTCTTAATCCCAAAAGCCTGCAATTTATCTTGTTTGGCATTGTTAGCAAGCAAATCTCTTTGCACATTAGAAATTTGATCAAGCTGAGTTTGAACCATATGAAAATGTTTCACAAGACATTGAACATCATTAACTGTTCTATCTAAAACATCAAGCAACTTTTTGATAGCAAGGGAATTATCATGCAACTGACTTTCTATCCTCTCATTAAAATGATTCTGTTTCATGATAAAATTATCAAACTCATCTAAACATTGATCAGGAGGCTTACCATGAGGGATGTCACTTGCGTTGAAATCTAAAAGAGAGTGTACCTCTACCATAGGAGGGTGAGTGGTAGGCTCACACGGCTTCTCAATAGGGGGTAGATTCTTCACGTCTTCAGCTTTAATACCTTTCTCTTTAATAGACTTCTTTGCTTCTCGCATATCCTCGGGGCTTAGAACAAACATGCCCCTCTTCTTTGTTGGTGGAGGTGGTTCAGGGACGGACCAATCTTCATGGTTTTTGGCAATCCTGCCCATTAAGTCTTCCGCATCGTCCGGTGTTCTTTTCCTGAAAACACAACCAGCACAACTGTCCAAATAGGACCTGGATTCATCAGTTAGACCAGCATAGAATATATCGATTAATTCATTCTTAGGGATGTCATGTCCTGGTCTAGCCCGAATCAAACCGCAGTACCTCCCCCAAGCTTTAGGGAGGGACTCATCCTGCAACTGTTTAAAGTTATAAATTCTTTGTAAAGCAGCATGTTGCATGTGAGCAGGAAAGTACTTATCAACAAAAGAGTGAGCTAAGTCCTGAGGACTCTTAATGGAACCGCATGGAAGTGAATCATACCATGCTTTAGCACCCTCCTTCAAGGAGAAAGGAAGAAGCTTGGTCACATAAAAGTATCGTATCTTCTCATCTGTGGTAAACAGGCTACCTAACTCACCGAGTTTAGTCAGGTGTGCAATAGCATCATCATTTTCTCTGCCATAAAAGGGGTCAGCTTCAACCATAGGTATAAGTGAAAGATCAACAGAGAAATCAAAATCAGGATCATCAATGCATATAGGAGATGTAGCGAACTCAGGATTAGGAACGGTTTTGTTTTTCAAAGAGTGTTTTTCAAATATTTTCTTAATAACTTCAGGGTCAGAGCCAGCAAACTATGTCAGTTCCCTGCATAGATCTTCATCAAGCATATAGTAATCATCATCAAGGAGCCTCTCTTTGAGTTTACTCAAATCAGGATAATCATAAGTTTCACCAATAGGGTAGCGAGCAACAGGAAGTTCAATTCCATATTTTTCAGCAGCAGCAGCAATTTGTTTCTCAAGAGCATAACCAAGCGAACTAATATCATCATCAAAAGTAGTAGAAGCATCATCAAGAGTATCAGACATAGTAACAGATTCAGTAGGAGCATCATGTGGTGGTGGTGAGGCAAACTTACTCATAACAGAAGGTGAATCAAGTGTAGCACTAGTGCTCAGAGCAGTACCTCTTCTCGTAGTAGATAGTAAGATAGGAACCTTGGGGTCTCCTTTCTTACCCATAGTAGATAAAGTGCAGCAGGTAGAATACCTCAAGTAGACTTGTAAATATTGCTATGCTCCCCGGCAACGGCGCCAGAAAACGGTACTTGATAACCCTCAACCGTAAGGGATCGAGATAGTATTCGCGGGTAAGAATAACCTAATTTATTGATTCGACACACGGGGAGCCAAAGAGTATTTATAAGCTTTGACAGTTGAGTTGTCAATTCAACCGCACCTGAAATATACTTACTTGCAACAAAAGGTAAGTGGTAACAGTGATATGATAGTGATGATAGTAATAGTAAAAGTAAACAGCAAAAGTAAATAGCAGTAGTAAATGGCAAAATTAGCAACTAGTGACAAGCAAGGTTTAAAATACTGTAGGCTAGGGAGATGGATGGTTGGGCGCTGCATGGATGAGATAGATTCTAACTTGGGGCACGGCACACGGAAAAGTAATGATCATCTAGGCAAATATCAAACATTAGGCATGTATCCCATAGGTAGTTGTACGTGCTTGCAATAAGAACTTGCACAACATCTTTTGTCCTACCATCCCGCTACGAACGGGGCCAAAAGGAACTAATGGATATTAAGGTGCTCATGTCAAAGAGCACCGGAACAAAGCAATGAACTCAATGGATACATGTAATCCTCAAACTACGGATCATCCCCTTTGGTGTCCCAAGCTGTCACTTTTGGGATCGCCGGTTCCGAACCGTAACAGGTGCATACAACTCATAGATAGGATCACGAACACAAATATATTCATACAAACACATATGGTTCAGATCTAAAATCATGGCACTCGGGCCCTAAGTGTCAAGCATTAAGAATAACAAGTTGTACCAAAGATGATAAACACCATAGTAGATGATAGGCAACATGCCCCCAACAATCTGACGAACTATTACATGATCTAACTCATCCAATCCCTACCATCCCCTTCGCCTACAGCAGGGGAATTACTCACACATGAAGGGGGAAGTCATGGAGGGACGATGGAGTGGTGTTTATGATGACGATGGCGACGATCTCCCCTCTCCGGAGGCCAAATCAGCCTCCAGATTAGCCCTCCCGAGGAAGAACAGAGGGTGGCGGCGGCTCCGCGACGAAAAACTGCGAAAGAACTTCTGATCTGGGGTTTCTGCGTCGAGAGGAAAAATACGGGCTAAAGTAGGGCACCAGGGGGTGTGGGCCCCGCCCAGGCGCCCCCCCCCCCGGCGCGGCCCAGGGGGGCGCGCCCACAGGGCGCCTGGGCACCCCCTGGCCCCCCTCTGGCCCCACTTCTGGTATTTGGTTCCTTCGGGTGCGTGGATTTTCTCTGATTTTTCGTGGATTTTTCTGAGATACTTAAAAATCCGTTTTCCTGCACACAAATAAACCATACAGGCAGCTCTGCTGAAAACAGCGTCAGTCCGGGTTAGTTTAGTCCAAATCATGCAAGAATGAGGCCAAAACAATATCAAAAGTGTTTGGAAAAGTAGATACGTTTGAGACGTATCAACTCCCCCAAGCTTAGCATATTGCTTGTCCTCAAGCAATTCAGTTCAACGAACTGGACGCGACAAGAAAACTTTGACAAACTCTTTTGCTTCATTAGATGTATATAAGCATGTACTACGAAAAGAGTTTAGCAAGTATTGAAACAATACTTATGAGGACAATGCAAGGAGCAATCCTTCTTTCAAGTGACCAGTCACGAATACTTAAAAGTGAATAATATAGTACTGAAAATCAAGACAAGATTACATTGCACATAGCTTGAGCATATTAGGGTGGTATCTCGCTAGCCTCCATGAGTGAAGCAAAACATAAATGCAAAGACTCCTCCAGAGTTTTAAAGGAGACTAGAGCTAAGAATTTCAGAATAAATCATATCACAAGTATGCAGAAGACAATGTAATACTTTGGGACAATGCACATTACACTCAGAATGACAATTATGCTCTCCTAGTCGGTGCTTTGAAGAAAGAAGGTGAGACTCTCGAACCGTGGCTTTTATTGGCAAAGTTGAAAGCCCGTGATCGGAAACAAAAACTAAACATGTACCAGAGCTCTTGGTTTTAAAAACAGAAGTAAATATGTTTTGAGAGGTGCATATTTCGTCAACAAATGCTAGCAGATAACTCAATCACCTTTTAAGCTAGACAAGTCTCGAGGAACGGCTCTCGCATGAGGACGATCACATCCTCTTAATCTCCTTTGTTTATCACTGCCAAAGTTTTCTGATTTCTCATGAACAAAGCGTGAAGGAGGGTTTGTTTGTTATATTATCTTTTTGAGCCGGGCGCACTCAATGCCAGTTCCTTTTCGTATTAGGGGTTTGCACATTATACATGCAATCCAGGGGTGAAACTTGTCCAACTTAAAGAGATCATGAATTAACTACTACTTCCTCATGAGCTAAAACATAGGCACAAAAAGGGAAATGCTTTTGAATAATTTCGAGATGGTACATGAAAGTCTTCGTTAGGAATGGCAGGTAAATACCATGTATAGGAAGGTATGGTGGACTCATATGGCGTAACAGGTTTTAAGGATTTTGGATGCACAAGCAGTCAGTCCGCTTAGTACAGGTGAAGGTTTAGCAAAAGACTGGGAAGCGACCAACTAGAGAGCAATAACGGTCATAATCATGCAGAGCGACAAAGCAACATTGAATCGGGCATGAAAGTGATATAACTATTCTAAAACTCAAAGATCATCAAGGCAGAGTAGACTTTTTAGTCTTAAACGTGTGTAAGCATGTGCCAAGTCAATCCAAAAATTCTCTAAAGGGAAATACCACCTTAGTATACCAGACTATGAACAGTGCAATGCATGTAGATCATTTCAATAACACATTATATTCTTTAGTGCACCAGGGGGTGTGGGCCCCACCCAGGCGCCCCCCCCCGGCGCGGCCCAGGGGGGGCGCGCCCACAGGGCGCCTGGGCACCCCCTGGCCCCCCTCTGGCCCCACTTCTGGTATTTGGTTCCTTCGGGTGCGTGGATTTTCTCTGATTTTTCGTGGATTTTTCTGAGATACTTAAAAATCCGTTTTCCTGCACACAAATAAACCATACAGGCAGCTCTGCTGAAAACAGCGTCAGTCCGGGTTAGTTTAGTCCTAATCATGCAAGAATGAGGCCAAAACAATATCAAAAGTGTTTGGAAAAGTAGATACGTTTGAGACGTATCAATGTACCATCTCGAAATTATTCAAAGAAAAGCATTCCTATTTTGTGCCTCTGTTTTAAGTTCATGAGGAAGTAGTAGTTAATTCATGATCTTTTTAAGTTGGACAAGCTTCACCCCGGGATTGCATGTATAATGTGCAAACCCATAATACGAGAAGGAACTGGCATTGAGTGCGCCCGGCTCAAAAATAATATAACAAACAAACCCTCCTTCACGCTTTGTTCATGAGAAATCAGAAAACTTTGGCAGTGATAAACAAAGGAGATTAAGAGGATGTGATCGTCCTCATTCGGGAGCCGTTCCTCGAAACTTGTCCATCTCAAGAAGTGATTGAGTTGTCTGCTAGCATTCGTTGACGGAACATGCATAATCTAAAAAAAATATTATTACCTCTGTTTTTAAAACCAAGAGCTCTGGTACATGTTTTGTCTTTGTTTCCGACTACGGGTTTTCAACCTTGCCAACAAAAGCCACGGTTCGAGAGTCTCCACCTTCTTTTAAAAGCACCAACTACTGAGAGCATGATTGTCATTCTGAGTGTAATGTGCATTGTCCCAAAGTAGCATTGTCTTTTGCATGATTGTGATATCGTTTATTTTGAAATCATTGTATCTAGTCATCACTTAAACCTTGGAGGTGCCCCTGCATTTATGTTTTGCTTCACTAAAGGGGGCAAGCGAGATATCACTTTATCATATTTGCACACCATGCTCATTACAAATCTATTTGATGTTTCAGTATCATATTGTAAAACTTTCAGTTCTTTGTGATTTTCTCATGAGGCAACTTAATTACTACAGATTCATTCTCTCAGTAAGCTTTTGTCATGTGACTATGAAAAAGTCCTATATGGTTAATAGCATGTCACCACAGAAATTATTCTTGTTATCATTTACCTACTCGAGGACGAGCAGGAATTAAGCTTGGGGATGTTGATACGTCCAAAACGTATCTATAATTTCTGCTTGCTCCATGCCTCTTTTGGGTGATATTGCTATGATATTTATACACTTCCATACACTTTTGATCATATTTGGACTAACCTATTAACTCAGTGCACCCCAGTGCCAGTTTCTGTTTTCTGCTGTTTTTGTATTTCAGGTTCTCCCATTACGAGAACTGCCAGAAAAATCCCGGAAAAATTATATAAAAAATCAGAGTTCCAGAAGCTTCCCGGCACCCGAAGTACAGCCGGAGGGGGGCCACCAGGGCTCCAGGCGCCCTGGTGGCGCGGCCCCCCTCCTGGCCGCGCCTGGGCCCCCCAGGCCTCGTCTGATGCCCCCCTTTGGCATATATTTATATCGTGTCCCGAAACCCTCGAGACGGGAACCCTTTTTCGCGATCTCATCTATGTTCCGCCGCCGCCGCGCTTCCAAGATCGGGAGCACCAGGAGAACTCTTCCCGGCACCCTGCCGGAGGGGAGGATCACCACCGGGAGCTTCTCCACCACCATGGACGCCTCTCGGATGAGTTGTGAGTAGTCTCCCTTGGACCATGGGTCCATGACCAGTAGCTATGTGATGTTCTCCTCCCGTTCTTGTGCTTCACTAATTAGTCCTCGTGAGCTGCCCTACATGATCGAGGCACATATGTAATCCTTATGCTGTTGCTATGATGAGTTTGCTGGGATCCGATGGATTGTGAGATTATGTTCAGATTGTGTTTGAGTAATATATTTGATTCACCTCTTTTATATTTATGTTCGTAAATAATTCTTGCATGTTCTCCATTGTTATTTATTGTTTTGGCCAAGTAGTAGGTAGTGACTCCAAGAGGGAACGTTATGCTTGATTGTGGGTTCATGCCCCTCGATGACTAGCTTGAGTGACAGAAACATGAGTCTAGGGGATGTGCTGTTGCCACAAGGGGGAAAACAACGGTGCTTGTGCCCGCGGGTGCAAGGATTGTTTACTTTACGCAAAGTTCTTTTAATGCAGTTGTCTGTTGCTTTGAGTTTACACTATGGGTGGGACTCGCAACTTAATACCAGCGAGATATTCTGGATAGATATCTCAAGGTGGATGATTAGTAGTAGATGCAGATGGATTTCGGTCTACTTGCCTTGGCGTACCGCCCATGCTTTGAACCTCTACCTTTCTTGCAACGTAGTTAGCATTGGTTTGCGCACATGGTCCTATCAATTGCCCAGCTGTAATTCGTTTACCTCACATAGCTGTTTTATCGTCTTTTGGGAGAGAGACATCACTAGTGAACATCATGGGACCCCGGTCCATATTACCATCATTGATCACATCCGCTATTTACTTTCCGCTTTTTACTTACTATTGCAGCAATACCTATCATTATTATCACTTGTGTTTGATCCTTTGTAAACGACAAGGCCAGAGGGGTTGACAACCTCTCTGTACTCGTTGGGAGCAAAGTTATTTGTATCTGTGTGCAGGTCCACGTTGATTGCTAATATCTGGCGCCGTTAGCAGTTGACACCTTCTTGTTGAAACTGGGAGTCTCAGGGGAAATCGATCCTTGGTATCTTTGCCAAGGGAAAACTTCCGCTACACTGCATCTCAAACCTTGCACTTGGGGTAACCAACGAGGGGCGAGAAGCCGTCAGCAAGCAACAAACGAATAGATTCAAGGCGAGCAACGGGGGCAAAGGTTTCACCATAGTCGATACCCTCGACTTGGGAGTAGCCTTGAGCCACCAGACGCGCCTTGTTGCGGATGACAATGCCATGAGCATCTTGTTTGTTCTTAAAGATCCACTTGGTTCCAATGACATTATGGTTCTCCTTTGGCCTTGGCATCAGACGCCACACTTTTTTGCGCTCGAAGTTATGGAGTTCTTCATGCATGGCATTAAGCCAATCAGGGTCTTCGAGCGCCTCATAAACCTTCTGAGGTTCAAGAGACAAAAGCTTGATGAGCACAATAGTTTGCTAATTGTCTACGAGTGCTTACCCCCCTTTGATGCTTCCTAGGATATTCTCCATGTGATGTTCTCTAGAAGCAAGCCTGGAGGCAACTTTTGCAGCACGACGCTCCAATTGATCTTCAAGAGATAACTGAGGAGCACTGAGTTGATCATCTTGAGCGCCGTCAGGAGCTAGATCTTGATCATGAGCTTCCTCTTGACCTTGATCTTGCTCGGAGGAAAGAACTTGGCCTTGTGCATCATTTGGTGGCTCCCCACCATCTTGTGATTGATCTTGCACTTGGCCTTGTTCGTCCGGTTGAGGGCTTTCACTTTATTCTTCGGAAGCGTGTGGGTCTTGGGTTGGTGATGGTTCCACTTGAGTGGAACATTGTCCTTCTCCTTCGGCCACAAGGGGTTCCTCAATGGGTAGGATATATCCAACACCCATTCTTTTTATGGCTTGAGGAGGAATTTCATCACCTACATCACAAGTACCACTTTGCTCCACTTGGGAGCCGTTATTTTCATCAAACTCTACGTTACTCATCTCCTCAATGAGTCCATTGGACTTGTTGAGGACACGCTAAGCATGAGAGTTTATAGCATAACCAACAAATATGCCCTCGTGAGCTCTAGATTCAAATTTAGACAAGCGAACACCTTTCTTGAGAATGAAACACTTACACCCGAATACCCGGAAGTACTTGAGATTGGGCTTGTTACCGGTAAGTATCTCATATGGAGTCTTGTTCAAGCCTTTGCGGAGATAAAGCCGATTTGATGCATGGCATGCGGTGTTGATGGCTTCGGCCCAAAAGTTGTATAGAGATTTGAATTCTGCCATCATGGTCCTTGCCGCATCCATCAGAGTCCGGTTCTTTCTCTCCGCTACACCGTTTTGTTGAGGGGTATAGGGAGCTGCATATTGATGTTTGATCCCCTCATCACTAAGAAACTCATCCAAGGTGTAGTTCTTGAACTCGGTGCCGTTGTCACTTCTGATCATCAAAATCTTTGCTTCATGTTGATGTTGAGCTTCATTTGCAAAGTTGATGACGGTTTGTTTGGTCTCACTCTTCTTGTTGAAGAAGTATACCCAGGTGTATATTGAATAATCATCCACAATCACCAAGCAGTACTTTCTACCCCCAAGACTATCAAAAGAAGGAGGCCCAAAGAGGTCCATGTGAAGGAGCTCTAGGGGTCTTTTTGAATAGATGATAGTCGTGGGAGGATGAGCCGTCTCATGTAACTTATCTTCAATGCAAGCCCTGCAAGCACGATCTTTGGCAAAGCTAACATTTGTTAGTCCACGGACATGGTCCCCCTTGAGAAGACTTTGCAAATATCTCATATTGACATGGGCCAAACGGCGATGCCAAAGCCATCCCACATCAACTTTAGCCATTAGGCATGTCGCGATCTTGGTGGGTTGCTTCGAGAAGTTAACCACATAAAGACCGTTCTCGACATGCCCAACATAGGCTACTTTAAGAGTCTTGCTCCACAAGAGGGCCACGGTATCAATATCAAAGAATGTAGCAAAGCCCATGAGTGCTAGTTGGCGAACAGAAAGTAAATTGTATGCAAGGGACTCAACAAGCATGACTTTCTCGATCATGAGATCATGAGAGACAACAACCTTGCCAAGCCCCAATACCTTAGAAGATGAAGCATCACCCCATTCGACGTTGGTGGCCATAGATGAACCTAGATGCACGTCCACCACCAAGTCTTTGCTTCTGGTCATATGATTTGTGGCTCCACTATCGAGCAACCATGATCCCCCACCGGAAGCAAACTCCTACAAGAGATCAATGCTTGGATTTAGGTACCCATTTGGTAATGGGTCCTTTGAGGTTAGTAATAAGGGTCTTAGGAACCCAAATGGACCATTCAATGTACGCATAAGAAGAACCAACAAATTTAGCAAACACATGACCATCACTAGCACGACATACAACATATGAAGGATTAAAGTCGCCGGCCATGTTTGATGGTATGGTGGAGTTTTTCTTGACACCACCACCTTTCACCGTTTTCTTCTTATTTGATGCGCCCTCTCCTTCTTTCACAAAAGTTTGTCGGAGAGGGGGTGGTAGCTTGGTCTTGTCATTCTTCTTCTTCTTGGGCTTAGGAATAAACCCAATTCCTTCCTTTGCCACAACCTCCTTTTGATTGCTCAAAAGGTTGTTGAGGTTCTTCTCACCTTGTATGCATGTCATAAGGCCTTTCTCGAGTTGCTTCTTTAACTTGGCATTTTCTTCAACAAGATGCACATGCTCGCAACATGGGTTAGTAGCATTTGCATTATCAATTAACAGCATGCGAGGAAAGACAGCATTTTCCTTGGTTAGCGAAACTTGGAGTTGATCAAGAGACTCCTTGAGAGAAGCATGCATACCTTTCAAGGCCTTGTGAGCCTTGTCGAGTATAACAAACTCCTCTTTGAGTTTAATATGGTCAACCCCAAGTTTTGCCTTTTCGGAATTAAGCACACGAGAGACAACTAAGGCACGATCAAGATCTTTCTTTAATTTAGCATGATTATCGTTGTGTGACTCCTCAAGAGCCAAACGAAGACCACGCTCTTCCTATAGGGTGTTAGAGAGATCTGATATCTCATCGGCATAGTCTCGACTATGTCCTTGCATTTTAGTAATGGTCTCCTCGTGAGCCTCGATCATGTCATTGGCCTCACCGAGTTGTTCCAAGAGAGCAACAAAGTGCTTCTTGGGATTGCCCTTAAGTTTGCTCATGAACACTTCAAATTCATTTTCTCCCTCCTTAGTTCCCTCACTCTCATCAATACAATCCGTCAATGAAGGATTAGAAGTGATGGTAGTATTGATGTTTGGGGTTACCTTGTTGGAGGCCTTGGCCATGAGACACTTGGCGGTGATGTTCTCATTAGGAGAGTTGAAGAGAGATGAGCGCAGAGTAGTAGCAATAGCAATAGTCGCCATGGTGACCACTGTTGGGGAACGTAGTATTTTAAAATTTTCCTACGATCACGCAAGATCTATCTACCAGATGCATAGCAACGAGAGGGAAGAGTGTGTCTACATACCCTCGTAGACCGGAAGCGGAAGCGTCAAGTGACGCGGTTGATGTAGTCGAACTTATTCGCGATTCAACCGATCAAGCACCGAACGTATGGCACCTCCGCGTTCAGCACACGTTCAGCTTGATGACGTCCCACGAGCTCTTGATCCAGTTGAGCTTCACGGGAGAGTTTCGTCAGCATGACGGCGTGGTGACGGATATGATGTATTTACCGGCGCAGGGCTTTGCTTAAGCACTGCAACGGTATGACCGAGGTGTGTTTCTGTGGAGGGGGGCACCGCACACGGCTGGAACAATTCAACTTGTGTGTCTTTGGGTGCCCCCTGCCCCCGTATATAAAGGAGCAAGAGGGGAGGGCCGGCCGACCTCCTATGGTGCGGCTAGGGCAATCCTACTAGGAATAGGATTGCAATCCTATTCCTAGTAGGAGTCCTCCAAGAAGGAAGAGAGGGAAAGGAAAAGAGGGAGAGGTGGCGCCCCCCAATCCTAGTCCAACTAGGATCCCTAGGTGGGGCGCCGGCCAGCCTCTATGGGCTGCCTCTCTCCTTTCCTCAAGGCCCACTATGGACCATCCCCCCTCGTAGGGGGTTCCGGTAACCCCCTCCGGCAATCCAGTTAAATCCGGAACTTTTCCGGAACACTTCTAGTGTCCGAATATAGTCGTCAAAAAAATATCAATCTTTATGTCTCGGACATTCCGAGACTCCTCGTCATGTCTGTGATCTCATCCGGGACTCCGAACTACCTTCGGTACATCAAAACTCATAAACTCATAATACCGATCGTCATCAAACGTTAAGCGTGCGGACCCTACGGGTTCGAGAACTATGTAGACATGACCGAGACTCATCTCCGGTCAATAACCAATAGCGGAACCTGGATCTTCATATTGGCTCCTACATATTCTACGAAGATCTTTATCGGTCAAACCGCATAACAACATACGTTGTTCCTTTTGTCATCGGTATGTTACTTGCCCGAGATTCGATCGTCGGTATCTCTATACCTAGTTCAATCTCGTTACCGGCAAGTCTCTTTACTCGTTCAGTAACACATCATCTCGTGACTAACTCATTAGTCTTTTGCTTGCAAGGCTTATTATGATGTGTGTTACCGAGAGGGCCCAGAGATACCTCTCCGACACTTCGGAGTGACAAATCTTAATCTTGATCTATGCCAACACCACGAATACTTTCGGAGACACCTGTAGAGCATCTTTATGATCACCCAGTTACGTTGTGACGTTTGATAGCACACAAGGTGTTCCTACGGTATTCGGGAGTTGCATAATCTCATAGTCATAGGAACATGTATAAGTCATGAAGAAAGCAATAGCAGTAAAACTAAACGATCATAGTGCTATGCTAACGGATGGGTCTAGTCCATCACATCATTCTCCTAATGATGTGATCCCGTTGATCAAATGACAACTCATGTCTATGGCTAGGAAACATAACCATCTTTGATCAATGAGCTAGTCTAGTAGAGGCATACTAGGGACATACTGTTTTGTCTATGTATCCACACATGTACTAAGTTTCCGGTTAATACAATTCTAGCATGAATAATAAACATTTATCATGATATAAGGAAATATAAATAACAACTTTATTATTGCCTCTAGGGCATATTTCCTTCAGTCTCCCACTTGCACTAGAGTCAATAATCTAGCTCACATCGCCATGTGATTTAGTACCGATAGTTCACATCGTTATGTGAATAACACCCATAGTTCACATCGCCATGTGACCAACACCTAAAGGGTTTACTAGAGTCAATAATATAGTTCACATCGCTATGTGATTAATACCCAAGAGTAATAAGGTGTGATCATGTTTTGCTTGTGAGAGAAGTTTAGTCAGCGGGTCTGTCACATTCAGATCCGTATGTATTTCGCAAATTTCTATGTCTACAATGCTCTGCATAGAGCTACTCTAGCTAATTGCTCCCACTTTCAATACGAATCCAGATTGATACTTAGAGTTATCTGGATTTAGTGTCAAAGCTTGCATCGGCGTAACCCTTTACGACGAACTCTTTATCACCTCCATAATCGAGAAACATTTCCTTAGTCATCCAGTTACTAAGGATAATTTTGACCGCTGTACAGTGATCTACTCCTGGATCACTATTGTACCTCCTTGACAAACTCATGGCAAGGTACACAACATGTTTGGTACACAGCATGGCATACTTTATAGAACCTTATGGCTGAGGCATAGGGAATGACTTTCATTCTCTCTATATTTTTCTGCCGTGGTCTGGCTTTGAGTCTTACTCAACTTCACACCTTACAAGTCAGGCATGAACTCCTTCTTTGACTGATCCATTTTTGAACTACTTCAAAATCTTATCAAGGTATGTACTCATCGAAAGTCTTATCAAGCGTCTTGATCTATCTCTATAGATCTTGATGCCCAATATGTAAGCAGCTTCACCAAGGTCTTTCTTTGAAAAACTCTTTTCAAACACTCCTTTATGATTTCCAGAAAATTCTACATCATTTCTGATCGACAATATGTCATTCACATATACTTATCAGAAAGGTTGTAGTGCTCCCACTCACTTCTTGTAAATACAGGCTTCACCGCAAGTCTGTATAAATCTATATGCTTTGATCAACTTATCAAAGCGTATATTCCAACTCCGAGATGCTTGCACCAGTCCATAGATGGATCGCTGGAGCTTGCACATTTTGCTAGCACCTTTAGGATTGACAAAACCTTCTGGTTGCATCATATACAAGTCTTCTTTAATAAATCCATTAAAGAATGCACTTTTGGTATCCATTTGCCAGATTTCATAATCATAAAATGCGGCAATTGCTAACATGATTCGGACAGACTTAAGCATCGCTACAGGTGAGAAAGTCTCATCGTAGTCAACTCCTTGAACTTGTTGAAACCCTTTCGCAACAAGTCAAGCTTTGTAAATAGTAATATTACCGTTTGCGTCGGTCTTCCTCTTGAAGATCCATTTATTTTCGATGGCTTGCCGATCATCGGGCAAGTCAACCAAAGTCCACACTTTGTTCTCATACATGGATCCCATCTCAGATTTCATGGCCTCAAGCCATTTTGCGGAATCTGGGCTCATCATCGCTTCCTCATAGTTCATAGGTTCATCATGGTCCAGTAACATGACTTCCAGAACCAGGTTGCCGTACCACTCTGATGCGGAACGAACTCTGGTTGATCTACGAAGTTCAGCAGAAACTTGATCTGAAGTTTCATGATCATCATCATTAGCTTCCTCACTAATTGGTGTAGGAATCACTGGAACTAGTTTCTGTGATGTTCCACTTTCCAATTCGGGAGAAGGTACAATTACCTCATCAAGTTCTACTTTCCTCCCACTCACTTCTTTCGAGAGAAACTCCTTCTCTAGAAAGGATCCACTCTTAGCAACAAAGACCTTGCCTTCGGATCTGTGATAGAAGGTGTACCCAACAGTTTCTCTTGGGTATCCTATGAAGATTTACTTCTCCGATTTGGGTTCGAGCTTATCATGTTGAAACTTTTTCACATAAGCATCGCAGTCCCAAACTTGAAGAAATGACAGCTTAGGTTTCTCGTCAAACCACAGTTCATACGGTGTCATCTCCACGGATTTAGATGGTGCCCTATTTAACGTGAATGTAGCTGTCTCTAATGCATAACCCCAAAAGCGATAGTGGTAGATCGGTAAGAGACATCATCGATTGCACCATATCTAATAAAGTACGGTTATGACGTTCAGACACACCATTACACTGTGGTGTTCCAGGTGGCGTGAGTAGTGAAACTATTTCACATTGTTTTTACTGAAGGCCAAACTCGCTAACTCAAATATTTTACCTCTACGATCATATCGTAGAAACTCTTATTTTCTTGTTACAATGATTCTCCACTTCACTCTGAAATTCTTTGAACTTTTCAAATGTTTCAGACTTGTGTTTCATTAAGTAGATATACCCATATCTGCTCAAATCATCAGTGAAGGTCAGAAAATAACGATACCCGCCGCGAGCTTCAACACTCATTGGTCCACATACATCTGTATGTATGATCTCCAACAAATCTGTTGCTCGCTCCATTGTTCCGGAGAACGGAGTTTTAGTCATCTTGCCCATGAAGCATGGTTCGCAAGCACCAAGTGATTCATAATCAAGTGATTCCAAAAGTCCATCAGTATGGAGTTTCTTCATGCGCTTTACACCATTATGACCTAAACGGCAGTGCCACAAATAAGTTGCACTATCATTATTAACCTTGCATCTTTTGGCTTCAATATTATGAATATGTGTATCACTACGATCGAGATCCAACAAACTATTTTCATTGGGTGTATGACCATCAAAGGCTTTATTCATGTAAACAGAACAACAATTATTCTCTAACTTACATGAATAATCGTATTGCAATAAATATGATCAAATCATATTCATGCTCAACGCAAACACCAAATAACACTTATTTAGGTTCAACACTAATCCCGAAAGTATAGGGAGTGTGCGATGATGATCATATCAATCTTGGAACTACTTCCAACACACATCGTCACTTCACTTTTAACTAGTCTCTGTTCATTCTGCAACTCCCGTTTCGAGTTACTAATTTTTAGCAACTGAACCGGTATCAAATACCCAAGGGTTGCTATGAATACTAGTAAAGTACACATCAACAATTTGTATATCAAATATAACTTTGCTCACTTTGCCATCCTTCTTATCCGCCAAGTATCTAGGGCAGTTCCACTTCCAGTGACCATTTCCTTTGTAGTAGAAGCACTTAGTTTCAGGCTTGAGTTTTAGCTTTGGGTTTCTTCACGGGCATGACAACTTGCTTGTCATTCTTCTTGAAGTTCCCCTTCTATCCCTTTGCCCTTTACTTGAAACAAGTGGTCTTGTTAACCATCAACACTTGATGCTTTTTCATGATTTCTACCTTCACCGACTTCAGCATCGCGAAGAGCTCGGGAATTCCTTTCATCATCCCTTGCATATTATAGTTCATCACGAAGTTCTACTAACGTGGTGATAGTGACTAGAGAACTTTGTCAATTACTATCTTATCTGGAAGATTAACTCCCACTTGATTCAAGTAATTGTAGTACCCAGACAATCTGAGCACATGCTCACTGGTTGAGCTATTCTCCTCCATCTTGTAGGCAAAGTACTGTCAGAAGTCTTATACCTCTCGACACGGGCATGAGTATGAAATACTAATTTCAACTATTGGAGCATCTTATATGCTCCGTGGCGTTCAAAACGTTTTTGAAGTCCCGGTTATAAGCCGTAAAGCATGGTGCACTTAAACTATCAAGTAGTCATCATACCGAGCTTTTGTCAAAACGTTCATAACGTCTACATCTGCTCCTGCAATAGGTCTGTCACCTAGCGGTGCATCAAGGACATAATTCTTCTGTGCAGCAATGAGGATAATCCTCAGATCACGGAGCAATTCCGCATCATTGCTACTAACATCTTTCAACTTAGTTTTCTCTAGGAACATATAAAAAATAAACGGGGAGCAACATCGTGAGCTATTGATCTACAACATAGATATGCTAATACTACGAGGACTAAGTTCATGATAAATAAAAGTTCAATTTAATCATATTAAGGAACTCCCACTTAGATAGACATCCCTCCGGTCATCTAAATGATCACGTGATCCAAATCAACTAAACCATGTCCGATCATCACGTGAGATGGAGTAGTTTCAATGGTGAACATCTTATGTTGATCATATCTACTATATGATTCACGCTCGACCTTTCGGTCTCCAGTGTTCCGAGGCCATATCTGCATATGCTAGGCTCATCAAGTTTAACCCGAGTATTCTGCGTGTGCAAAACTGGCTTACACCCGTTGTATTTGAACGTAGAGCTTATCACACCCGATCATCACGTGGTGTCTCGGCACGACGAACTTTTGCAACGGTGCATACTCAGGGAGAACACTTATACCTTGAAATTTAGTAAGGGATCATCTTATAATGCTACCGTCGTTCTAAGCAAAATAAGAAGCATAATAAGATAAACATCACATGCAATCAAAATATGTGACATGATATGGCCATCATCATCTTGTGCTTTTGATCTCTATCTCCAAAGCACCGTCATGATCACCTTCGTCACCGGCGCGACACCTTGATCTCCATCGCAGCATCGTTGTCGTCTCGCCAACTATTGCTTCTACGACTATCGCTACCGCTTAGTGATAAAGTAAAGCAATTACATGGCGATTGCATTTCATACAATAAAGCGACAACCATATGGCTCCTGCCAGTTGCCGATAACATTACAAAACATGATCATCTCATACAAAACCGTATAACTCATCATGTCTTGACCATATCACATCACAACATGCCCTGCAAAAACAAGTTAGACGTCCTCTACTTTGTTGTTGCAAGTTTTACGTGGCTGCTACGGGCTTAGCAAGAACCGTTCTTACCTACGCATACAAAACCACAACAATGTTTCGTCAAGTATGTGCTGTTTTAACCTTCACAAGGACCGGGCGTAGCCATACTTGATTCAGCTGAAGTGAGAGAGACAGACACCCGCCAGTCACCTTTAAGCAACGAGTGCTCGTAACGGTGAAACCAGTCTCGCGTAAGTGTACGTGTAATGTCGGTCCGGGCCGCTTCATCTCACAATACCGCTGAAGCAAAGTATGACATGCTGGTAAGCAGTATGACTAGTATCGCCCACAACTCATTGTGTTCTACTCGTGCATATCATCTACGCATAGACCTGGCTCATGATGCCACTGTTGGGGAACGTAGTATTTTAAAATTTTCCTACGATCACGCAAGATCTATCTACCAGATGCATAGCAACGAGAGGGAAGAGTGTGTCTACGTACCCTCGTAGACCAGAAGCGGAAGCGTCAAGTGACGCGGTTGATGTAGTCGAACTTCTCGCGATTCAACCGATCAAGCACCGAACGTACGGCACCTCTGCGTTCAGCACACGTTCAGCTTGATGACGTCCCACGAGCTCTTGATCCAGTTGAGCTTCACGGGAGAGTTTCGTCAGCACGACGGCGTGGTGACGGATATGATGTATTTACCGGCGCAGGGCTTCGCTTAAGCACTGCAACGGTATGACCGAGGTGTGTTTCTGTGGAGGGGGGCACCGCACACGGCTGGAACAATTCAACTTGTGTGTCTTTGGGTGCCCGCCTGCCCCCGTATATAAAGAAGCAAGAGGAGAGGGCCGGCCGGCCTCCTATGGTGTGGCTAGGGCAATCCTACTAGGAATATGATTGCAATCCTATTCCTAGTAGGAGTCCTCCAAGAAGGAAGAGAGGGAAAGGAAAAGAGGGAGAGGTGGCGCCCCCCAATCCTAGTCCAACTAGGATCCCTAGGTGGGGCGCCGGCCAGCCTCTATGGTCTGCCTCTCTCCTTTCCTCAAGGCCCACTATGGACCATCCCCCCTCGTAGGGGGTTCCGGTAACCCCCTCCGGCAATCCAGTTAAATCCGAAACTTTTCCGGAACACTTCCGGTGTCCGAATATAGTCGTCCAATATATCAATCTTTATGTCTCGGACATTCCGAGACTCCTCGTCATGTCTGTGATCTCATCCGGGACTCCGAACTACCTTCGGTACATAAAAACTCATCAACTCATAATACCGATCGTCATCAAACGTTAAGCGTGCGGACCCTACGGGTTCGAGAACTATGTAGACATGACCGAGACTCATCTCTGGTCAATAACCAATAGAGGAACCTGGATCTTCATATTGGCTCCTACATATTCTACGAAGATCTTTATCGGTCAAACCGCATAACAACATACGTTGTTCCTTTTGTCATCGGTATGTTACTTGCCCGAGATTCGATCGTCGGTATCTCTATACCTAGTTCAATCTCGTTACCGGCAAGTCTCTTTACTCGTTCCGTAACACATCATCTCGTGACTAACTCATTAGTCTTTTGCTTGCAAGGCTTATTATGATGTGTGTTACCGAGAGGGCCCAGAGATACCTCTCCGACACTTCGGAGTGACAAATCCTAATCTTGATCTATGCCAACACCACGAATACTTTCGGAGACACCTGTAGAGCATCTTTATGATCACCCAGTTACGTTGTGACGTTTGATAGCACACAAGGTGTTCCTACGGTATTCGGGAGTTGCATAATCTCATAGTCATAGGAACATGTATAAGTCATGAAGAAAGCAATAGCAGTAAAACTAAACGATCATAGTGCTATGCTAACGGATGGGTCTAGTCCATCACATCATTCTCCTAATGATGTGATCCCGTTGATCAAATGACAACTCATGTCTATGGCTAGGAAACATAACCATCTTTGATCAATGAGCTAGTCTAGTAGAGGCATACTAGGGACATACTGTTTTGTCTATGTATCCACACATGTACTAAGTTTCCAGTTAATACAATTCTAGCATGAATAATAAACATTTATCATGATATAAAGAAATATAAATAACAACTTTATTATTGCCTCTAGGGCATATTTCCTTCAACCACCTCATCATCTTCATCATTATCATCATCCTCAACATATTCTTCTTGGGCCACCAACCCTTTAGGAGGGTTCTTCTTGTTGAAGTTGTTCTTGTTGGGATAGGACTTGGCCTTGTCCTTTCGGATAAGCTTGCCTCCAAAGTCCTCTCTTTTCTCATATGGGCAATCAACAACAAAGTGGCTAACATTTCCAAAATTGAAGCAAGTCCTCACTCGTTGCTTGCCCTTATTGCCACTTGAGTTGTTCTTGTTGAATTTGGGTCTTGTGTTCTTCTTGTCGCCCCAAAATTGTCGTGAAGCAAGAGCCATGTGCTCATGATAGGCATATTTGGTGTCCTCGGGGCTACTCTCATCATCATCCTCCACCTCCTCTTCTTCCACACACGCCTTGGCCTTCAAGGCAAGGTTAGGCTTCTTCGATCGTTGAGCTCTTAAGACCGCATTGTCGGCGGTCATGTCCAAGATCCTCATGGCAACGAACTCATCCAACACTTCGTTTGATGACAAGTGGTGGAAGTCCAGTCTTTGACGAATGACAGAGGTCATGGCCTTATGATAGGGCATCATGGCCTTGAGAAACTTGCGCTTGATCCAATTGTCATCAGTGTTCTTACTCCCATGATCTCGAAGAGAGACCGCAATAGTGGTTAATCTCCGATAAAGTTCACGAGGATCTTCTTCTTTGATCATGGAAAACTCATCGGCTTCATCTTGCACAACTTCATAGTTAGAGCGTTGAATGCTAGCGCTCCCCTTGTACATAGTGCCAACATGCTCCCAAGCTTCCTTGGCCACGGTGAAGGGTCGAAGATGTGCAATGTCTTCGGGAGGAATAGCATCTTGAAGTATGCAAAGAACGGACTCGTTGAATTGATGATCCACAGTTTCTCTCGGAGTCATGTTGTCGGGATCACGCGGATAAAAACCTTGCTCAATGATTCTCCAAAGATTAGTAGAGCAATGATTTATATGACGTTTGAAACGAAACACCCAAGTAGCAAAATCAGAATTTTTTATAAACTTGGGAGGAGGCCCAACAGAATTTAAATGTGGCGTGGGAACGGGTCCTCCATAGTGAGTAGGAGGAGCGGAGTGGGCAAAGATCCCACTCCCATTCTTAGTAACCAGGGCTTGTTCACTACTAGCTTCTCCCTTGTCGGGATTAGCCTCCGACACGTTGGTAGCGGGACGAACCACTTCCAACGATGCGGTGGATAATTTAAGCCCCTCAAGCAATTCTTTAAAATTGCCTTTGACCTCGGTCGCTAGTGATTCTTTCAATGTGGTCATAGCCACATTGAACTCCTCACGAGAGACCGAGGCTCCCCCATCGGACGTAGGCAAGGACGGAGTTTCACCGGAATGATCCTCCGTCTCGACTACGTTGTCACCCATACTCTTTGGAAGGTAAAGTCCTTAAAAAGAAACGAGGCTCTGATACCAATTGAAAGGATCGATATGGTTGACTAGAGGGGGGGTGAATAGGCAACTAACAATTTTTAGCTTTTCTTAACCACTTTAAATTAAATGTCAAAGTAAGTTGTCTAGATAAGTTACTAAGATGACAACTAGTAGGAAGTAAAGATAACAATCTCACAAGCAAGCTATATAAGATAAACAAGTAAGGCTTGCAAAAGTAAAGGTAAGAAATAACCACAAGTGGAACCGGTGAAGACGAGGATGTGTTGCCGAAGTTCCTTCCCTTTGAGGGGAAGTACGTCTCCGTTGGAGCGGTGTGGAGGCACAATGCTCCCCAAGAAGCCACTAGGGCCACTGTATTCTCCTCACGCCCTCACACAATGCAAGGTGTCGTGATTCCACTAGTGGTGCCCTTGAAGGCGGCAACCGAACCTTTACAAACAAGGTTGGGGCAATCTCCACAACTGAATTGGAGGCTCCCAACGACACCACGAAGCTTCACCACAATGTAATATGGCTTCGAGTTGACCTCAACCATCTAGGGTGCTCAAACACCCAAGAGTAACAAGATCCGCAAGGATTAGTGGGGGGGATCAAATATCTCTTGGTGGCAGTGTAGATCGATGCCTCCTCAAGCTCTCCCGAGGAAATCAACAAGTTTGATTGGCTAGGGAGAGAGATCGTGCGGAAATGGAGCTTGGAGCAACAATGGAGCTTTGGGGTGGAAGAGGTAAGTCTTCTTGGGGAAGAAGACTCACTATATATAGTGGGAGAACAAATCCAACCGTTATCTCACGTTTCTGCCCGCAGAGCGCGGTACTACCGCACGTAAGTTGCGGTACTACCGCTTGGCCAGCGGTACTACCGCTCTGGGTGCGGCACTACCGCTGGAGCAGCACTAGCCAGAATGTACTCCGTTGCGAAGGCATACGGGCGGTAGTACTGCCGGAGCGGTACTACCGCTCCCCCTTGCGGTACTACCGCAAGGCAGAGACAAGCAGGCTGAGGACAAGCACGTATGAAATAAAATACATCCGTAGCTACATCCGCAGAAATACGGTAGTAGCAAAACACGGCACGGTACTACCGCTTGACTCAAGCAGTACTACCGCGTAGGATGCGGAAGTAAAATATTACTTCCGCACCTACTTCCGTACTTGGTGCAGTGCCGGGCCAGATACACGGTACTACCGTCCTAGAGCCGCGGTACTACCGCTAGTGCGGTACTACCGTGCCCATAGGCGGTACTACTGTGTGGTTGTGCGGTACTACCGCTTATATGAGCGGTACTACCGCTTGCCAGGCAGATGTACTCGTGGGAAGCCATGGTTTGCATATACGATAAGAAACGGCCAGAGCTCCAGAGAAGCAAAGGAAAGGTGGTGCGAGAGTAAGATGTGTACGTGTTGATTCCACCCAAACCTTTCCGAAGCGGACCCTCTCTTAATAGTACGGCTTTCCTATTACTCAAAGCCACCGATAGGGAGCAAAAAGGAAACACCGTCTTCCATCGAATCCGAGGGGCAAACAATCGTCTTGTGCCTAGGTGAGATATACCTGAAAGAGCTTAGAGCGCATGATTAGTCCGCATATGCATTGTCATCAATCACCAAAACTACTTAGGGAGAAATATGCCCTTACAATCATTGGCATGCTTCCAAGTAATCTCATCCTCCACGTCCTCATGTGAGAATTCCGAGATCGGAAGCCAAAGTTCAACAAATTGGCGAATGTGTGTCATAGAGAAGTTGGCGGTCATCTTGATTTTGTTGATCCAGGCTCCCTCGTTGAGAGCGTCTCTCACCTTCCAGTTTTTTCTTGTGGAAGCCTCGTGGATGAGAGGTGCAATATCAATAGGCCTCCTGCCATGCACCCAAGGTGCCTCCCAAAAAGGGATCTTGGCCCCGTTCCCAACAGTGATAGAAGTGGAGGCGTAGAAGAAATCCCGGTCCTTTTCATCGCAAGGGTAGCCCATGCCTACCCACATCTTGGACGGCTCCGTCCATTCAAACCACAACCAGCGCAGTCGGAGGGCGCGTGCTAATTTGACAGTGTTGAGCACACCGAGGCCTCCATGGTCGTATGGGCGGCATACAAGGTCCCAGTTAACTTTGCATTTTGCCCCTGTGGTCTTGTCAGAACTTGACCAAAGAAAGGCACGCTGGAGCTTGTTGGTGTTGTGGAGAGTGCTCGGCGGAACAATGAGCGATGTGATGAAGTACACCAACAATGAGGAGAGCACAGACTTGACCAAGGTGGTGCGACCAATAGTGGTTATATTGTTTCCTTCCCAGGGGATCAGTTTGTTAGCCACCTTGTCTTCCAGAAATTGAAAGTCAACTTTCTTCAATTGCCAAATTGACAGAGGAAGCCCAAGGTATCTCATAGGGAAGGAGGCTCTTGCCGCAGGTAGCTTTTGAAGGATGCATTCGAGGTTGCGGTGGCCACATCTAATGGGGACGACCAAGCTTTTGTGGAAGTTGGTAGCAAGTCCGGTGACATCTCCAAAGCACTCCAAAATGTCAGCTAGGTTGTCGATATCTCTCTTGATTGGGGCCATGAATACCGCAGCATCATCTGCATAAAGGGAAGTTCTCAGTGTGGCGCCATGCCCTCTTACTTTGTGAAGCAGTCCCTTGCGAGTAGCAAGGTCGAGTAGATGGTTGAGCGGATCAATTGCAATGACGAAGAGGAGGGGGGAAAGCGGGCCCCCCTGTCAGAATCCCTTTCCATGCCGAATAGGTGTGCCAGGCACCCCGTTCAATAGGATACGGGAGGTGGTAGTGCCCAGGAGTGCCGTGATCCAATTCCTAAATTTGCTTGGGAAGCCTCTTCTTTGTAGAAGATCGATGATGTATTCCCACTTGACAGAGTCAAAGGCCTTGCGGATATCCAGTTTGAAGAGGAGCGATGGAGTTTTGTTCTTATGAAGGCGTCTGGCAAGGTTCCTAACATGCATGAAATTGTTGTGGATGCTTCTCCCTTTTATGAATGCACTCTGAGCATTGGAGACTAGTGCACTCATATGTGATCGCAGTCGGTTGGCGAGGATTTTGGCAATGATCTTCGCAATCCCATGAATGAGGCTAATTGGCCGGTAATCTGAGATTCCTTCATCACCATCTTTTTTGGGGAGGAGAACGACATTGGCTGAGTTGAGCCAGTGCAGGTTGGCGCCGTGGAGGTTTTCAAAGAGGTGGATCACCCTCATGATGTCATCTTTAACAATGCTCCAGCACTTCTTGAAGAAAATTCCAGTGAAGCCATCTGGACCCAGAGCCTTATCATTATGGATATCGTTGATGGCTGCCTTGACTTCCTCCTCCGAGATATTGACTTCTAAGTCCCCCAACTCGTGGGTCTCAAGTTGCAACTCCTCTTAGTTTAGGTCCTTTGTTATGTGGGCTCCTTTCCCCATCACTTCAGAGAAGTGGTCATGAATTAGAGCCTCCTTAGCGTCGTGGTCGGTGACCCAACCATGGTTGTGTTGAATTCTAAAGATGTGGTTCTTTCGCCTCCTAGCATTTATCCGACGATGGAAGAATTTTGTGTTTGCATCCCCTTCCTTCAAGCTTGCCATTCTCGCACATTGCTTCTTCCGCGTCCTTTCCAACACCGAAAGGCAAATGACCCTTCTCTTTAGCTTTGTTCAGAGATCTTTTTCCTCTAAGGAGAGGATTCGTTCCTCTTGGGCCAAGTCGAGGTGTAGGATGACTAGCAGGGCCGCATGTAAATGAAGCTTTGCCTTTGAAAAAAGGCCCCTACTCCACTCTGTGAGACGGGGGCCGGTCGTCTTGAGCTTGTGGTTTAGCAGTTGGTATGGCTCAGTATGATTTGTTTGCTCATTCCAAGCTTTACGAACGATCTCCGAGAAACCTAGCATTTTGGTCCAGAAGTTTTCGAACTTGAAAGCATGTGGTCTTCTTGGTCCCCTCACATCAGCGAGCATGAGGGGGCAATGATCCGATAGTGACGATGAGAGAGCATGTAGGATGTGGGTGTTAAACTGGATATCCCATTCGGCGTTGCAGAAGAAGGAGTCCAATTTGTAGAGCGTCGGGTTCGTCCTCTCGTTACTCCATGTAAATCGCCTATTCTGAAGGTGTATCTCTTGCAGCTCACAGTTTTGGAGTGTGGCCCTGAAACGGTTGATGCGATTTCTGTTCACGTTTCTCTTGTTCTTGTCGCGAGCACGGTATATCTGGTTAAAATCTCCTAGGGCGAGCCACATTGTCCCATTAGGGGGTTTTTGGTCGAGGAGTTCAGCAAAGAATGCATCTTTGCAAGCGGAGTCTGTAGGACCATATACAGTAGTGATTTGTAGCGGACATCGGAATTCTTTATGTGGATCATGGCCGAGAGGCAGTACACGGACGTTGATATATCATAGACGTCAACCAGGAGACTATCCCAGAGCAGTAGGATCCCTCCGCTGGTTCCAATTGCAGGGCGTTGCGCAAAACTTTGAAGCTTGTTGCCCCCAAGGAAGGCAGCAACAAATTGATCAACATTGTCCAATTTTGTTTCTTTTTGGTGAAAACTAAACGGTTGGTGAAAACTCATATATGATATTTTTTTCATTTTTGGTGAAAACTATACGGTTGAAGTCAGCCAACAAGAGTTGCGATACACAATCACCGTATATCAATACTTCAAAGTTTTCAAAGAAATGTTGAGGTATTTACTTGTCCTGAGAGAAACGGGAAAACTAACTATTGTGAATAATGCTTTTGAAATTATCTACTTTTCCCCCTTGTTTACATCTTTTTAAAAGGAAACCAAAACCTCGCGGCCTAGGTATCTACACACTCATTCTTTTATACAATCATTCTCTATTTATAGCTTATAGATGGCGGCACTTTATCTTTTCCGTTACCCTAATCCGTATTAAAGTTGATCATCACATTATCCAAAGAGAGGCCTTCTAAATTACTCCCTCCGTATCAAAATAAGTGAACTAAAACCACAACACCTATTTTGGAACAGTGGGAGTAACAAATATCATGTTCGTTGATTGGAATAATGCAGATTTTATTTAGTACTTGAATCGATGAATATTTAAACCAGGTCTACTTCTGTTGAAAACCCATGGCCATGGGCTTGCTTGGAAGGACCAAATTGATTCATTAACTAAAGCCTTTTACATCATAATAGCTTGGAGACCTAGCTTGGAGCCCCAGATTTATTTTCAAAAACAAAAAAGTAACCTTAAGTTGGAGGCTTCTACTTCATATATGCATTTTATCTCTTCCAAGAATATAAGAGATTAGTTAATATAAAAAGAATGCAAGAGATTAGGTAATTGGAACTTTTCACTTCACATTTGCATTTTTTCCTCTTCCAAGTTGCAACAACCTGAGACATTAGATAACTGAAGGATGAGCTACTCAAGCGCACCTTGATGTCATGCACACCCAAGGTTTGTATATAACATTAGACCCCAAGTAACAGTACAGCGGATCAAACAGGTTCTCCATGTAAAAACAGAGAGACTGTCCTGCTAAAATCCTCAGAAGAAAAACAGCACCATAGACGTCAACCAGGAGACTATCCCAGAGCAGTAGGATCCCTCCGCTGGTTCCAATTGTAGGGCGTTGCACAAAACTTCGAAGCTTGTTGCCCCCAAGGAAGGCAGCAACAAATTGATCAACATTGTCCAATTTTGTTTCTTTTTGGTGAAAACTAAACGGTTGGTGAAAACTCATATATGATATTTTTTTTGCTTTTTGGTGAAAACTATACGGTTGAAGTCAGCCAACAAGAGTTGCGATACACAATCACCGTATATCAATACTTCAAAGTTTTCAAAGAAATGTTGAGGTATTTATTAAAATGGACCTTTGAAAGAATCAGGTTCCATACTTGTCGTGAGAGAAATGGGAAAACTAACTATTGTGAATAATGCTTTTGAAATTATCTACTTTTCCCCCTTGTTTACATCTTTTTAAAAGGAAACCAAAACCTCACGGCCTAGGTATCTACACACTCATTCTTTTATACAATCATTCTCTATTTATAGCTTATAGATGGCGGCACTTTATCTTTTCTGTTACCCTAATCTGTATTAAAGTTGAGCATCACATTATCCAAAGAGAGGCCTTCTAAATTACTCCCTCCGTTTCAAAATAAGTGAACTAAAACCACAACACCTATTTTGGAACAGAGGGAGTAACAAATATCATGTTCGTTGATTGGAATCATGCAGATTTTATTTAGTACTTGAACCGATGAATATTTAAACCAGGTCTACTTCTGTTGAAAACCCATGGCCATGGGCTTGCTTGGAAGAACCATATTGATTCATTAACTAAAGCCTTTTATATCATAATAGCTTGGAGACCTAGCTTGGAGCCCCAGATTTATTTTCAAAAACAAAAAAGTAACCTTAGGTTGGAGGCTTCTACTTCATATATGCATTTTATCTCTTCCAAGAATATAAGAGATTAGTTAATATAAAAAGAATGCAAGAGATTAGGTAATCGGAACTTTTCACTTCACATTTGCATTTTTGCCTCTTCCAAGTTGCAACAACCTGAGAGATTAGATAACTGAAGGATGAGCTACTCAAGCGCACCTTGATGTCATGCACACCCAAGGTTTGTATATAACATTAGACCCTAAGTAACAGTACAACGGATCAAACAGGTTCTCCATGTAAAAACAGAGAGACTGTCCTGCTAAAATCCTTAGAAGAAAAACAGCACCATAGACGTCAACCAGGAGACTATCCCAGAGCAGTAGTATCCCTCCGCTGGTTCCAACTGGAGGGCGTTGCGCAAAACTTCGAAGCTTGTTGCCCCCAAGGAAGGCAGCAACAAATTGATCAACATTGTCCAATTTTGTTTCTTTTTGGTGAAAACTAAACGGTTGGTAAAAACTCATATATGATATTTTTTTTCCTTTTTGGTGAAAACTATACGGTTGAAGTCAGCCAACAAGAGTTGCGATACACAATCACCGTATATCAATACTTCAAAGTTTTCAAAGAAGTGTTGAGGTATTTATTAAAATGGACCTTTGAAAGAATCAGGTTCTATACTTGTCCGGAGAGAAATGGGAAAACTAACTATTTTGAATAATGCTTTTGAAATTATCTACTTTTCCCCCTTGTTTACATCTTTTTAAAAGGAAACCAAAACCTCACGGCCTAGGTATCTACACACTCATTCTTTTATACAATCATTCTCTATTTATAGCTTATAGATGGCGGCACTTTATCTTTTCCGTTACCCTAATCTGTATTAAAGTTGAGCATCACATTATCCAAAGAGAGGCCTTCTAAATTACTCCCTCTGTTTCAAAATAAGTGAACTAAAACCACAACATCTATTTTGGAACAGAGGGAGTAACAAATATCATGTTCGTTGATTGGAATCATGCAAATTTTATTTAGTACTTGAACCGATGAATATTTAAACCAGGTCTACTTCTCTTGAAAACCCATGGCCATGGGCTTGCTTGGAAGAACCATATTGATTCATTAACTAAAGCCTTTTATATCATAATAGCTTGGAGACCTAGCTTGGAGCCCCAGATTTATTTTCAAAAACAAAAAAGTAACCTTAGGTTGGAGGCTTCTACTTCATATATGCATTTTATCTCTTCCAAGAATATAAGGGATTAGTTAATATAAAAAGAATGCAAGAGATTAGGTAATTGGAACTTTTCACTTCACATTTGCATTTTTGCCTCTTCCAAGTTGCAACAACCTGAGAGATTAGATAACTGAAGGACGAGCTACTCAAGCGCACCTTGATGTAATGCACACCCAAGGTTTGTATATAACATTAGACCCCAAGTAATAGTACAACGGATCAAACAGGTTCTCCATGTAAAAACAAAGAGACTGTCCTGCTAAAATCCTCAGAAGAAAAACAGCACCATAGACGTCAACCAGGAGACTATCCCAGAGCAGTAGGATCCCTCCGCTGGTTCCAATTGCAGGGCGTTGCGCAAAACTTCGAAGCTTGTTGCCCCCAAGGAAGGCAACAACAAATTGATCAACATTGTCCAATTTTGTTTCTTTTTGGTGAAAACTAAACGGTTGGTGAAAACTCATATATGATATTTTTTTTCTTTTTGGTGAAAACTATACGGTTGAAGTCAGCCAACAAGAGTTGCGATACACAATCACCGTATATCAATACTTCAAAGTTTTCAAAGAAATGTTGAGGTATTTATTAAAATGGACCTTTGAAAGAATCAGGTTCTATACTTGTCCTGAGAGAAATGGGAAAACTAACTATTGTGAATAATGTTTTTGAAATTATCTACTTTCCTCCTTGTTTACATCTTTTTAAAAGGAAACCAAAACCTCGCGGCCTAGGTATCTACACACTCATTATTTTATACAATCATTCTCTATTTATAGCTTATAGATGGCGGCACTTTATCTTTTCCGTTACCCTAATCCGTATTAAAGTTGAGCATCACATTATCCAAAGAGAGGCCTTCTAAATTACTCCCTCCGTTTCAAAATAAGTGAACTAAAACCACAACACCTATTTTGGAACAAAGGGAGTAACAAATATCATGTTCGTTGATTGGAATCATGCAGATTTTATTTAGTACTTGAACCGATGAATATTTAAACCAGGTCTACTTCTGTTGAAAACCCATGGCCATGGGCTTGCTTGGAAGAACCATATTGATTCATTAACTAAAGCCTTTTACATCATAATAGCTTGGAGACCTAGCTTGGAGCCCCAGATTTATTTTCAAAAACAAAAAAGTAATCTTAGGTTGGAGGCTTCTACTTCATATATGCATTTTATCTCTTCCAAGAATATAAGAGATTAGTTAATATAAAAAGAATGCAAGAGATTAGGTAATGGAACTTTTCACTTCACATTTGCATTTTTGCCTCTTCCAAGTTGCAACAACCTGAGAGATTAGATAACTGAAAGATGAGCTACTCAAGCGCACCTTGATGTCATGCACACCCAAGGTTTGTACATAACATTAGACCCCAAATAACAGTACAGATCAAACAGGTTCTTCATGTAAAAACAGAGAGACTGTCGTGCTTCTAAAGCTGTTGCGATTGGCTTGCTTCGAGCCGTCAGACACGAGGTTGCTCAGCGCCCTCACCATCCGGAGCTTGACCTGGCCCCTCTTCGCCGGAGGCCTCTTCTCCTTGGCCAAGCCGCTGCCGCGGCCGCCGCTGTACTGGTACTCGTACTCCATCGCCGCCGATCTTCTTCTTCTTCCTCCTCCTCTCTGCTTCTTCTGTGCTGTGTACCTGTATTGTGCGTGGAGCCCAAGTGCTCACTTGAGGAAGGGATGAGGATGTGACGAGGGGTGTCACAAGGCATTTATAGGCCTACCGCATGTTGCCTCTGCCTTGCACGAGTTGGCCTACACGTGCACCTTGTTCGCTTCTTATCTCATCTGCAGAATGAAATGTCATGCATGGTGGCAAATGATTCAGATACTTGCACTTTCTCCTTTCTCCCATCTCAAAGATATTTGCGATAAAGTGAACACAAATCTTCGTCGACCAAATTGCAGCAAGACCGTGGCACAGAGCTGTCCTTTCCTTTCGAAGATATTTATATGGGACTTCATTTTGAAGATATTTATTTGGAACTTGCTAGCACACCCCTCACTCTACAGGGTCAACTAGCACCTGAGACAAAGCCCTACTTTTCTTGAGAAGAAATAGGAGAATTATGGAAGGAGAATACAAGTGTACAAGGAAAGTTGGATGTTCATCCTCCTCGTGAAGTTTCTTGTTTTAAACAAGTCGCTTTTCACTAATAAATGGGTTTATATCGGGCTTCTAGCTTGTTGCTCAACTTGCTGACAAGTTGCACGTGTGGGTGGATCAATCTGGGATGTAGATGCTTGAAGAATCTGCGGAGCACTGATAAGTCAGGTGTCACAACTTGCTGCCACATTTCCAGATACCAAAAGCCCCTGATGACCAGCCGTGGAAAAATACATCAATTCTAAAAGAAAGGCACGGGCTCTATCTAATTTCATTAGAGAAAAATATGTTTTTCGGTCCTCAAGTTCCCCAAAAGTACATAATTGGCCCCTCAAGATTTTTTTGATATACATTTGGTTCTTCAAGTCTCAAAACAAGCTAAGTTTAGTCCAAAATCAGATTTTGACCAGGTTTGTCTGCGCAGACTTTGACCGGGTTTGATCGGATGAACAGTAAATTCAAAAAATATATTCAAAAACAGTTCAAAAATCTGATTTTTTTTGTCATTCAATATGCTTACATGCGATAAGGTGCGTGCCAATATGCTTACATGGTTTTTCTTTAATTTACTGTTCATCCGGTCAAAGTCTGGTAGGTCAAACTCGGTCAAAATCTGGTTTCGAACTAAACTTAGCTGGTTTTGAGACTTGAAGATCCAAATCTATACCAAGAAATCTTGAGGTACCAAGTCTCTACTTTTTGAGAATTTAAGGGACGAAAAACATACTTTTCTCGTTTCATTAAGATGGGAAGATGTGACAAATACAAGAGTTATTAACATGACTGAACAAAACATAGTCTGTTGTCGTATTTGTGTACTACTCCCTCTGTTCCAAAATATTTGTCTTTTTAGATATTTCAACAAGTGACTACATACGAAACAAAATGAGTGAATCTATACTCTAAAATATGTCTTCATACAAAAGTCTAGACAAATATTTGGGAACAGAGGGAGTAGACCTTTCAATCAGAAACTATTTTCTGGTAATTTGACGTGATAGCCAGTAGAAGTAAATGAAATTAGTGTCAAACAAAGCTTATTCACTGTCCACAAAAAAAAAAAAAAAAAGAAGAAGAAGAACATAGATCAGAGCTTATTCACCATTGAGGTTTTGCAGGCCTAAGCTTGTCGAACAGAAGTTTGAGAAGTTTGTAGACGAAGGAGCAGAAATTAATCATGATAATCAGAAGAAAACATAGGAGAGGAGTAGAGGACAATGTTGACATATCACACCACATTTCAGGAAAATACACCAAACCTGGGTTCACCGGAATTCTTTGTACCCACTCCCAGTCCCAGAGTCAAATGCTCATCCAGCGAGAGGATTGGTCACATGGCCAAGGAACAGTACTGCGCTGGTTCTCTCCTCAACAATGGCGAATAAGAAGGGCCGGTCCGCCACGAAATCCACCGGAGGCCGTGGCATGCTCCCGCTCTGAAAGATGACCACGGCGGTTGCCGCGGCGGCCACGGTGCCCAGCTCGTCCACCTCGATGGTGGCCTTATGGTACACGCCCGCGATGAAGAGCCCATCCCCGCCGCTCACCATGCCCGAGAAGTCGCCGCCTTCGAAAGCCCTGGTGACGCCGATCTTCCGCATGTCCGACGACGCCTCGAACTCGAACGTGAACTTGAACTTCGGCACCATGAACCGCCCGACCGGGACCTGGGCCGCCGGCGTGTGGCTCTTGAGGAACCCCGGCGTCGCGACCGCCTTGTCGTAGAGATCGGCGAGGCCGAGTGCGGCGCCGCCGTCCGGGAGAAGGAGAAGCATGTAGAATGCTGCTTCGGCTGGCCGCCCCATGTGGTCGCCGTCGTTCTTGTAGGGCAGCTTGAGGGCCCTGAAGCCCGGGTAGACGGCGACGTGCTGCTCGAACGGGAACCGGCCCGTCGTCATGAACGGCGCGCGCACGATGGTACCGTCTGGGACGTGGAACGGGGCGGTGAAGGTCGCGGACTGGTCGAACGGCTGAGACCACGTCCCGTTGAAGTAGAGCGCGTTGGCGAGGACGACTCGCGTGGACGAGCCGACCGAGCCGGGAGGGAGGACGTCGCGGATGCGCCTGTTCGTCGCGTCGGCGACGAAGCCGTTCACTCGCCGCCTCGCCTGCTCGGGGTCCGAGGAGAAATCCACGGATTCCGCGGTGGCGGCGTACCATAGTTTCGCATTTCGATAGCAATAATATTTCGATGACCCTCGAAACCTACGAAATTTCGGAAATTTCGTAAATTTCGAAATCTGTTTCGAACAAATCAACGAAATTTTTAATTAAATTTGAAAAAATTAAATTTAAGCAAAGGAATATATTCCTTTTGTTGTCAACCATGTACGTAAGAACAGACGTATCCTAGTGGTACAGCTCTAAATTTAGTTTTTGCAGACCCAAGTTCGACTTCCGGCTGCGCCATTTTTTTTATTTTTTCCCATAATAGGCAAAAATTTGAATAAGTCTAAGAAAAAGAGGTAGCGGGATTCGAACACTAGACTTAGGACCTGAGAACTTAACAAGTTGCCATTGGGCTATGGAAACTTCGATGGCTATAGAAGGGATTCCCTCATTTTATACACATACATTGAAAAATAAGGAAATATTTCAAACGAAATGCAATTATTTCGGTCACCCTCGAAATGATCGAAATTTCGCGAAATTTCGGAAATTTCGTCGAAATTCAAAACTATGCGGCGTACCTCGACGCGGCGATGGCCATGAACTCCGGCTCGAGCACCTGCCCGCGGTCGACCCACACGCCGCAGGCGAAGGACGTCTGCGCCAGGCCGTTGAGCCTGCCCGCCAGCTCCGTCAAAGGCGCGCCGTGCAGCTCGTCGAGCGACGCCGACCCGAGGAACCGCAGGAGCTCCTCGCGCGTCTCGCCCCGTGTGCCGGCGGCCACCAGCGCGAGCGCCGCGTGGATGGACAGCGGCGAGACGATGAAATTGCCTCCCCCGCCGGCTGCCGCCCGGACGCCGACCTCCCTGGCGAGGGGCAGGCACGACGCCTTCCCGCCTTCATCGCCGTCGACCGCTGCCCCAGCGGACGCAGAGTGGCCACCTGGAGGCGCCTTGGCGAGCACTGGGGTCTCTGCGTGGCTGTAAGGGCGGTGGAGGTAGCTCTGGCCGCTGCAAGGGCAACGCTGGGCGCAGTCAAGCCGCGGGCGCCGGGAAGTCATCGTCCTGAATTCCACCTGCGACCGCCATGCGGCAAACAGTGTCAAGCAGAGGACGGCCTTCCACAAAGGCGACATGGACATCCAGATCGCCGATCTAGCTGCAGACTAGCCAGTGGTTGACCTTTGAGCGCGGTGTCCGTCCATGGATCAGGTAGATGTAGAAGAAGCATTTGTTTGGTGAATGGCAGGATAGGCTCTCTCAATCTCAATTCGATCTCAACTCGCTCCAGTAAATAATATGCAGTGTAAACCAATAAAAAGCACTCATCAGTAAGCTCGTTTAGTTGGAGCTTAGAAGTTGCTGGCTAACATGGCTGAATGAGTTGTCGGAATCTCTAACCATCTCCTCTGATTTGTGATTGGTTGCCTGTACCGCACGACCTAGCTTGACCAGGGTCTGCGGAAATTTTTCTAACCGTCGTCTGATTCTGACTTTACGAGGAACTGGTTTATTGTCACTGGTCATGGAGACAATTTTGACGAGGTAAAGAAAGCTGAGAAACAAATTCAGATGGTTTCTCGCAAGTTGCATTTTTTATGTCAAACTTGCTTAAGTGTTATCTATTCAAATGTGTGTTAAAAATGTGAATCGAATGTGATTCCTCTTACTGTCTCTGGAAACAAGCTAATCGACGGTACACTCAAGCCACAACATACTGCAAGTTTGTCCATAGCATGGAACTTTCTTTCTGAAATAGTACAGTCCATAATGCACACATAACCCGGAGCAATTTCCACACAGGAAAAGTTACAGTCTGGTGAATCAAGCAGGCACCAAGCTCCTCAAAAGAAAAACAGTTAAGCTACTGGTAACATCAGTTTCCCACACACACACACCATGCCCATTCGTGTAGTTTTAGCTTGTTTCCCTCGTGAAGCTGTTGCGGTTCGCCTTCTTCAAGCCGTCGGCGGCGGCGGCGGGGGCGGCGTTCGGCGAGACGAGGTTGCTCAGCGTCCGCGCCATCTGCATCATGACCTGGCCCCTCTTCGCCGGAGGCCTCTTCTCCTTGGCGAAGCTGCTGCTGCTGATGTACTGCTGCTCGTACTCCATCGTCTCCGATCTTGTACTTGCTCCCCTCTGCTTCTTTGGTTTTCTGTGTATTGTGTTTGTGTTTGTGTATCGAAGCTTGATGCTCGCTTGAGGAAAGGATGATGATGCAGGGAGGTATTTATAGGGGCATGTTGCCTGGACGCACCAGTGACTAGTTGGTGTGTGGATCATATCTCACTTATTGTATTCTTATATTCACTTCTATCTACAGGAATAAAGTGGCTACGCTTTTGGGGTCATGGTGTTCCAACTTCCAAGTGTGAGCGTATCTGCATACTGGAATCCAACTATCGAAGAAACATCACTGTTTTGTTACTGAAATTTTTTTGTTTTTGGAGCCTGACCTCCATGGAGGCCGTTTTTTGAAAATTCAAAATTCAGATTTTTTATGTTTTCAAAATTCTTAAAGAAATACGGATATATATGAATAAATTTTCACGATAAAAAAAAAGTTAAAATGAGGGTTGTGCAAAAAATAGCATGGATTTTCAGCACATGATACTTTTCATCCTCAAAGTCCATGAATTTTATTTTTTTGTAAAGGTCCTAATTCAAGGTATTTTATCGTAAAAATTTAAACACACATAAATTTCATCCTTATATACATGTGTATTATTTCATATATTTTTGCAACTGGAAAGTTTGATTTTTTTATTTAAAAAAAAATTGGCCTCCATGATGCCCGGTCACCAAAATGCCCTACTCTTTTGTTATATTGCATGTACCACATACGTTTGGTCCAAAATATACTACTGCATAAAGTATTACAAATCTCTCTCTTTCTCTCTCTCTAAGAGCATCTCCAACAGGCGCGCGACGCGCCGCGTCCAAAAAAACCATATAGCGCGCGCGCTTAGGCTGTTTTTCCGCGCCGCGCAGCGCTGGCTCCAGCAGCAGCGCAAAAATGCAGCGCGCGCGCCGCTCCAGCGGTGCGCAAAAATGCAGCGCGCGCAAAGCACATATACAGTTCAACAAATAGAAGAAAAACGATTAAACAAACAAATAAATCAACAATAAATAGTTTACAACTGAAACAAATAGTTTTATCGTTCACAGTACAACAAATAATGCAATAAATAAACACAACCAATAGTTCATGAACAATACAATACATAAAATGCAATGAAATCATGCTCGTTGTTGTCCATGCCATGCCCACCACTCTTCAATCAGATCCTTCTGAAGATCATTGTGCGTTGCGGGACGCCGAATGGCATGATAGAAGGCAACAAAACGGGCTACCCTTTCAGCCCTCCGTCGCACTCGCACGGGATGTCCCAAGAGCTCATACTGTGAGTAGTCTAAATCTTGGCCACGCTCATCCTCGATGATCATGTTGTGCATGATCACACAAGCGTGCATTATGTATCAAAGCATTTTTTGATCCCAAAATCTAGCCGGTCCTCTCACAATAGCAAATTGGGCTTGCAAAATCCCAAATGCTCTCTCGACATCTTTTCTAGCAGCTGCCTGAGCATTGTGGAAATCAAGATTTTTCTTACCTTCTGGCTTTTTCAACGGCTTCATGAAGGTTTGCCACTTTGGATAGATGCCATCCGCTAGATAATAGCCATAGTTGTACGTATGGCCATTTGCTACAAATTGAACCGGTGGCAACTCACCATTCGCAATCTTATTCATCAGTGGTGACCGGTTGACAACATTGATGTCATTCAAAGATCCAGGCATTCCAAAGAATGCATGCCATATCCAAGTCTCCTGATCGGCCACCGCTTCAAGGATTATAGTGGAACCCTTTTTTTGGCCGTGGAATTGCCCATGCCATGCCTTTGGACAATTCTTCCAACTCCAATGCATGCAATCTATTGAGCCAAGCATGCCAGGAAAGCCGCGAGATTTGTTCATCGCCAATAGCCTTGCGGCGTCTTCAGCAGTGGGAGATCTCAAATACTCCTCGCCAAACACTTGCACAATTCCCACTGCAAAGCGCTTGACACACATGATGGCTTGGCTCTCACCCATAGCCAAGTGATCATCAACTAGATCGGTCGGGATACCGTATGCCAACATACGCAAAGCGGCTGTCACCTTCAGAAAGGTGCTATGCCCGAGCTCTCCAGCAGCATTCCTCCTTTGCTGGAAAAAACGGTCATGAATCGCTAGTTTCTCTGCAATGCGCTTGAACAAGTCTGTGCTCATCCTAAACCGGCGACGAAAATATGACTCCGGGTATGTGGGATTCTCCACGAAATAGTTCTTCATCAATCTGTTATGGGCATCAATCCTATCTCTCCAAATTTTTTCCCGATCCATAACCGAACCACCGTGCTTCGGTTTTTTATTGATATGCATTGCTATGATCATTGCAAGATCCTCCTCCTCTTCCATATCAAATTCATCTTCGGATGAATCATGCGACGAACTCATCTACAATGTTCAATACTATACTATCAAAACTACAATTCAAAATATGCACCAAATTCAGTTTGAAGCAATACATACCTTGTAGGTTTTTTGTCGAACACCTTGCGGGCGCGGCGCGGAAGCGAGCCGTCGGCGCTGTTCGGAGGACGTCGGAGGCGCGCGAGGTCCGGGTCGGACTAGGAGGGGGTGGGGCGGAAGCGCAGCGGCGCGGGGAGGCCGGCGAAGCGCCTGAACGGTCGCCGGCGGGCGCGGGAGGCGGGCGCCAGCGGAGGCAGACCAGGAAGCTCGAGTCGCCGGCGGGCGCGGGGGCGGCGCCGGGATAGGCTGGGGAAGAGGTCGCCGGGGCGCGAGCGGCGGCGGCGGCGCGGCCGGATGGGGGGAGAGAGCGGGAGAGCAACGAGCGCGGTAGAAGAAATGAGAGTTCGCGCGCGCGCGAGAGTGTGCCGCGAGCGGAAGTGAACGCACCAAATCAACAGCGCGGGATGGGGCATTCACCAGCGCGCCCAACTCGTTTTAGCGCGCGCGCGTTTTTTGGGCGCCCACTGGAGCTGTGCGACGCGTTGCGCGCGCGCTAAAATGGCGTTTTTTCCGGCGCGGCGCTAGTATAGCGCGGCTGTTGGAGATGCTCTAAGGTGGGTACTTCTTTCCTTTGCTTTCAAAATACATAATGGACAATTAATATTATTTTCTTTCTATATATGTGCTTTGAAAAATACATGACATTTTAAAAATTACATAAATTTTATAGTTAATTAATTTTATTTTCACAAATTTTTCCACTAAATATATTAGAAAAATGAATAAACTTATAAGGGTCAGAGCTCCAACGAAATAGGGAGACGGCTTAAGTGAGAAGTTGAGGAGGGGGTGGCTTATTTTGAAAGTTGTCAAAAGAACCAGGCCTAATAAGAACACTCAAACTCGCTAGGCCTCTCTTCCGTTGTAGTGGGCCTTGAGCTTGTACCAGGGCATTGACACAACCTAACAAAGGTGACTGAAAATTGAACGCAAGCGAAAACCCTATTTGTCACTCATTGCGATGATTTGTCGCCATGTTCATGTTTCATATTTTTAAATACTTGATTACCATTTTTTATATGAAATTAATATATTTTTAATACATGTTCAATATTTCTTCTATACACATTAATTTTTTTTCCAAAATGGTTGATTAACATTTTCTGATACAACATTATCATTTTTTTAATACATGCTCAACATTTTTTCTATACACATTTAACATTTTTCAAATACAAGATATTTTATTACATGGTAACATTTTTTCCTATAAATACCTTTATTTACTTATTTATTTATTTATTTCAAATGCTTGATTAACAGTTTTGCAAGTAACTTTTTTTCATACATTGTCAAGATTTTTTCTATACACCCTTAAAAAATTATAATATAAGAATAATATTTTTTAATACATGGTCAACATTTGTATTTGTAGGATTAACTTCTTTTTTGCAAATGCTTTTATTAACATTTTCTCGAGTAGGAGATTAATTGTTTTAGTACATGGTCAGCATTTTTTCTATAAAAAAATAATATTTTGCAAATGCTTTATAAACAATTTTAAAATGCAATATAAATATTTTTTGAATGCATGGTCAACATTTTTTATATACATATTTAGCATTTTCAAATGCCTGATTAATATCTTTCTTATATATGTTTAACATTTTTTTAAATGCTTGGTGAGCATTTTTTTATATACATGATCAGTGTTTTCACACACATAATATATTTTTTTATACATGTTCAACATTTTTTATATACCCATTTAGCAATTTTTAAATACATGATTAACACTTTTCAAATCATTAGTTAAAGTATAATTTTGTGCACGGGAAAAAACAAAAGGGGGGGGGGGGCGTGTCATATACTCCCTCCGTTCGGAATTACTTGTCGCAGAAATTGATGTATCTACATGTATTTTAGTTCTAGGTACATCCATTTCCGAGCCAAACTTTGGATCACGGCAGGAGCTAGGCATCTAAGCATTATCATGTCGCGAGAGTAGTTATTGTTCTCCTTTTGTGGACGGACGGGCTATGTGTCGAGCCACTTTTATGTACTCTAAAACTCTCCTCCTTTATTAATGAATGAGGCAAGTCTTTTGCCTTTGTTTCAAAAATAAATAAATTCCGACACAAGTAATTCCGAACGAAGGGAGTAGGAAATTATCAACAACAACAAAAACTTGTATGTACATGTAAAAATACATGCATAATGCACACAAAAACCTGGAGCAGTTTCTACTTTTGAGTTCTGACACACGCGGACGGACACACCATATAGGCATCTAATATTTCGTTCAGTGGTAGCTTGTCTCCCTTCTGAAGCTGGTGCGACTTGCCTGTTTAGGGTTAGAGCAACTCTAGCAGACCCCGCATCCCGTCGGCCCGCAAAACACGTTTGCAGTTCACGCAAAAATGTTTTTGCGGGCCGGCGCGGACAGCCGCAGATGCATATCCCTTAAACAGACTCGCATAAAAGCATATTCGCATAATATACTTTTACGTGGGTCGGTTTCTGCGGGTTCTGTGCGGGCATCACCGCGACTACTCGCAAAAAAGAAAAACTGCAAAATCTCGTATTTGACATAGGGTTTCACAAACAAGTTCAAATTCAAACGACATAACATAGTTTTACGCACAAAATAAAAGCCATGTTCATTACGGCAAACGCAAAAGAGTGCCCTGCAAAAGTTTGCGCCCATGTCCAACATCATCTTGGTCGATCTTTACTCCAAGCCATCGAGTCCATCTTGAATTTCATCGCCACCACCGAATCTACCTCCGGCGCTTGTTCCAACTCCCGCACCGAAATCGTCAACATTGCAACCATATGGAGTGGAGAAAACATCTCCCGAACTGTAGCACGCACCGACCGACGAAAACATTCTTCCCTTCAAGATTTCTCTCCTTGCCATATCATGTCATGTTTTGGTGAAATCGTCCATGTCATTGCGGTTCATTGACATGATCTTGTTCTCTTCGGCGAGCAGTTTGTTTTCTGCAGCGCGTGCTCTTCTCTCCTCAATGGCAGCTTTGTGCAGCCCCTCTTCTTTGAGCAATTTCCACTTTTCTTGTTTCTCCTTTGCCTTCTTCTCGGCCAACTCTTTCTTGATCTCCAACGACTTCAACAACATCGACTCGTTTGATTGCACCATGGCATCAATCTTCTCCCTCAAGCTCGTTGCTTCTTGCCCTCTCTTCATATTCTCCTTTGTCATCTTGTCGTCATCGGGTTTGTTGAAAGGATCGAGATGGACCTAGGAGGGGGGGTGAATAGGTACAATCACTTATTTTCTTTGTTTAATTGTTACTTAACAATTTTAGGCAATAATGCGGAATATGAAATTGAGCCTAACAATTGTAAGTAAGATGCTAAACAAGCTAAGCTAGTAACACGAGTAGGTAAGTAAGGTAACACAATAAGATACAAGTAAGAACTTAGAGACAAGTAACCACAAGTAGAAGGTAAGGTTAGGAATAACCGAAACTTCGAGAGACGAGGATGTATGCCAATGTTCACTTCCTTGGAGGGAAGCTACGCCACCGTTTAGAGAGGTGGGAGTTACCACGAAGGCACACCAACGCCACGAAGGCTCACCCTATTCTCTCTTTAAGATATCACCACGAAGGCGATTCCCAACCACTAGTGGTAGGCATTTAGGTGACCTCCAAACCCTCACAAACTTTTCGGGGGTAATCACAATGTTTGATTCCTCTCCGAAAGACTCCTACCGCCTAGGAGTCTCCAACCTCCAAGAGTAACAAGAACGATGGGAAAAGCTCAAGACTTGCTCAAATCACAAATTCCTTTGGTGCAAAGAAGGGGAAGGAGTGGATCTATCACTTGATTGGACAACTTCTCACAAATGCCTTCAAATCCTTTTAGGATCTAAGATTTGGTGTATGAGAGTGAAGAGAGTGTGAATGTGTGCTTGACTAAGCTCAAAGTGAATGGTCAACCTTATCTTGTGGAAGAAGAAGACTATATATAGTCATAGTAGAGAATAGACCGTTGTGGCAGAAAACGCACTGTTAGTGTCGGACGTCCGGACAGCACCGGGCGTCCGGTGGCACAGGTAGCACCGGACGTCCGATGAAGGCCGGTCGTCCGAGCCTGAAGGTTCACCAGACAGGGCCACGTAGTACACTGTGTACACAGTTGTCGGACGTCCGGGGTGTGTCGGTCGTCCGGTGATCGGACGTCCGGAGGGTTTCGGACTTCCGCTATTTTCGTTCTGTGAAGGTGTACCGGACATCCGGAGTGTGCCGGACGTCCAGTAGGCACTGAGGGACCGGACGTCCGGAGTGTGTCGGTAGTCCAGTGACTGGTCGTCCGGTGGAGAACGGAAAACCGCTATTTAGCTTCTGTTGTGAAATACCGGACATCCGGAGACTGCCGGACGTCCGGTAGACTGTGAAGGTTCGGACGTCCATAGAGTGCCGGACGTCCGGTGATAACAGAGCATAAAGGCTTAGTTTCATACAACTCTAAGTGCACAAAATATTAGAATTGTTATGGATAGAGTAGAGATGATGTGAGAGGATACTTTGTGGGTTTTGAGCAAGCCTTTCACGATATCCACCGATCCCCTCTTAATAGTGCGGGATCCCTATACTCAAAAACAAACTGAAAGTCAAGCCAAAAGCTATTATCTTGTATATCCGCTCTTGAGTGATATAGATTTGTGTGTATACATGATCCACACACGCCCATGAAACATAATCCTGAGATATACTTGATAAACATGATTAGTCCCATATATGCATGTTGTCATCAATCATCAAAATATGATTAAGGGCATGATTGCACTTTCAATCTCCCCCTTTTTGGTAGTTGATGACAACATGCATGCACTTCTCAAAAATGTAGTAAAGACTTTTAAGTATCGAAATGATGTTGTGGAGCTCCCCCTAAATAGGTGCATGAACAATAATAAACATGAAGAGGGGAGCTCCCCCTCAATATGATATCATAACAATCTCATACACAAGATATCATAACCCAATCTCATACACATGATAACTCAATATTTCCATAGATAGATAGGTGCATTACATAATAGATAAAGGTTCAACTCATAGCACATCATAGGTTCACATCATAGGTTCGATACAAATCTCATAGCACTACATAATAGATAAGTGCCTACTCCCCCTTGGCAGCTACTACCCAAAAGGCGTTAGATCATCATAAAGCATCATCATCATCATCATGAGCACCACTGCCACCAGCCTCGTGAAGGAACTCAAACCACCCCGGACCCGAGGGAAAACCAAAGTCGGAAGGCGGATGATCAGGAAGACGTTCATCATCACTCACATCGAATACTCCGGAGTCTCTCAGACGAGCCTTTAGAGCATTCTTGGAAGTGACCATGCGAGTGACCACATCGTGATTCTGGGAGCACTGAAAGGTAATAGCCTTCATCATGGCAGAGTGAGCTTTCCCAAGAAAGCGAGCAATGCGTCCAAGAGATGCAGATCCGGAAGGAGCAGTGGAAGGAACACAAGCAGCAGCTCAGCGAGGATGAGTAGAGGAAGAAGAGGGCTTGACCGGGTCATCCGCCATGTGGGATGGAATAACCCACTGCTCATGTAAGTGAGTGCGGAGAATGGGAAACGGAACCACACTCTCAATAAATGCCTGAAGAAAGGGGGCATGAGGAAAGGCCCGCTTGAATTGAAAAGAAGCGAGACGGATCTCATGCCACAATAAATGAGGAACATTTACCTTCCCTTTGGGTGTCGTATAGAGACGATGCATGAGATTGATGCAATAGCTATTGCACGACCCCTTGTCTCCCATCTTAGGGTGGACGGTGCGAATGACACACTGAAAAATGATGTGGAAGGGAGAGCGCCAAATTGAAACTTGGTTTAGATCCTTCTGTTTCTCCTCATTAGTCATCTCAGTGATGGGTTTGAGGAGATCCATGCAAACATCAATGCCCTTGGGCTTATGTTTGGGGTCATCCTTATGTATTTTGAACCCACTATCAGGAAAACCAAGAGCAGCGACAAATTGTGAGTATGAGGTTGTAAGCACGGTGTCGGAGGTCATCCAAGTGACAGTGTTATTGGGGTGAAATTAACATGTGGCATAGAATTGATGAATGGCAGCATTGTTAAAATCATGCTGAAATGAAAAAGGAGCAGCAAGACCAGATATCTCAATGAGTTCAATGGCTCCTGGATACTTCGCCGGATGAGAACGAATATGCTCAAGGTTGATGCACAAATGTAAAGATAGACCCTTAGGAAGAATGACAGTGGTAAAAATATATGCCTGGACGTTTGCGAAAACGATCGTCCGTGGAGTCGCTAGCAACCGAAAATTGGTCAACATCACGACAAAGCGTAAGATATGATGTGATGGGAATGGCATTGAACCGTTTAACTTTGCGACCTTGAGGGAGAGGAGGCTCAAGGGAGATGTGACGAGCATCACCTTGAGGTTGCACCGCAGGAGGAGGAGGCTTAAACGTGGGTCTCCGAGTCCCCGTCTTGGGTGCAGTTGTGTGAGAGGCAACAAATTCCTCCCGCTCCATAGCTTCTAGTTCATCCTCGTAGTCGGATTCCTCCTGTGAGGAGTCGCTTGTGGGGCTGCTAGGCTGAGCGGCACGCTTCCGAGGACGAGCACGTTCTTGGGATTCATCGGAGCCGCCACGGCGAGACAGGCGAGAGACCCCACTTGTAGCCTCCTTGCATGCGGAGTGCTTGATCTTCGACATCCCGATCTAGAAGAAGGAGGAACACCCAAAATCAACACCCTACTCTCATAGATCAAGGGCAGACCCGAGGGATGAGAGGAGGATAAGAAGAAGGGGCTACCTTGGAGTGGACGAACGAGTTGCAGAGGCGCCGGAGAGTGACCGGGAACGGAGCAGCCCATGGGGGTGGCCCCGGAGGAACGACGTCGAGGGGGCCTGGCGGCGGCCGATCTACAGACGGGCGACCAACCGGACGGAGGAGATGTCCGATCTGCCGACGGGCGACCAACCGTACGAAGGAGAGGCGATGGGGATGGGGGCGCGACGGCGGGATGGAGAGGGCGAGGGTTAGGGTAAAACTGCCCTACACGCGCCTCGCCCTATATATATGGGCCAAGTATATTCCGGAAGTTCGGTGGTTTCCGGACGTCTGGTCCAATAAAAATTAGCGAAAGTCCGATCATACCGGACGTCCGGCATGAGGTTGATAGAAGGGATTTTACGGACGTGTGGGGCGTACCGGACGACCGGAAGCGCTCGGAACACCGGACGTCCGGAAAGTACCGGACGACCGGAGGCTCTCAGGATTTTGGGCTTAGGCATTTCTTTTAACAGATGACAATTTGTAGTGAGATGATGATACTTGCATGAATATCCGACCATATGAGACAACTTTGCTTGGTTACTATTCTTACTCTACGAGCGGTGGCTGATGCCACCATGTTTGAGTATATGTGATATGATACCACAAGAATGTTGACTTGGGTGCATAATCACTACTCCATCATATTAAAGCACCATAGTTGGAATGACATGGTAAGCTTTGAGAGTGTTTGTTCTTTTTATGCATTGTATAGGGTTGAGAGTACTCATGAGTTGAGTGTCTCCCCCTAAATATATGCCTACATCAAGACGATATATTAAGTTTATGCATGAATGGGTACTAGATTTCACATAATATTGTCAAGCTCCAAGATACCAAGTTCACACCTAAGTCGACAAAACCTAGTTTCATCCAATGGCTTCGTGAAAATGTGTGCAAGTTGCATATCTGTACCAATGTGGGCAACATCAATGTCACCCTTTTCCACATGATCTCTCAAGAAATGATACCTAATGTCAATGTGCTTGGTTCGAAGATGATCTTTGGGATTCTTAGCAATGTTAATGGCACTTTCATTATAACATAGAAGAGGCACATGTCGATAGGTGATACCGTAATCATTCAAAGTTTGCCTCATCCATAGTAATTGAGTTCCACAACTGGCAGCTGTAATGTATTCTGCTTTACAACTGGAGAGGGCAATACAATTTTGTTTCTTTGAGGACCAACTGACCAAAGAGCGTCCAAGAAATTGGCATGCACCGGAGGTAGACTTGCGGTCCACTTTGTCACCAGCCCAATCCGCATCTGTGTACCCAATGAGATCAAACTTGGCATCCTTGGGGTACCATAGACCCAACTTTGGGGTGTGAACAAGGTATCTGAGAATATGCTTAACCGCCTTATGATGGCTTTCCCTAGGGAAATCTTGAAATCTAGCACACATGCATACACTAAACATGATGTCTGGTCTAGATGCACAAAGATAAAGCAATGAACCAAACATAGAGCGGTAAATAGGTGGGTCAAATGGAATACCGTTTGTGTCTTCAGTGAGGAAAATTTTGGTTGGCATGGGTGTCATACATGGACTAGCATCAGACATGCCAAACTTTGCTAGGATATACTTGAGGAATTTTGCTTGAGACAAGAAAATTCCTTCTTGAAATTGTTGAATTTGAAATCCGAGGAAGAATTTCAAATCCGCATTGAGTGACATTTCAAAATTCTTGGTCATTGAAGCCGCAAACTTCTTGCATAAATGAATGTTAGGAGAACCAAAGATTATATCATCTACATATATTTGGCATAAGATCAAGTCACCCTTGTGTCTCTTAGTAAAAAGAGTGGGATCGATCACCCCTCTCACAAAACCATCATCGAGTAAAAACTTCTTAAGATGATCATACCAATCACGGGGTGCTTGTTTGAGGCCATACAAAGACTTATGAAGTTTATACACATAGTCTTTGTGATCGGGATCAATGAACCCAGGTGGTTGTGATACATATACTTCTTCTTGTAGAGGACCTTTAAGGAAAGCACTCTTCACATCCATTTGATGTAATGTAAAACCATTCAAAGCAGCATAAGCAAGTAAGATGCGGATGGATTCGAGATGGGCAACGGGAGCAAATGTCTCACCAAAGTCCAAACCTTCAACTTGTGAGTACCCTTGTGCCACTAACCTTGCCTTGTTTCAGATGATTACACCATTCTCATCTTGCTTGTTCTTGAAAATCCATTTTGTTCCAATGACATTGTGTTCTGTAGTTGGTCTCTCCACTAGAGACCATACTTGGTTGCGTTCAAAACTGTTCAACTCTTCTTGCATAGCAACGAGCCAATCGTTGTCCATCAATGCTTCTTGTACCTTGACAGGCTCAATACTAGACACAAACGAGAAGTGAGCACAAAAGTTTGTCAAATGTTTATGAGTGACTCTACCTTCGGATATGCCGGTGAGAATTTTGTCAACATCAACACGACCGGCCACTCGAGGCATGATGGAGGTGAGAGTTTCACGAGGTTCAACTTCATGTCCATCATCCACATCCTCAACATCTGGATCATTTATGTGTGGTGGAAGTGAAGGAAATATGCCCTAGAGGCAATAATAAAGTTGTTATTTTATATTTCCTTATATCATGATAAATGTCTTTTATTCATGCTAGAATTGTATTAACCGGAAACTTAGTACATGTGTGAATACATAGACAAAACAGAGTGTCCCTAGTATGCCTCTACTAGACTAGCTCATTGATCAAAGATGGTTATGTTTCCTAACCATAGACATGAGTTGTCATTTGATCAATGGGATCACATCATTAGGAGAATGATGTGATGGACAAGACCCATTTGTTAGCTTAGCAACTTGATCGTTTAGTATGTTGCTATTGCTTTCTTCATGACTTATACATGTTCCTATGACTATGAGATTATGCAACTCCCGTTTACCGGAGGAACACGTTGTGTGCTACAAACGTCACAACGTAACTGGGTGATTATAAAGGTGCTCTACAGGTGTCTCCAAAGGTACTTGTTGGGTTGGCGTATTTCGAGATTAGGATTTGTCACTCCGATTGTCGGAGAGGTATCTCTGGGCCCTCTCGGTAATGCACATCATAATAAGCCTTGCAAGCAAATGACTAATGAGTTAGTCAAGAGATGATGTATTATGGAACGAGTAAAGAGACTTGCCGGTAACGAGATTAAACTAGGTATGATGATACCAACGATCGAATCTCGGGCAAGTAACATACCGATGACAAAGGGAATAACGTATGTTGTTATGCGGTTCGACTGATAAAGATCTTCGTAGAATATGTAGGAGCCAATATGGGCATCCAGGTTCCGCTATTGGTTATTGACCAGAGAAGTGTCTCGGTCATGTCTACATAGTTCTCGAACCCGTAGGGTCCGCACGCTTAACGTTTCGTTGACGATATAGTATTGAATGAGTTATGTATGTTGGTGATCGAATGTTGTTCGGAGTCCCAGATAAGATCACGGACATGACGAGGAACTCCGGAATGGTCCGGAGATAAAGATTAATATATGGGATAATAGTGTTTGACCTCCGGAAAGGTTCCGGAATTCACCGGAAGGGGTTCCGGATGTTTCCCGAAGTGTTTGGGTACGAGAACACTTTATTTGGGCCAAAGGGGAAAGCCCACGAGGCTTTAGGAAAGTGCAAAAGGAAGTTTTGCGGAGACCAGAGGCTAGACCCCAGGAACCCTGGCGTCTAGGGGGTAGACGCCGTGAACCCTGGCGTCTAGCCCTGGAGTCCGAGTGGGACTCTTTCCTTTCGGGCAAAACCGACTTTGAGGAGGCTTTTGCTCCAAGTTTCGACCCCAGGGCTCAACATATAAATAGAGGGGTAGGGCTAGCACCCAAGACCCATCAAGATACACCAAGCCGTGTGCCGGCTACCCCGACCCTCTAGTTTATCCTCCGTCTAGTTTTTGTAGTGCTTGGCAAAGCCCTGCAGAGATTGTTCTTCATCAACAACCGTCACCACGCCATCACGCTGCCGGAACTCATATACTACTTCGCCTGTCTTGCTGGATCAAGAAGGCGAGGACGTCATCGAGCTGAACGTGTGCTGAACGCGGAGGTGCCGTACGTTCGGTACTAGATCGGGACGGATCGTGAAGGTGCACGACTACATCAACCGCGTTGATAAATGCTTCCGCTTTCGGTCTACGAGGGTACGTAGACACACTCTCCCCTCTCGTTGCTATGCATCTAGTAGATAGATCTTGCGTGATCGTAGGAAAATTTTGAAAATACTACGTTCCCCAACAGTGGCATCATGAGCCAGGTTTATGCGTAGATGATATGCACGAGTAGAACACAAGTGAGTTGTGGACGATACTAGTCATACTGCTTACCAGCATGTCATACTTTGCTTCGGCGGTATTGTGAGATGAAGCGGCCCGGACCGACATTACGCGTACGCTTACGCGAGACTGGTTTCACCGTTATGAGCACTCGTTGCTTAAAGGTGACTGGCGGGTGTATGTCTCTCTCACTTTAGCTGAATCGAGTATGCCTACGCCCGGTCCTTGTGAAGGTTAAAACAGCACATACTTGACGAAACATCGTTGTGGTTTTGTATGCGTAGGTAAGAACGGTTCTTGCTAAGCCCGTAGCAGCCACGTAAAACTTGCAACAACAAAGTAGAGGACGTCTAACTTGTTTTTGCAGGGCATGTTGTGATGTGATATGGTCAAGACATGATGAGTTATACGGTTTTGTATGAGATGATCATGTTTTGTAATGTTATCGGCAACTGGCAGGAGCCATATGTTTGTCGCTTTATTGTATGAAATGCAATCGCCATGTAATTGCTTTACTTTATCACTAAGCGGTAGCGATAGTCGTAGAAGCAATAGTTGGCGTGACGACAACGATGCTACGATGGAGATCAAGGTGTCGCGCCGGTGACGAAGGTGATCATGACGGTGCTTTGGAGATGGAGATCAAAAGCACAAGATGATGATGGCCATATCATGTCACATATTTTGATTGTATGTGATGTTTATCTTATTATGCTTCTTATTTTGCTTAGAACGACGGTAGCATTATAAGATGACCCCTTACTAAATTTCAAGGTATAAGTGTTCTCCCTGAGTATGCACCGTTGCGAAAGTTCGTCGTGCCGAGACACCACGTGATGATCGGGTGTAATAAGCTCTACGTTCAAATACAACGGGTGTAAGCCAGTTTTGCACACGCAGAATATTCGGGTTAAACTTGACGAGCCTAGCATATGCAGATATGGCCTCGGAACACTGGAGACCGAAAGGTCGAGCGTGAATCATATAGTAGATATGATCAACATAAGATGTTCACCATTGAAAACTACTCCATCTCACGTGATGATCGGACATGGTTTAGTTGATTTGGATCACGTGATCATTTAGATGACCAGAGGGATGTCTATCTAAGTGGGAGTTCTTCAAGTAATATGATTAATTGAACTTTAATTTATCATGAACTTAGTCCTGGTAGTATTAGCATATCTATGTTGTAGATCAATAGCTCGCGATGTAGCTCCCCGTTTATTTTTTATATGTTCCTAGAGAAAACTAAGTTGAAAATTGTTAGTAGCAATGATGCGGAATTGTTCCGTGATCTGAGGATTATCCTCATTGCTGCACAGAAGAATTATGTCCTTGATGCACCGCTAGGTGACAGACCTATTGCAGGAGCAGATATAGACGTTATGAATGTTTTGACAAAAGCTCGGTATGATGACTACTTGATAGTTTAAGTGCACCATGCTTTACGGCTTAGAACCGGGACTTCAAAAAGGTTTTGAACGCCATGGAGCATATAAGATGTTCCAAGAGTTGAAATTAGTATTTCATACTAATGCCCGTGTCGAGAGGTATAAGACCTTTGACAGTACTTTGCCTACAAGATGGAGGAGAATAGCTCAACCAGTGAGCATGTGCTCAGATTGTCTGGGTACTACAATTACTTGAATCAAGTGGGAGTTAATCTTCCAGATAAGATAGTAATTGACAAAGTTCTCTAGTCACTATCACCAAGTTAGTAGAACTTCGTGATGAACTATAATATGCAAGGGATGACGAAAGTAATTCCCGAGCTCTTCGCGATGCTGAAATCGGCGAAGGTAGAAATCAAAAAGGAGCATCAAGTGTTGATGGTTAACAAGACCACTTGTTTCAAGTAAAGGGCAAAGGGATAGAAGGGGAATTTCAAGAATGACAAGAAAGTTGTCACTCCCGTGAAGAAACCCAAATCTAAACTCAAGCCTGAAACTAAGTGCTTCTACTGCAAAGGAAATGGTCACTAGAAGTGGAACTGCCCTAGATATTTGGCGGATAAGAAGGATGGCAAAGTGAACAAAGGTATATTTGATATACAGATTATTGATGTGTATTTTACTAGTGTTCATAGCAACCCCTAAGTATTTGATACTGGTTCAGTTGCTAAAGAGGCGTAACTCGAAATGGGAGTTGCATAATGAACAGAAACTAGTTAAAGGATGAAGTGACGATGTGTATTGGAAGTAGTTCCAAGATTGATATAATCATCATCGCACACTCCCTATACTTTCGGGATTAGTGTTGAAACTAAATAAGTGGTATTTGGTGTTTGTGTTGAGCATGAATATGATTTGATCATGTTTATTGCAATACGGTTATTCATGTAAGTTAGAGAATAATTGTTGTTCTGTTTACATGAATAAAACCTTCTATGGTCATACACCCAATGAAAATGGTTTGTTGGATCTCGATCGTGTGATACACATATTCATAATATTGAAGCCAAAAGATGCAAGGTTAATAATGATAGTGCAACTTATTTGTGGCACTGCCGTTTAGGTCATATTGGTGTAAAGCGCATGAAGAAACTCCATAGTGATGGACTTTTGGAATCACTTGATTATGAATCACTTGGTGCTCGTGAACCATGCCTCATGGGCAAGATGACTAAAACTCCATGCTCCAGAACCGTGGAGCGAGCAATAGAGTTGTTGGAAATCATACATACTGATGTATGCAGACCAATGAGTGTTGAAGCTCACGGCGGGTATCATTATTTTCTGACCTTCACTGATGATTTGAGCAGATATGGGTATATCTACTTAATGAAGCACAAGTCTGAAACATTTGAAAAGTTCAAAGAATTTCAGAGTGAAGTGGAGAATCATCGTAACAAGAAAATAAGAGTTTCTACGATATGATCGTAGAGGTAAAATATTTGAGTTAGCGAGTTTGGCCTTCAGTAAAAACAATGTGAAATAGTTTCACTACTCACGCCACCTGGAACACCACAGTGTAATGGTGTGTCCGAACGTCATAACCGTACTTTATTAGATATGGTGCGATCAATGATGTATCTTACCGATCTACCACTATCGCTTTTGGGGTTATGCATTAGAGACAGCTACATTCACGTTAATAGGGCACCATCTAAATCCGTGGAGATGACACCGTATGAACTGTGGTTTGACGAGAAACCTAAGTTGTCATTTCTTTAAGTTTGGGACTGCGATGCTTATGTGAAAAAGTTTCAGCATGACAAGCTCGAACCCAAATCGGAGAAGTAAATCTTCATAGGATACCCAAAAGAAACTGTTGGGTACACCTTCTATCACAGATCCGAAGGCAAGGTCTTTGTTGCTAAGAGTGGATCCTTTCTAGAGAAGGAGTTTCTCTCGAAAGAAGTGAGTGGGAGGAAAGTAGAACTTGATGAAGTAATTGTACCTTCTCCCGAATTGGAAGGTAGTACATCACAGAAACTAGTTCAGTGATTCCTACACCAATTAGTGAGGAAGCTAATGATGATGATCATGAAACTACAGATCAAGTTTCTGCTGAACTTCGTAGATCAACCAGAGTTCGTTCCGCACCAAAGTGGTACGGCAACCCAGTTCTGGAAGTCATGTTACTAGACCATGATGAACCTACGAACTATGAGGAAGCGATGATGAGCCCAGATTCCGCAAAATGGCTTGAGGCCATGAAATCTGAGATGGGATCCATGTATGAGAACAAAGTGTGGACTTTGGTTGACTTGCCCGATGATCGGCAAGCCATTGAAAATAAATGGATCTTCAAGAGGAAGACTGACGCTGACGGTAATGTTACTGTTTACAAAGCTCGACTTGTTGCGAAAGGTTTTCGAAAAGTTCAAGGTGTTGACTACGATGAGATTTTCTCACCCGTAGCGATGCTTAAGTCTGTCCGAATCATGTTAGCAATTGCCACATTTTATGAAATCAGGCAAATGGATAACGAAACGGCGTTCTTTAATGGATTTATTAAAGAAGACTTGTATATGATGCAACCAGAAGGTTTTGTCAATCCTAAAGGTGCTAACAAAATGTGCAAGCTCCAGCGATCCATCTATGGACTGGTGCAAGCATCTCAGAGTTGGAATATACGCTTTGATAAGTTGATCAAAGCATATAGATTTATACAGACTTGCGGTGAAGCCTGTATTTACAAGAAGTGAGTGGGAGCACTACAACCTTTCTGATAAGTATATGTGAATGACATATTGTCGATCAGAAATGATGTAGAATTTTCTAGAAAGCATGAAGGAGTGTTTGAAAGGAGTTTTTCAAAGAAAGACCTTGGTGAAGCTGCTTACATATTGGGCATCAAGATCTATAGAGATAGATCAAGACGCTTGATAAGACTTCCGATGAGTACATACCTTGATAAGATTTTGAAGTAGTTCAAAATGGACCAGTCAAAGAAGGAGTTCTTCCCTGACTTGTAAGGTGTGAAGTTGAGTAAGACTCAAAGCCAGACCACGGCAGAAAAATATAGAGAGAATGAAAGTCATTCCCTATGCCTCAGCCATAGGTTCTATAAAGTATGCCATGCTGTGTACCAAACATGTTGTGTACCTTGCCATGAGTTTGTCAAGGGGGTACAATAGTGATCCAGGAGTAGATCACTGTACAACGGTCAAAATTATCCTTAGTAACTGGATGACTAAGGAAATGTTTCTCGATTATGGAGGTGATAAAGAGTTCGTCGTAAAGGGTTACGCTGATGCAAGCTTTTGACACTAAATCCAGATGACTCTAAGTATCAATCTGGATGCGTATTGAAAGTGGGAGCAATTAGCTAGAGTAGCTCTATGCAGAGCATTGTAGACATAGAAATTTGCGAAATACATACGGATCTGAATGTGACAGAGCCGTTGACTAAACTTCTCTCACGAAGCAAAACATGATCACACCTTAGTACTCTTTGGGTGTTAATCGCATAGAGATGTGAACTAGATTATTGACTCTAGTAAACCCTTTGGGTGTTGGTCACATGGCGATGTGAACTATGGGTGTTAATCACATGACGATGTGAACTATCGGTGTTAAATCACATGGCGATGTGAACTAGATTATTGACTCTAGTGCAAGTGGGAGACTGGAGGAAATATGCCCTAGAGGCAATAATAAAGTTGTTATTTTCTATTTCCTTATATCATGATAAATGTCTTTTATTCATGCTAGAATTGTATTAACCGGAAACTTAGTACATGTGTGAATACATAGACAAAACAGAGTGTCCCTAGTATGCCTCTACTAGACTAGCTCATTGATCAAAGATGGTTATGTTTCCTAACCATAGACATGAGTTGTCATTTGATCAATGGGATCACATCATTAGGAGAATGATGTGATGGACAAGACCCATCCGTTAGCTTAGCAACTTGATCGTTTAGTATGTTGCTATTGCTTTCTTCATGACTTATACATGTTCCCATGACTATGAGATTATGCAACTCCCGTTTACCGGAGGAACACTTTGTGTGCTACCAAACGTCACAACGTAACTGGGTGATTATAAAGGTGCTCTATAGGTGTCTCCGAAGGTACTTGTTGGGTTGGCGTATTTCGAGATTAGGATTTGTCACTCCGATTGTCGGAGAGGTATCTCTGGGCCCTCTCGGTAATGCACATCATAATAAGCCTTGCAAGCAAATGACTAATGAGTTAGTCACGAGATGATGTATTATGGAACGAGTAAAGAGACTTGCCGGTAACGAGATTGAACTAGGTATGATGATACCAACGATCGAATCTCGGGCAAGTAACATACCGATGACAAAGGGAATAACGTATGTTGTTATGCGGTTCGACCGATAAAGATATTCGTAGAATATGTAGGAGCCAATATGGGCATCCAGGTTCCACTATTGGTTATTGACCAGAGAAGTGTCTCGGTCATGTCTACATAGTTCTCGAACCCGTAGGGTCCGCACGCTTAACGTTTCGTTGACGATATAGTATTGAATGAGTTATGTATGTTGGTGATCGAATGTTGTTCGGAGTCCCGGATAAGATCACAGACATGATGAGGAACTCCGGAATGGTCCGGAGATAAAGATTAATATATGGGATAATAGTGTTTGACCTCCGGAAGGGTTCCGGAATTCACCGGAAGGGGTTCCGGATGTTTCCCGAAGTGTTTGGGTACGAGAACACTTTATTTGGGCCAAAGGGGAAAGCCCACGAGGCTTTAGGAAAGTGCAAAAGGAAGTTTTGCGGAGAGTAGAGGCTAGACGCCAGGAACCCTGGCGTCTAGGGGGTAGACGCCGTGAACCCTGGCGTCTAGCCCTGGAGTCCGAGTGGGACTCTTTCCTTTCGGGCAAAACCGACTTTGAGGAGGCTTTTGCTCCAAGTTTCGACCCCAGGGCTCAACATATAAATAGAGGGGTTGGGCTAGCACCCAAGACACATCAAGATACACCAAGCCGTGTGCCGGCTACCCCGACCCTCTAGTTTATCCTCCGTCTAGTTTCTGTAGTGCTTGGCGAAGCCCTGCAGAGATTGTTCTTCATCAACAACCGTCACCACGCCGTCGTGCTGCCGGAACTCATATACTACTTCGCCTGTCTTGCTGGATCAAGAAGGCGAGGACGTCATCGAGCTGAACGTGTGCTGAACGCGGAGGTGCCGTACGTTCGGTACTAGATCGGGACGGATCGTGAAGGTGCACGACTACATCAACCGCGTTGATAAATGCTTCCTCTTTCGGTCTACGAGGGTACGTAGACACACTCTCCCCTCTCGTTGCTATGCATCTAGTAGATAGATCTTGCGTGATCGTAGGAAAATTTTGAAAATACTACGTTCCCCAACAGGAAGATCTTCTTCTTCATGTTGCATTTGTTGAGGTTCATCATCAATGATTGCACTTTCTTGCTCTTGTTCTTGTTGATGATCTTGTTCTTGGAGATGATCATGGTGAAGGACTTGATCTTCATCTTGTACTTGAATTGTGGGCATCGGTTGAACATTTGGATCTTGTGGTGGTGTGGGTGTTGTAATGGTTGGATATGTAGGGAGTCGTGCATCGTCTTCCATATCATCATGGGGTTCTTGTTCCATTGGAAGAAGAGCACCAACACCCATATTCAAGATATCTTGAGAAGAGTCTTCATCACCTACATCACTTAGATCAACTTGCTCCCCATGGAAGCCATTAAATTCATCCAACACCACATCACAAGTTTCTACAACACATCCATTGGATTTGTTGTAGACCCTATAGGCGTGGGAGTTTGATCCATAACTAACAAATTTACCCTCAATAGTTTTGGATTGAAATTTTCCTAACCATTCTTTCTTGTTGAGTATGAAGCACTTACACCCGAACACACGGAAGTAATTGATATTTGGTTTGTTTCCGGTTAGAAGTTCATAAGGGGTCTTTTCCAAGATTGTGCGGAGGAAGAGATGGTTTGAGGCATGACATGCAGTGTTGACGTCCTCGGCCCAAAAGCTATATGGTGAATTGTACTAATCCAACATGGACCTTGCCATCTCCACAAGAGTACGGTTCTTTCTTTTGGCTACACCATTTTGTTGAGGAGTGTAGGGGGCGGAGTATTGATGCTCAATCCCCTCATCACTGAGAAACTCTTCCAAGGTGTAGTTCTTGAACTCGAATCCATTGTCACTTCGTATTGCCAAGATTTCTTTGTCAAACTTGCGTTGAGCTTGCTTGGCAAAATCAATGAAGGTGAACTTTGTCTCGTCTTTGGACTTGAGGAAGAACACCCATGTGTATCTTGAGTAATCATCAACAATGACAAGACCATACTTTTTCCCACCAAGACTATCACATGAAGGAGGCCCAAAGAGATCCACATGAAGGAGCTCCAATGGCCTTGACGTAGATACAATATTCTGGGGTGGGTGCTTTGATTGATGTTGCCTCCCGGCTATGCATGCACTACACACACAATCTTTCTCAAAAGAAATATTCGTTAGTCCAAGGATGTGATTTCCCTTTAAGAGATCTTGAACATTTCTCATGCCAACATGGGCTAGTCGGCGATGCCATAGCCACCCCGTGTCGGCTTTGGCCATTAGACAAGTTGCATGGAAGGTACTCTCTTTCGAGAAATCAACCGTGTAAAGGTTGCCATCCAACTTCCCAAAAAAAGCCACTTCAAGAGTATCTCTATTAAAGACTTTCACACCCGTTAGTCCAAACAGTGTATCATAACCAACAGAAGCCAATTGGCGAACGGAGAGTAAGTGATATTTAAGAGATTGGACAAGCATGACATTTGCAAGTGACATGTCATTCGTGATAGCCACATTACCCAATCCAAGTACCTGTACTTTTGTTCCTCCACCAAACACAATGCTCATAAATGGTTGAATGGCTTCCATGAAATCATAGAGCAATTTGTTGTCTCTTGTCATATGGTTTGTGCATCCACTATCGATCACCCATTTGACTCCACCGGAGAAGGCAACCTACACACAATTCACGACTTGGTTAGAGGCACCCATTTTGCAATGGGACCTCTCACATTAGTCACAAGGGTCTTAGGAACCCAAATAGCATAGAAACTAAATGCATTATGAGGACCAACAAATTTAGCATAAACCTCTCCATCCTTTGTCTTACAAAGCACATAGGATGGAGGCATGAAACCCTTAGGTTTGATGAGAGTGGGTATGCCCCTAGTGGCCTTCCCACTCACAACCTTGTTGACTTGACTCTTCCCTTTCTTATTCTTCCCTTCACGTACAAATGTCTCCTTGAGAGGAGTGGTGCACTTTTGAGGGGATGTTTTCTTCTGGCTTGTGCTTGGGTCGTACCCAAGTCCTTCCTTTGCGAAAACTTCATTGTGTCGGCTCAATACTTCATTAAGGTTCTTTTGTCCTTGAGCACATGTCATGAGTCCTTTCTCAAGTTGTGCTTTTAGAAATCGGTTCTCCTCACGAATAGATGCTAGATCACAACTTGCGTTAGTAGTACAGGCATCAACATTTATAATAGGACAGGAGTAAGCCTTGGCTAGAGTTTCGAGATAAATAAGTTTGAGTGTCTCAAAGCTCTTTGTAAGAAGGGTGAGCTCCTCTTCCTTAGTCTTAAGAGACACGGATAGAAGCTCACAATCCTCAGAGAGAGTAGCATGAGACCTCACAAGTTTACATGTATCATTCATCAACTCCTTGAAAGAGCTTTCAACCTTTTCCAAGGAAGCAAGTTTCTTGGCATGTTCATCAAGGGTTGTACCAATTTTTATGCACAGTTCATCATTTTTTGCTTCCTCATATAGCACTTTCCGCTCAAGGATTTCATTTTTTTCCTTTTCCTTGGTGACGAGGGTTTCGAGTTCCTTAATGGTAACAGTGTGCTTACTTACCATCTCCATAAGCATACGAAAGATAGTGAGCGTCTTTCCTTTGAGGGAACACATAATTTTTTCTAGTTTAGCACACATAGGATCATTCTCATCATTATCATCATGATTATCCTCTGCATCAAGGTATTCATCACTAGGAGTAGGCGGAGCAAAAAGAGGAGGATCCGAACGAGAGGTTACCTTAACTTTGTCTGAGGAGGTTTGTTGCTCATGGTCCTCAACGACGGCTTTGGTCATCAAACACTTGTGAGCGTTGCCCTTGTAGTCTTTCGTGTAGTTGTAGGTGACAACCTCACCACTTTTGTAGACTAGTCTCAAGGTGTTTTGAGGATCTTGAGCTATACTGGCAACACCTCCAACATCATCAGGATCGGAATCTTCTTGGGCAATCATGGCCCTTCCATCTCTCTTCTTAAGCTTGGAGTTCACAGGGTTTGGCAATTTCTTCTTTACAAAGTTCTTGGGAAATCTGGGCTTATCTTCTCTCTGCTCATATGGGCACTCATTGGAGAAGTGATTTGTCTCGTCATAGTTGTAGCAACTTCGGACTTTCTTCTTTTGAAATCTTCCTTTGAATTTTCCCGCACTAAACTTCTTCACAAAGAGAGAGATGTCTTCATATGAGGGTCCCTCATCTGAGTCACTTTCATCACTTTCTTCATCATCTTCTTCCTCACTTTCCTCTTCTTCACATACTTGTTTAGCCTTCAAGGCTAAGTTGGTCACGGGAGATGAATTTCCATGCATAGCAAGATGTCTTGTAGCATTTGCCTTGGATTCTTCAAATAGTTGAAAGGTGGATATGATGTCATCTGGAGTCATTTCCTTGAATCCATGGTGTTGATTTATGTCCCACACCATTTGATGATGATACGGAGCAAGAGCATGTAGCAGCTTGTCCATAAGGAACCGCTTCATCAAGTTGAATCCATCTTGTGTCTTGTCACAGTCACAGGACTCAATGTCAGATGTAAGCGTCATCAGACGCTCAAGGAGCTGGTTGGGGGTTTCACCTTTCTCCATACATAAGTTTTGCAATTGACCTTTGGCAATCTCATATTGCGCAAGCCGGAGAGTGGAGGTGCCGGTTCTGGATCTCACAATGCTATCCCATAAGTCCTTGGCACTGGTGATGTGTATGAAGGGTCTCCTTTGATTTTCACTCATTCCTTTCCTTAACAACATGGTTGCGGTGTCATTGAGATGCCTGTTATATATTTATCTTGGAGTGAGGTTCTTCGGATCAACACGGTTGTAGCCATCCTCCAAGATGTCCAACATCTCATCATTTGCATACCTAAGATGATCCTGCATAGCAACTCTCCACATAGAAAAATCAGCCTTTTATCAAGCACGGGAGGTTCACCCCATGCCTATAATTTGGTTTTTTATCTTTAGGTTGTGCATAGAGCCATGGAACACTAGAGTGGCCACTGTTAGGAGGTTGTTGGTCAAGAGAAGGAATAGGCGCAGTTTGCCTCGAAGCCATACCACCCGAATTTGGGAGTAGCGTGGAATTCGTGGTTAGTGTGGCTAACCTCATTTTGACCAAGGCATCAAGAGAAGCATCATGCTCCTCCTTTTGCTTAGCAAGGGCCCATTCTAGATCCTCAGAGGTGAAGGCCTTTACTTCCAAAGAAGTCGAGACCTGGTCTTTCGGATCTACAACAAAGGGAGTCCCATCGGGGTTCATCTAGCTCTAGGGCGGTTATGCCACAAGAATAGAGCACGAGGCTCTGATACCAATTGAAAGGATCGAGATGGACCTAGAGGGGGGGTGAATAGGTAGAATCACTTATTTTCTTTGTTTAATTGTTACTTAACAATTTTAGGCAATAATGCGGAATATGAAATTGAGCCTCACAATTGTAAGTAAGATGCTAAACAAGCTAAGCTAGTAACACGAGTAGGTAAGTAAGGTAACACAATAAGATACAAGTAAGAACTTAGAGACAAGTAACCACAAGTAGAAAGTTAAGGTTAGGAATAACCGAAACTTCGAGAGATGAGGATGTATGCCGATGTTCACTTCCTTGGAGGGAAGCTACATCACCGTTTAGAGAGGTGGGAGTTACCACGAAGGCACACCAACGCCACGAAGGCTCACCTTATTCTCTCTTTGAGATATCACCACGAAGGTGATTCCCAACCACTAGTGGTAGACCTTTAGGTGACCTCCAAACCCTCACAAACTTTCCGGGGGTAATCACAATGTTTGATTCCTCTCCGAAAGACTCCTACCGCCTAGGAGTCTCCAACCTCCAAGAGTAACAAGAACGATGGGAAAAGCTCAAGACTTGCTCAAATCACAAATTCTTTTGGTGCAAAGAAGGGGAAGGAGTGGATCCATCACTTGATTGGACAACTTCTCACAAATGCCTTCAAATCCTTTTAGGATCTAAGATTTGGTGTATGAGAGTGAGAGAGAGTGTGAATGTGTGCTTGAGTAAGCTCAAAGTGAATGCTCAACCTTATCTTGTGGAAGAAGAAGACTATATCTAGTCATAGTAGAGAACAGACCGTTGTGGCAGAAAACGCATTGTTAGTGTCGGACGTCCGCACAGCACCGCACGTCCGGTGGCACAGGTAGTACCGGACGTTCGATGAAGGCCGTTCGTCCGGAGCCTGAAGGTTCACCAGACAGGGCCGCCTAGTACACTGTGTACACAGTTCTCGGACGTCCGGGGTGTGTCGGTCGTCCGGTGACCGGACGTCCGGAGGGTTTCGGACTTCCGCTATTTTTGTTCTGTGAAGGTGTACTGGACATCCGGAGTGTGTCGGACATCCGGTAGGCGCTGAGGGACCGGATGTCCGGAGAGTGTCGGTCGTCCGGTGACCGGTCGTCCGGTGGAGAACGGAAAACTGCTATTTAGCTTTTGTTGTGAAATACCGGACATCTGGAGACTGCCGGACGTCCGGTAGACTGTGAAGGTGTAAGTGCATCTAGTGCCACCCCTAGTTGGTTTTGGAGTATTGACGACAAACCTGGTTGAGGGACTAATGTGTTTGTGAGAATTGCAGGATAACACAGGTAATAGTCCCTCATTGATTTGGTTAACCTACCGAAGATGACCCCTAAAAATGTATGAAGACATTGACGACAATGGTGGTATATGAAGATATTCATATTGAAGACTATGATGAGAGAAGACATTGTGTGAAGACTACGGAGCGCGAAGACTTAGACATTTCCTTGTTTCCTTTTCTTCTTTGTTGAGTCATAGGAACCACCGTACTGTTAAGTGGGGTCCAAGTGAACAAAGTCAGAGTGACTGAAGTGATGCTCAACCAAATCCTATGTCTTTGAGCGAAGACAATGAGAGCAAATCTTATCCAGAGCTGGATGAGTCAGCCTTACTTGTAGCCCAACTAAAGTTGCCGCTTGTGTTTGAAATCTGACCGTTGGTACACGTGTCAGTTCCTTAGTGACCCAGGGTCATTTCGGACAAATCTGGCCGGGTTGCCTAGTGACTATAAATAGCCCACCCCATACACCATAAATTGGTGGCTGCTCAAAGTTAGTACACGACTTTTGTCGATTGAGAGCAACCCACCTCTGAAGCATTTGAGAGAGAGATCCTTGCGAGGACAAAGCCCAAACACCCAGAGCCAAAGAGTGTTAGGCATCACTAAAGTCTTTCTGTCCGCGTGATCTAAATACTTGTTACACTTGAGGACTATGAATCCTCCAGTCGGTTAGGCGTCGCGTTCTGAGCATCCAAGAGTCATTGTGGATCGCCGGTGAACGAAGTCTGTGAAGGTTTGGAAGTCTACCTTGAAGACTTACCAGAGTGATTGGGCGAGGACTAGGTGTCCTTAGCTCAAGGGGAATAAGGTGAAGATGCGGTCTTCTGAGTTAAATCTCAGCCTCCCTAACCAGACGTATAGTTGTCACAGCAACTGGAACTGGTAGAACAAATCACTGTCTTCCCCAAGCTACTGGTTCTATCCCTTCCTTCTCTTTACCTACTGTCTGTTTTTGTGAAGTCATTGCCTGCTTGTCTTATCTGTTTGACTTCACTGTGTGACTACTTGTTCTGACTAGCTTCATACAATCTTCCATCCTGATCCATACTGCCTAGCTGCTATTAGTCTTCGTGCTTTCACTTCATTGAATACTTGACTATGGCTTGTCTAGTGTAGTCTACCTTCCGCTGCATATAAATAGGATCGGTTCTATCGTTTGTCTTCAAAACTTCCATGTTTTGAAGTCTTTCATAAAAATCGCCTATTCACCCCCCTCTAGTCGATATACAGCCCTTTCAATTGGTATCAGAGCAAGGTGATGGCTTCTCGCCCCTCGTTGGTTACCCCAAGTGGAAGGTTTGAGATGCAGTGTAGCGGTAGTTTTCCCTTGGCAAAGATACCAAGGATCGAATTCCCCTGAGACTCCAAGGTTCAACAAGAAGGTGTCAACTGCTAACGGCGCCAGATATTTAGCAATCAACTGGACCTACACACAGATACAAATAACTTTGCTCCCAACGAGTATAGAGAGGTTGTCAATCCCTCCGGCCTTGTCGTTTACAAAGGATCAAACGCAAGAGATAATAGTGATAGGTATAACTGCAACTAGTAAGTAAGAACTGAAAGTAAATAGCGGATGTGATCAGTGATGGTAATATGGACCGGGGTCCCATGATGTTCACTAGTGATGTATCTCTCCCAAAAGACGATAAAACAGCTATGAGAGGTAAACGAATTACAGCTGGGCAATTGACAGGATTATGTGCGCAAACCAATGCTAACTATGTTGCAAGAAAGGTAGAGGCTCAAAAGCATGGGCGGTACGCCAAGGTAACTAGACCGAAATCCATCTGCATCTACTACTAATCATCCACCTTGAGATATCTATCCAGAACATCTCGCTGGTATTAAGTTGCGAGTCCCACCCATAGTGTAAACTCAAAGCAACAGACAACTGCATTAAAAGAACTTTGCGTAAAGTAAACAATCCTTGCACCCGCGAGTACAAGCACCGTTGTTTTCCCCCTTGTGGCAACAGCACATCCCCTAGACTCATGTTTATGTCACTCAAGCTAGTCATCGAGGGGCATGAACCCACAATCAAGCATAACGTTCCCTCTTGGAGTTACTACCTACTACTTGGCCAAAGCAATAAACAGCAACGGAGAACATGCAAGAATTACTCAAGAACATAAATATAAAAGAGGTAAATCAAATATATTACTCAAACACAATCTGAACATAATCTCATAATCCATCAGATCCCAGCAAACTCATCATAGCAACAACATAAGGATTACATATGTGCCTCGATCATGTAGGGCAGCTCACGAGGTCTAATTAGTGAAGGACAAAAAGGGGAGGAGAACATCACATAGCTACTGGTCATGGACCCATGGTCCAAGGGAGACTACTCACAACTCATCCGGGAGGCGTCCATGGTGGTGGAGAGGCTCCCGGTGGTGATCCTCCCCTCCGGCAGGGTGCCGGGAAGAGTTCTCCTGGTGCTCCCAATCTTGGAAGCGCGGCGGCGGCGGAACAGAGATGAGATTGCGAAAAAGGGTTCCGTCCTCGAGGGTTTCGGGACGCGGTGTAAATATATGCCAAAGGGGGCGTCAGAGGGGGCCTGGGGGGCCCAGGCGCCCTGGCGCACGGCCTAGGGGGGGGGGGGCGCGCCCCCTGGCCACCTGGAGGCCTGGTGGCCCCCCTCCAGCCCTACTTTGGCCGCATGGAAGCTTCCGGAACGCTGATTTTTTTATATATTTTTCCTGGAATTTTTCTGGCAGTTTACGTAATGGGAAAACCTTAAATATAAAAACAGCAGAAAACAGAAACTGGCACTGGGGTGCACAGAGTTAATAGGTTAGTCCAAATATGATCAAAAGTGTATGGAAGTGTATAAATATCATAGCAATATCACACAAAAGAGGCATGGAGCAAGCAGAAATTATAGATACTTTTTGGACGTATCAACATCCCCAAGCTTAATTCCTGCTCATCCTCGAGTAGGTAAATGATAACAAGCATACTTTCTGTGGTGACATGCTATTAACCATATAAGGACTTTTCATAGTCACATGACAAATGCTTACTGAGACAATGAATCTGTAGTAATTAAGTTGCCTCATGAGAAAATCACAAGGAACTGAAAGTTTTACAATATGATACTGAAACATCAAATAGATTTGTAGTGAGCATGGTGTGCAAATATGATAAAGCGGTACCTCGCTTGCCCCCTTTAGTGAAGCAAAACATAAATGCAGGGGCACCTCCAAGGTTTAAGTGACGACTAGATACAATGATTTCAGAATAAACGATATCATAATCATGCAAAAGACAATGGTACTTTGGGACAATGCACATTACACTCAGAATGACAATCATGCTCTCAGTAGTTGGTGCTTTAAAGAAGGTGGAGACTCTCGAACCGTGGCTTTTGTTGGCAAGGTTGAAAATCCGTGGTCAGAAACAAAGACAAAACATGTACCAGAGCTCTTGGTTTTAAAAACAGAAGTAATTTTTTTTTTTAGAATATGCATGTTTCGGCAACGAATGCTAGCAGATAACTCAATTACTTCTTGAGCTGGACAAGTTTCGAGGAACGGCTCTCGAATGAGGACGATCATATCCTCTTAATCTCCTTTGTTTATCACTGCCAAAGTTTTCTGATTTCTCATGAACAAAGCGTGAAGGAGGGTTTGTTTGTTGTATTATTTTTTTAATGAGCCGGGCGAACTCTATGCCAGTTCCTTCTCGTATTATGGGTTTGCACATTAGACATGCAATCCCGGGGTGAAGCTTGTCCAACTTAAAAAGATCATGAATTAACTACTACTTCCTCATGAACTAAAACAGAGGCACAAAAGAGAAATGTTTTTTTTGAATAATTTCGAGATGGTACATGAAAGTCTTCGTTAGGAATGGCAGGTAAATACCATGTATAGGAAGGTATGGTGGACTCATATGGCATAACTGGTTTAAAGGATTTTGGATGCACAAGCAGTCAGTCCGCTTAGTACAGGTGGAGGTTAGCAAAAGACTGGGAGCGACCAACTAAAAGAGCAATGACGGTCATAATCATGCAGAGCGACAAAGCAACATTGAATCAGGCATGGAAGTTATATCGCTACTCAGAAATTAAAGATCATCAAGGCTTGATAGACTTTCTTTACAATCTTAAATATGCGTGAGCATATGCCAAGTCAATCAAAATAAATTCTTGAAGGAAGATATCACTAAACCATACCACATCATAGGCAAACAAATCATGTTGGTACTCCAATAACACATTGGGAACCCCCCAGCTATTTGAGACTAACCATAAGAAAACATGAACTACTAAGCATCATTATGCACATAGCATTTTTATCATAGACATATCGACCAGTGCAACAGAAGCCAACTCTCTTAATAAGATAAGCATGATAACTAAAGAGAGTTCCAGCGACCAACTAAACAAAAGCTCTTTTAAAAAGATAAGCATGAAAACTAAGAGCTAAGCATGACAGTAGCTATTGAAAGACAAAGAACACACACAGCAAGGATAGACATGAAAATTCTATGTTATGTTCTAGGTTGAAGTGGAGCGTGTTTCTCTCCCACACAAAGAAAGCTGAGTTCCAACTCGTTATGAAAAGCAAGCAAAGCTAAAGAAAACTAAAAAGGAAACTAAAAGCAAGACGCTCCAAGCATAGCACATAACACATGAAGTGATAAAAATATAGTGGAACGAAAGACGAACTGATAATGTTGATGGAGAAGGGGATGCACGGGGGCATCCCCAAGCTTAGACGCTTGAGTCTTCTTGAATATTTCTTGGGGGTGCATGGGGGCATCCCCAAGCTTGAGCGTTTGACACTCCTGAATCTTTTTATCATCTTCCCTCGCACACTTGAAAACTCCCTTCATACATAACTCATCATAATCTGATTAGCGAGGTTAGTACCCATAATAAAATAATTGTTCCTTGCTGGAAATAAGGATATTCTTGAAGGTCTACTGTTTCTCAAGATTGCCAAAAGGTTTTTGCAAAGAAAAAGCAAGCTCAAGGTTTGCAAAATGAAGGAAAGGCAAAACAGGACAGAATCTGTGAAAAACAAACCAGCAGGTAGTAAATGATTTTTTCGGGGCACTTCTGCAACTCAAATCAAAAAACTCAGAACATACGCCCGAAAGACAATTCTATAGAGCATGCTGTCGAAAAAATTCAGACCAAAAAGATGATCTGGTGATTTTATACGAATTTTTCTGTCCAAGGACAGAATCTGTTTCCTGGATAGCACGTCACAACTTTTGAACTTTCTTGCAATCAGAGGCTACACTTGGCACAAAGTTGAAAAGTAAAGATACAATGATGATGCTACTATAGTAACAACATCAAGACACAACAAAAGCAAAATAAAATTTTATTCATTGTGGGCTGCCTCCCAAAAACGCTTTCTTTTATGCCTTTAAGCTAGGCATAATGCAAAGAGATCAAGTTGTATCAATTGAACCATCATCAAGATCATCAAAAAGCTCTTCAATAGTACAACTAGTCTTAAGAGGACTTTCAAATAAAGGCCTAATAGAGATACTTCTAGGGAGAAGACCAAAAGGAAAAAAGTCAATGGAAGATTCATTTATAAATTTATCAAAGAGAGGTGTTTCTTCCAAAGTCTTCACAGTTTCAACCCCTTTGGCAATAGATGGATTACTTTTGGAGCGGGGAGCCTTTGGAACGTAAACGAACTTAGGCTCCTTCTTTGCCGGAGTTTCTACCTTTTTGGTTTTGATTGAGGAGAAAGTAGTTCCTAAAGTATCAAAGATTTCCTCAATCTTGTCTATCCTAGAAAAATCCAAGTCATGGGATTTGATGGTCTCCAAAGTTTTGAGAATTTTATGCATAGAGCTATCAAGCCTATTCAAATTCGCTTGGATCTTACGATCCAACTCATTTATCTTATTAATGTTTGGCATCTCTAGCTCTATCTTTTCAAGTTTTTTCATAATGTGAGCTAGGGTGATGTCCTCTTGAATGCTAACAACAGGGGGATTTCCAACAAGATTTTCGATAATACTAAGAGATTCCCAAACTGGGGCCTCTAGGAAATTCCCATTGATAGCAGAATCTAGAATAAACCTATTCCAAGAAGTAATTCCAACATAAAAATTTCTAAGCAGGATAGTAGTAGATTGTTTCTTGGTGGCTCTTTTTTGAGAATCATTAATTCTATACCAAGCATCTTTTAAACTTTCCCCACCTCTTTGTTTAAAGGTGAGAACTTCTGCCTCACCAAAGACAAAAGGACCAGACATGACGACAACTAAAGAATGAGATAACTATTTTTGTGATTTTTGATAAAAGATACTAAAGCAAAAACTGAAAGGTAAACTAACAAGACTAAAAAGCAAAGGTAAAAGATAGCGTGCAACTCCCCTATCTTGAAGAGTGGAGTCCCCGGCGACGGCGCCAGAAAACTTTGCTTGATGGCTTCTCGCCCCTCGTTGGTTACCCCAAGTGGAAGGTTTGAGATGCAGTGTAGCGGTAGTTTTCCCTTGGCAAAGATACCAAGGATCGAATTCCCCTGAGACTCCAAGGTTCAACAAGAAGGTGTCAACTGCTAACGGCGCCAGATATTTAGCAATCAACTGGACCTGCACACAGATACAAATAACTTTGCTCCCAACGAGTACAGAGAGGTTGTCAATCCCTCCGGCCTTGTCGTTTACAAAGGATCAAATGCAAAAGATAATAGTGATAGGTATAACTTCAACTAGTAAGTAAGAACTGAAAGTAAATAGCGGATGTGATCAGTGATGGTAATATGGACCGGGGTCCCATGATGTTCACTAGTGATGTATCTCTCCCAAAAGACGATAAAACAACTATGTGAGGTAAACGAATTACAGCTGGGCAATTGACACGATTATGTGCGCAAACCAATGCTAACTATGTTGCAAGAAAGGTAGATGCTCAAAAGCATGGGCGGTACGCCAAGGTAAGTAGACCGAAATCCATCTGCATCTACTACTAATCATCCACCTTGAGATATCTATCCAGAACATCTCGCTGGTATTAAGTTGCGAGTCCCACCCATAGTGTAAACTCAAAGCAACAGACAACTGCATTAAAAGAAATTTGCGTAAAGTAAACAATCCTTGCACCCGCGAGTACAAGCACCGTTGTTTTCCCCCTTGTGGCAACAGCACATCCACTAGACTCATGTTTCTGTCACTCAAGCTAGTCATCGAGGGGCATGAACCCACAATCAAGCATAACGTTCCCTCTTGGAGTTACTACCTACTACTTGGCCAAAGCAATAAACAGCAACGGAGAACATGCAAGAATTACTCAAGAACATAAATATAAAAGAGGTAAATCAAATATATTACTCAAACACAATCTGAACATAATCTCATAATCCATCGGATCCCAGCAAACTCATCATAGCAACAGCATAAGGATTACATATGTGCCTCGATCATGTAGGGCAGCTCACGAGGTCTAATTAGTGAAGGACAAAGAGGGGAGGAGAACATCACATAGCTACTGGTCATGGACCCATGGTCCAAGGGAGACTACTCACAACTCATCCGGGAGGCGTCCATGGTGGTGGAGAGGCTCCCGATGGTGATCCTCCCCTCCGGCAGGGTGCCGGGAAGAGTTCTCCTGGTGCTCCCGATCTTGGAAGCGCGGCGGCGGCGGAACAGAGATGAGATCGCGAAAAAGGGTTCCGTCCTCGAGGGTTTTTGGACGCGGTGTAAATATATGCCAAAAGGGGGGGCGTCAGAGGGGGCCTGGGGGGGCCCAGGCGCCCTGGCGGCGCGGCCTAGGGGGGAGGCGCGCCCCCTGGCCGCCTGGAGGCCTGGTGGCCCCCCTCCAGCCCTACTTTGGCCGCATGGAAGCTTCCGGAACGCTGATTTTTTATATATTTTTCCCGGAATTTTTCTGGCAGTTTACGTAATGGGAAAACCTTAAATACAAAAACAGCAGAAAACAGAAACTGGCACTGGGGTGCACTGAGTTAATAGGTTAGTCCAAATATGATCAAAAGTGTATGGAAGTGTATAAATATCATAGCAATATCACACAAAAGAGGCATGGAGCAAGCAGAAATTATAGATACGTTTTGGACGTATCACAAGGTACTCCCTTGTTCCCTGTGATTCGGTTTAACCACCTGGTGTTTTAGCTATGTCGACTGCAGGGATATTCAAAGTCTCCGTTGTGTGCCCCGTCTTCGATGGCACTGAATACCCCTACTGGAAGAACAAGATGCACATGCATCTTGAAGCCATTGATGTGGACCTCTGGTATGTCATCAAGAACGGCGTTCCCAAGACTGGTGAAGGTCTCACCCATGCTGATGTCAAGAAGCTCGTTCAACTAGATTCCACGGCCAAGAACATCATCTGTGGTCATCTGACCAAAGGATAGTATGGTTGTGTGAGTGCTCTAGAAACGTCGAAGCTAGTCCGGGACTGGCTCTCCAAGGTCAACGAAGGCGTCTCAACCCAGAGAGATCAAAGGATCAGTGTCCTTCGCAACCTCTTCAATCGCTTCAAGAGACACGACAATGAGAATGTCCATCTCACATTCGATCGCCTCACTGACATCACAAATGAGCTTCAGGCACTTGGCGCCACTGAGATCACCAAGCATGAAATCTTCAGGACGCTCCTGAGATCACTTGACAGCTCATTTGACATCCTTGCCCTGATGATTCAAGAACGCCCTGACTTCAAGACTCTCGATCCGTCTGACATACTTGAGAGGCTCAACACACATGAGTTCCAGCTATCTGAGAAACGTGACATCTATGGCCCCAACTATGGTCGAACACGTGCTTTGAAGGCAAAGGTTGTTTCCTCATGTGAAGAAGAATCTGACTGCAGTTCTGGTGATCCTGAAGACATTGGAAAGGAACTTGCCATGCTTGTGAAGAAGTTCCAGAAATTCACTAAGAAGAAAGGCTTCGAAAAGTCTTCACGGTCCAGCTCAAGAAATGATGAAGCTTCTACCCATGACCACAAGAAGAGAACATGTCACAAGTGCAAGAAACCTGGTCACTACATCTCTGAGTGTCCTCAATGGGACAATGAGAAAAAGAAGAAGAAGAGCAAGGAATATGATTCTGATGACAAGAAAAATAAGAAATACTCAAAGTCTTCTTCCAAGTCTTCATCAAAGTATTCATCACACAAGAAGAATTTGTCTGGCAAGGCTCATGCGTTTGTTGGCAAGGAAATGGATTCAGAGGAGGAGTCTGCTTCAGAAAAAGCGGAGGTGGAGTCTGAGGAGGAGTCCGATTTTGGTGTTGCAAGTCTGGCACTAGCCACAACCTACGTTGCCAAGTCCTTCTTCAACACTGAAGACCATGGCTCCGTCACCAACACTGATGATGATGCCAACGACGACTCCGCTCCCACCTACTGCTTCATGGCACACGGTGCCAAGGTAAAATCACGCGATGCTTACTTTCAAACATCCAGTGAAGATGACTCTGATTGTGAATCCGAACCTAGCTATAAAACACTTGCTAAAATTGCCACTGAACAACAGAAAGCTATGGAACATATTCAAAAATTGTTAGACAAAAGCGATGACCCGTTCTTAGTCCTTAATTGAAGACATAAAAAATCTTCATGTTAATTATGAGGAACTTGAAAGTCGTCATGAATCGCTCTCAAAAACTCATGAAAAGCTTTCCTATGATTATCTTCAAAGGAAGCAAGTACTTGAGAAATTGAAAGCGGCTCATGAAGATCTTCAAAAAGAAAATGAGTCACTCCGCGCTCAACAGATCAGCTCCGCTCAGGAAGGGTTTGAACCACCATGTCTAAAATGCATTGAGTGTGATAACGCTACATCTGTTGCTGAATGTTCTACTGCTGCTACTGTCGCAATATCTTCAACTGATGATGTGGTAACTAACCCCTCTACTGAGGATACCACTACTATTGCTGATGAAAATGCTAGGTTGAAGACTTTGCTTGAAATAGGGATGTACAAAAGCCTCAAAGGGCATCAGATGTTATGTGATGTCCTCAAAAAGAAGATTCTGAACCGAAACCCTAGGAAAGAGGGTGTATGGTTCGAGAGGAAAATGAATGTTGATGGTTCATACTAGAAGCCTGAGCACTACCCCCAAAATCACATGGGTTGTTGCAAAGGAACCATCAGTGGATCCGTCTACCGTATCTGGCTTCACTTGTGCTAATCCTATTATCATTGATGAATCCTTTGATGCAAACTATAAACTGTTTAAGAATCAGAATGGTGAAGTATTTGCCAGGTATATTGGTACTAACTGCAGGAACGGGCCACCTATGAAGAAGATCTGGGTTCCCAAAAGTTGTCTTGAGAAGCTTCCAGTAAATGTCATCATGACACCACCTGGGAAGAAGACAAACCCCAGACCAAAGGCTTCATACGGTCCTAAGGCTTCATACAGACAGAGGACTCACCTGAGTCACCCTAACGCCAATGTTTTGTAGGGAAATTGTACTCAGACCCATGAATATGAGCGTGTTTCCTCAAACCGCCATATTCACAAAACGAAGAACTTTTCTGCCTATTCTTATGAGTATTATTCTCCTCCTGTGTAACACCCCAGATGTAACACCTTCCATTTATGGCAATATATGAAACGTTGACTTCATCAATTCCATTCTGGGCTCTTCTTTCATTTCGGGTTTCTTCGTTTTGTCGCGTGCGTGTGTGCATTTCATCCATGTCATGTTATCATGTGCATTGCATTGCATTCGTGTTGTCACTTGCACCCGGTCCCACTCGCCTCTTCCCGTTGTCCGTTTCGAGTTCCGACACTCACACACGTGCCGGTGGCACCCCCGAGTCCTTCTTTCGTGTGTGGCCGTGTAACGTTCCCGGAATGAGGTGAGACTTGTCGTGCGTTGTTGTTTGGTACGTGTAGGCAGCCTGTCAAGTTTCATCACGTTTGGAGTTCGTTTGATACTCCAACAGTTAACCTAGTGGGCTAAAAGCACCTCTTCCTTTTGGCCCAAGACCCCATCCACAACAGCCCACTAACCCAGCACAACCACTCCCATCCTCTCGGTCATCGGATCGCGAACGTGTGGGCGAAAACCGCTCCCCATTTGGAGTCTCCTAGCTCCCTATGCCTATAAAAATGCCCCCCACGTCCATTTTTGCGGACGAAACCCTAACCCGAGCTCCTCCGCGCTGCCGGAGACATCCGTTCCGGTCGGACACGTCCGCTCCAGCCCCCTCAGCCACTCACAGGGCGACACATGTCCCTCACCGCCGCCAGGCTCCACCGCGACGCCGTCCGGGCCCGCCGGCCCGGATCGGGCCCCCTCGGCCCATCGCCTCCGCCGCCCCGCGCAGAGCCGCGCCCGCCGCCGCGCTTCCCGTCGCCCGACCGCCCCTGCGCCACCGGATCTCGCTCCCCGTCGCCGGCGACCACCCTCCAGCGCCGACCGCCGCCACCGTCCACCTCCGGCGACCCCGCGTCCCCGCCGGGCCGCGCCCCGCCGCCATGGTTCCGACCGCCGCCGGATCCGCGTCCCCGGATCCCGCCGCTGTCGGCCCAAGCTCGCCGGAGGCCGCGCGCCAGCCATCCCTGCCGCCGGTGTCACCGCGGGGACGACGCCGCTCGATCCTCCCGATCTGCCGTCGTGGGCCCCAAGGTCGGACCGCTCTGCCTCCTTCGGGCCAGTTGCTTCCGGCCCGACTCCCCGCCGGCCTGCCTCGCCTCATCCTCACTTGGGCCAGGCCCGCTAGGTGAGCCTCTGGCCAGCCCGTCTCCTCTGCCTATCCAGCGCTCGTGCGGCGTATAGCTACCAACGCCCACTTTTCGGTGTTTTTTTGGCTAAGTCCCTAAACTGTTATATTTTGTTGCATCCTTTGCATGGCTGTAACTTTTAGTGTGCTTGTCCAAATTGTGCATATGATATGTCAAAATGATCGTGGTGATGTGCTCTTCATTTTGTTCCACTGTGGCATGCTTGTTCGAGTTCATCTTGATGCCCTAATCATCGTTGCAAGAGTGCTATATGTTTAAAACTGCTGTTATTTGTAAATTTGTTGTCATGTTTGAGATGTAATAACTTTGTGCATGTTGGTCCAAATGGAGCATATGATATGTCAAAATGTTCATTGTGAAGTGCTCTACATGATGGTTGCTATAGCATCCATGTTAGGTGTCATATTGCCATGTTAATCTCTGTTGCAAAAGTGCATGTGGCTGTTAAGTGCTGAAACTTGTTGTGAGATGCTGATTTGACTTGCTCATTGCTATTGATGTGTTTGTCTTCATGTCACGTGTCAATATGTTTTAGAAGCACCATCATATGGTCTTTGTTGTGGTGCAATCCACTTTCCATGATATGCCTTGAGGTGACTTAAATAAGCTTGTAAACATGCCATGCCAATGTTGTTGTTTTATACTTAGTGAAAAAACTGCCAAGTCTGGAAATCTGTTAACCTGATGCTATGTTTGCTTGATGCCTCACTCAATTCCATGCTTGTTTTGGAGTGGCCGATGGTCATATCTTGTTGTCCATGTTATGCTCTATACATCCATGCCCTTACTTGCACATATGGCCTGATGTAGCTTATTTATTTCTTGCTCTCAAGTTGCTATAAATTTTACCCGTCGGGCTTTTATCAGCCTGATCAATTTGGTGAAGCTTGTTGTTATTGATCCATGCCTCCTTTGGAGTAGCTCCAATGAAGTTGTTTGATGTATGCTACGCCTACTACATGTCCATGATCTTTATATACTTAGTGGAGTTGATATGCATGTTGTTTTGTGCCTCCGAAGGCAGCATCGTGATGATGTTTTTGCCTTCCCAGATTTTGGCTAAGTCTGGATAAATTTATTGCAACTTGCCATGCTTAGTTAATTGTGTTCCAGTAGGTTTTTTGGTGTGTTCTAAGTTCATGCTTGTTAAGTAACATGTCTACTTCACATCCATGCCCTTTGCCTCCATGTTTGAGTGTTGTAGCATAATTATTTCTTGCTCTAAAGATGCCATGTGGCTGTAAATTGCAGCTTTGTGTGATTATCGTTTTGCTTGCCATTTGCAAACCGTGTGTCCGTTTCCGGCGATCTTTATATCGATTTCAATCGAAATCTTCCCTTCTATCCAGTGGCTTGCTTGGTTTTCCAAGATGAGGCCTTCTTCATCATCTTCTCCTTAGGCTCAAGTGCTTCCACATGCATACACACATCATACTTGCATCATGTTGATTGTGCATTGCACCGTGTTTGATATTGTGCCATGTTGTGTTCTTGTGTTGAGTAGAGCCGGGAGCCAAGACCGAGAACGAGGGTCCTACTGAGGTTGAGTGTGAGGAGCAAGGTTACAATCCCACCGACGACTCAACAGGCAAGATGACCTTACCCAGATATCATTACTATCTTTGCCTATGCTACATGACTCGCTCTTTAGCTTATTGCCTCGATGTCTATGTCTGTTTGTCAGCCTCCTATTGTTGCCATGAACCTCTCTAAGCACCCAACCTAGAAAACCTTTGATTGGCTACGTAAGCTGCGCTCAGCCCCTCTTATAGCATTGTTAGTTGCAGGAGAAGATTTGAAGATTCTTGCTTCATGATGAAGTTATTGTTGGGATATCACAATATATAATCTGTTAAACCAAATCATCTATATATTGGTAATGGGTGGAAGGCTAAGCCTCTTGCTTGGTGTTTTGTTCCACTCATGCCACCCTAGGAACCGTTTAAACCGGTGTTATGTTCCTTGATTTTGCGTCCCTAACACGGTTGGGGTTTATGGGCCCCCCTCGATAACCCGCTTAGCACTAAAGATTTTCCAGCAAGGCCCGACATTGGTTTTACATTTGCCTAACAACTAAAACTTGCATAGGGAGTTATAAACCCTTTTCTTAACCAACAACCCGGGCCAGTGCTCCACATGAGTGTTGGTCCAAACTGGGGATCCTGCGGGGCCACCTTGGGAAAACCCGAGGGCTGGTAAAAACATGTAGCATCGCCCATCCGGACGTAGCCTGAGACGAGATACGCGCGGCTACTATCAGGGTGTCGGCACGCCGGGAGGTCTTGCTGGATTAGTTTTACCTTAGTCGGAATATCTTGAGCACGGGATTCCGAAAATACTCGGGTCTTCCCACCTTGGAGTTGCGACTCCGCAGATCGTGAGCTTGTGATGGGCTAAGTTGGGACACCCCTGCAGGGTTTGATCTTTCGAAAGCCATGCCCGCGGTTATGTGGTAGATGAGAATTTGTTAATATCCGGTTGTAGATAACTTGGCATCATGTTCAGAATACACTACCAGCGTGAGTAACCGTGACGGTCATTTTCTGAAGGGGTTCGGGAAGTGAACACGGTGGGGTTATGTTTGACGTGCTTAGATAGGATCACTTCGTGATCACTTTGACGCTCGTGGCACTTCTCTTCTCGCTCTAAACACGTAAGCTAGTGCTAGTGCACCTTCAACCTTGTTCTTCAGCCTTGTTCCACACCCAAGGCTTAGATAGTTTTGCTACCCGGGAATGGGATTGCTGAGTCCTCCGTGGCTCACAGATTCTACACAACACCAGATGCAGGTACCATGGTGAACTACACAGGAGATGGGACAGAGTTGTACTGGGAGTTTGATGAAGAACGTGGGCGATACTACATGTCTTATCCCGACAATCAGTAGTGGCTTCTAGTAGGGGCGATCAGACCTTATGTTATTTATTTATGGTATCTTTCATTTGGATCTTCATCCGTAGTCGGACTGTGATGTGTTTTGGATGATGAATGTTTATGTAATTCATTGTGTGACATGGCGAGTGTAAGCCAACTACTCTTTTGCAATTTAATCCCTCTTTTACATGAGTTGTGCAAAGATACCATTCTTGAGATCATTCCAGTATGATATTATGCCTTTAAGTCGTGCCTCGACACGTGGGAGGTATAATCTCATACTGGGCATTACATCCTGCAAGGCTATTTGCTAGGGCTCCAAAGCCAAAATTCTTAGATGCTGCACTTAGACTCATTGCTTCTAAGCCACCCCTGAAGATGTGGGTGGTTAAGAAGAATTAACTTTCTCTTGCAGGGAAAGGTCTCCAGCCGAAAAACAAAGGCGTCTGATGCTATTGCTCGGGACCTAAAACATCTTGTAGGGCGCAAGATCAAATGCCCAAATGGTCTTACTATGTATTTTGTTTCTGAATCGCTTTCCAATCATCCTATCAGTCATAACTTGGATCTAAGCTTTCATAATCCGCTTGCTCGTCAAACATTTATGCTTCACAATACTCTTCGTGAAGCCTATCCCCCTAACTGCACTGTAGGGTATGACACCAAAGACTCTAGAATGGATTATGGACAGTGGATGCACTAATCATATGACTGGTGATCAAAGTCTTCTTATGGACTCAACCTTACGTCCATCTGACAAGAGTCACATCCCATTTGCTGATACTGGTAAAAGCAAGGTATTGGTTCTAGGTAGAGTTGCAATCTCAAAGGATCAGCACATGTATAAAGTCATGCTTGTTGAATCCCTTGGTTTCAACTTAATGTCTGTCTCAATGCTTTGTGACTTAAACATGATTGTGATATTTGGAAAATATCTTTGCCTTGTAGTAATGGAATCTGACAAGTCTCTAGTCTTTGAAGGATATAGGAAAGATGATCTGTATATGGTAGATTTCTCAGCAGGACCACAGATGGCCGTATGTCTTCTAGCAAATGCTTCAGAGTGTTGGCTCTGGCATCGGAGGCTAGGACATGCCGGCATGAGGAACTTGCACACTCTCGCGAAGAAGAAGCACGTCGTTGGCATCGAGGGCGTCAAGTTCAGAAAGATCATCTGTGCGGTGCCTGCGAAGCTGGGAAGATGAGTAGGGCCAAGCATCCCTCGAAGACAATCATGACGACATCCCAACCCTTCGAGCTGCTTCACATGGACTTATTTGGCCCTACTCACTACTCTATGTTCACTACTACAGCTTGTCTCTATGTCTTCGTCATTGTTGGTGATTATTCAAGATACACATGGGTGCACATAATTCTCTACAAGACTGAAGTGCAGGATGTCTTCAGACGCTTCGCCAACCGCGCCATGAACAACTATGGCGTAAAGATCAAGCATATCAGAAGTGACAATGGAACTGAGTTCAAGAATACCGGCCTTGATCTTTATATGGATACAATGGGAATCACTCATGAGTTCTCAGCTCTGTACACACCTCAGCAGAATGGCATCCTGGAGCGCAAGAATAGAACCCTCATTGAGATGGCTCGAACGATGCTCGATGAATACAAGACACCAAGAAAGTTCTGGCCCGAAGCTATTGATACATCATGCCATGTCATCAACCGTGTTTATCTTCACAAGCTTCTGAAGAAAACGTCCTATGAACTCCTTACTGGCAAGAAGCCAAATGTCAGTTAATTCACGGTATTTGGAGCTAGGTGCTGGATCAAGGATCCACATCACAAATCAAAATTTGCACCAAAAGCACATGAAGGTTTCATGGTCGGCTACGGAAAGGACTCGCACTCCTACAGAGTCTTCAACATCTTTCTCTATAAAGTGGTTGAAACTGTGGATGTGCGGTTTGATGAAACGAATGGATCACAAAGAGAGTTCCTCCCAAATGTGCCGGATGAAGCTCCACCCAGTGAATCTATCAAGCTAATGGGAACAGGTGAAATCATGCCTTCTGAAGCACAGCCTGACGAGGAACTCATCATTTCTGCTCCCATTCAACCTGAAGACAATCCTCCTAATGATGACAATGACTAGCAAGAGCAAAATATTCGTCCAGTTCATCCTCGTGTTGAAATGAAGTACAAGTTGAGAACATAATTGACAGCATCAATGCACCTGGTCCACTCACTCGTTCAAGAGCAACACAGCTAGCAAATTTCTGTGGGCACTTTGCATTTGTCTCAATATCTGAACCCAAGAAAGTTGCTGAAGCCTAAATGGAACCTGGATGGATTCAAGCTATGCAAGAAGAGCTTCAACAGTTTGAGCTGAACAACGTATGGGAACTTGTCAAGCGTCCTGACCCCCGCAAGCACAACATAATAGGCACAAAATGGATATATCGCAACAAGCAAGATGAGCATGGTCAAGTTGTCAGAAACAAAGCTTGTCTCGTTGCTCAAGGATACACTCAGATTGAAGGGATTGACTTCGATGAAACATTTGCTCCTGTGGCTAGGCTTGAAGCTATTCGCATACTGCTAGCCTATGCAAACCATCACAACATCCTTCTGTATCAAATGGATGTGAAGAGTGCCTTTCTCAATGGCAGGATTGAAGAAGAAGTGTATGTTGCACAACCACCTGGCTTTGAAGATCCAAAACATCCTGATATGGTTTACAAGCTCAACAAGGCATTGTATGGCCTCAAACAAGCCCCTCGTGCTTGGTATGACACACTCAAGGATTTCATGAAGAGCAACGGCTTCAAACATGGTTCCCTGGATCCCACACTCTTCACGAAGACATATGATGGTGAACTGTTTGTTTGCCAAATCTATGTGGACGACATTATCTTTGGCTGCACTGACAAAAGATACAGTGATGAGTTCGCTCACATGATGCAAGAGCAATATCAGATGTCCATGATGGGTGAGCTGAAGTTCTTCCTTGGTCTTCAAATTCATCAGCAAAGCAACGACATCTTCATATCTCAAGAGAAATACCTCAAAGATTGCTTGAAGAAGTGTGGTATGCAAGACTGCAAAGGATACACGACGCCTATGCCAACTAAAAGTCATCTGAGTCCCGACGCCAATGGTAAAGATTTCGATCAAAAGGTATACCGCTCCATGATTGGTTCTTTACTTATTTATGTGCATCTAGGACAGATATTATGCTTTGTGTTTGCATGTGTGCTCGATTCCAAGCGGCACCAAAGGAATCGCATCACTTAGCTGTGAAGCGAATTCTTCGATATTTGGCTTACACCCCAACACTAGGATTATGGTATCCAAAGGGCTCAGAGTTTGATCTAGTTGGATTCTCAGATGCTGATTATGCTGGTGACAAAGTTGATCACAAGTCTACATCAGGCACATGTCACTTTCTGGGACGATCACTTGTCTGTTGGTCTTCAAAGAAGCAGAAGTGTGTATCACTCTCCACTGCTGAATCTGAATACATTGCTGCTGGATCTTGCTGCGCTCAGCTTCTCTGGATGAAGCAAACTCTCAAGGACTATGGTGTCCATCTAAAGCATGTGCCACTCTATTGCGACAATGAAAGCGCCATCAAGATTGCCAACAACCCAGTTCAGCACTCGAAGACAAAGCACATTGAAATTCGTCATCACTTTCTTAGAGATCATGTTATGAAGGAAGATATTGATATCATACACGTCAACACTGAAGAGCAGCTGGCAGACATCTTCACAAAGCCCTTGGATGAGAAAAGGTTTTGCAAGTTGCGGTGTGAGCTAAATATCTTAGAATGCTCGAATGTCCTGTAATCAGGCACACATCCTAACACTTATGCATGTTGATGACTTAGATGTGCAACACACGAAGTAAAGTATATCTTCAATCAATGAAGACTTACATTCTGAGTGTGAATACATTAACGTGGAATTTGACTTCAGAGCGCCACGATAATTGTGCGCCGTGTCTGGGTCTAATACTTCCTATACGGTGGGTAACGCCACCAAATCTTTCCTTGAAGTGTTTCTCTGGGCGTTACATTTGCAAAATCTTCGCATTTGATTTATCTTCATATGTGTCTTCTCTTTGTCAATTTGATCTTACTCAGATATACGCATATATAGACTTGTGTCCTGTCCTCTACAGCATTCACTTATAGCTATGTCTTCTTATTTGAATCTTTTGAACTAAGTGAATGTGATCGGACCCTAACCTATCTATGCTTTCTACCTCAAACTCTATCTATCCAAATCATATGCATTCTGTTGGAACCGTCGATTGTCTTCTCTGCGCCCTTTTCAGCAAAAGATACAGAGACAAACATTAAATTTGTTTTGAATGCTCAATCCTTATTGCCTGAAACCCGGAGAAGCCAGAACGACCACCCCGACAGTCTAGGCGTGCGTGGGAACATGGAACAACTCCCTATGTGTTACATGTCCGCCACGTGTCCCTCAGATGTGAACCGCCAGGGGCACCTGCGTCATTGCGCTGTGCTGTCTCCCTTCCTTATAAATGCATGTCCCATCATGGTCAAAACTCTTCTACCACCTCTCCACCTCGACAAACCCTAGCGCCACCGCTAGCTCTCGCCGACGCCGGCGACGAAGCACTTAGCTGCCGCGACCTCGTCGACCCCGTCTTCATGCCGGCCGCAGACATCGTCTTCTCCGCCGCCGCCGTAGGTGTCCTCCGTCGCCAAGTTAGGGCACGGAAGATCGAACTGCTCGGCCTCCACTTCGTCTCGATCTAGCAGTTCATCGTGTGGTAAATTAAAACCCTCTTTTTACCGTCTTTTTGATCCGATAGATTCATCCTTTCTACCAAAAGAAGTTTCTGCCTCCACATATTTGGATCTACCCTGTCTGCATCTCATACTTTGCCTAGTATATTCACTTATGCTTCACACATAGTTAGATTCCTCACTTGTACCTATTCTTGGATTCATACAAATCTGGAACCAACTCTCAACATATAAGTGAATGTCTTCGCGCTATGAGGTCAATGTCTTCTAAACTGATTTATCTTCAAAATCTTCTGAGAATGCATATGACCTCTTCCCCTTCCCTCGCATCTCTAATGCTGTCACAGGTACATGTCCGTGGGAGAATACCTTGGTTCTCATAGTCTGCATTCATTTGCAGAATTCTTGCGGTGTCACATCAACTCTCCCGAAGCCAGTTCCTGTCTGACCAGCAGACGGAAGCCTTTGACAGTGTTGAAGCCTTTCAGTTTGAATCTCATGGCAACTGAGAAATATGTTAGGAAGGGTGGCAGACAGCGCCGCGGAAACACCTCCAGAGATTTGCCTCCTGACCTCTATGAAATGTACAAGACTGATCCAGAGGAGGACTACAATCAGAGAAAAACTCGAATCCAATGGATTCGAAGATATTGGGCTGAACAGTGGTACAAGTACAGGTTTGTGACCCAGGAGTATGCTGAGAAGAATGCCATCAAGCGACCATGGGGAGACATTTTGTACAAAAATCTTCCACCCAGGTCCAGAGCTGAAGCCATTGCGCAAGGCTTCTATCCTTGCATGGTCCGAGGGCCACAACCAGCTGATGCCGACCCATCATCATTACTATGGTGTCGAGATGACAATCTGTTCAAGCGCAACCTCCAGTATGCCAAGAACTCGGCCAAGGAGAACAAGAAAACTTGGGGATTAGACTTCAACCCTGGCCCCTCTGCGCCTCGTGTCGATGGCACACGCGAAGCTGAACCAAATCTTATTGGGCCCTTCTACAACTTAGAAGGTCTCATCTCTCATATAAGGGTTCAAGGGGCGGATGTGGATCAACCTGCAGACGACGCTGACTCTGATGAAGCGCCTGCACCTCCGAAGCTGAAGAAGAAGAAGAAACCCAAGGCTTCGAAGCCTTCCACTCCACCAACAACTTCGAGAGTGAAGCCTTTGGCCACTGCTCCACCTGCACCAAGCGTGCAGTCTAAAGATCACTCTCGCATCTCCATGCCCAAGAAGCTAAAGAAGAAGCCCATGCACACCCCCGGTCCAGCTCTGACTCCTGCTGCTGTTCAGAGGAACGAGAATGACACCATTGATCTGTCAAGTGACGACGATCTTGCTGATGACGCTCTTGAGCAATTGATAAAGAGCAAGCAAGATGCAGAAATCTTCAATGACTTGCCTCTCTTTGACGTGGCAGTCATCAACAACTTCATTGATGAGTGGTTTGACACCCCCAATCTCAGCTTCGATGATCTGCAACTTCCTATTGGCCTGAGCGTCTCATTCAACGGCGCCATTGCTTCTGAGCTAGCTCTTGCTCAGAACATTGTTGAGCTAAAACACAAGATTGATTTTGAAAAGGCTCAGTTCAAGAAGCATATGGCCAAGCTCAGCGTCAAAGATGTCCAGAATTTCAAAGTCATGATGCATGAGCTCAAGGAAGCCTTTCACAAGAAGCGTGAAGAAGCTAAAGGTTCTCATGAGCACATAAAGGCTTTGGCTGCCAAGTGTGTTCAAGCATACAATGAAGCTAAGAAGCGCAAGGCCCTTGGGCGTCCTGGCATCGACCCCAGGATGGCTGCCAAGAAGAAGAAGCCAACTGTGGCCCCAGCTGAAGCATCAAGGCAGGAAGAACCTTGCATTGTCTTCTCGGCCAGCATGACAAGCCCGAAGCCTAAGGTCCCCACAGTTGCTTCAGAACTCAAGAAGACAAAGGTTGCTGAAGCTAAAGCCCACAGGCGCAAAACCAAGAACACCACTGATGATGCTCCACCCACCAAGAAACGCAAGATCAAGAAAGTCTGGGCTGCTCCCACAGAGCCCCTTCTCATTCGAGCCAATTTTTGTTGCTCGTCCTGCATCTGCACAACAAGAACGTCGCATGATTGTTCATGAGCCTACTACCACAGAGGCTCCTGAAGATATTCCAGCTGTTGACCCCACCGCAGCTGAAGACATTGGTCACCACGACAATGTTGAAGATGATGAAGTCCTTCCTCAGATCGAGCATAATGTGGTATCATCGCCTGTTCTCACGAACAGCGAACGCATCAGCATTGGTCGTCCGTTGATGCCAATTGCTCAGGATGACTCATAGACTGATCACCCACATGAATCCCCACGTGTTGAAGACACACCAGTTACACCCCCAACACAGGTCACCACTCCAGTGGTTGACGATGAAGACTTTGAGGCCCAACCAACTCCATCTCCACAAGCGTCGCCAGTGTTTCGCAGGCTTCATAAAGGACCAAGGCCACCAGTCAATCTGTTAAGTGTTCCAGAAGGAGATGAGCGCCAATCTGTTTCACGCCAAGTGTTTCCTGACACCTCTCCTACTGTAAACATCCCTGAGTCTGAAGCCAAGGTGGTTGAAGATATTCCGGCTGCATCAGCCGATGAAGAAGAAACAAGAGAAGAAGAAGCACGTGTTGCCACACCCCCTGCCAACCAAGTTGTTCTCGAGGAGAACGTGTCCGACCCTCCAGCTCCTGAAGAGGAGGTTACACAATCTGAGGCGGCCACCAACAACACCACTGAAGCCAATGACGTTGTCATGGCTGAAGCTAATGTGGCGCCTGAATTCAATGTGGTGCCTGAAGTGATAGCACCTGAAGCCAATGCTGCACCTGACGCAAATCAGCACCCTGAAGTCAATGCCACTGCTCCTGTTCCGCTTCCAAGGCCACATACTATCGAGCAAGCATACAACAACGATGACCAGCTCATCACTGTCAAATGGCCTCTTCTGGTTCCTCCGCCTGCTGCTGGTCCTCATTTTGATTACCACGTCGAGCACAGGACTCAGGCTCAGAAGCCAAAGCCAAGACTGCCCAGGTTTCTAGGTACTGCCACTTTGCCAGGGTCCTTCAATGCTAATGGCTTCATTGCGCACAACACCTTCTTTGATAGCGCCAAGAACCCCTATTCCAAACCAAGGATTTCATCAGATAGGTTCTGGAGCTATCAACAGCGCAGCTACTATTCACGTGTTCTCTATGATCAAGGGCGCGTCTTCCCACATATGCGTATTGACACTGAAGCCATTGCTGGGTTGCATTGCCTTGAAGAAGCCCTTGATTGCTTCCGTGATGCTGGATTACTGAATTTCGTGACTGATAAAGAGCATTGGAATGAAGAGATGCTTCTGTAATTCTATGCAACCCTCCACATTCGCGGCTGCAACAGGGATCTGAAGACATGGGTCCTTGAGTGGATGACAGGAAATGTACATCATGAAGCCAAAGCCTTTGACATCATTGAGCTAACTGGCCTGCCCACTCCAGGAGAACTATATGAACCTGGTTTTCAATGTCACCACGATGCTTTGGAGAGCATCTTTCATAAGCCAAAGCCCAACATGAGCCAAATGCTGAGCATGATGAAGCCCTTGCCACTCGATGCTGACTACCCAAAGAAGCTCTTTGTTAAAGACCTTGAGTATCTGCCACGCACTATATATCATATCATCAGGCGAACTCTATGGCCTATCAAAGGACACTCTTCATCAGCCAAACTTGAAGGAACAATGAAGACATTGGTCTTCTATATCTTCAATGGCATCAGCTTCAACGCTCAAGACTTCTTTATCAGGCAGTTGGCTGTATCAGGCTCTGATTTCTTTGGACTTAAGTTCTATGCTCCATGGGTCATGCGTCTCATCAAGCTTCATTCAGCTATCAACTATCAGCCTTCTGCTCGCAACCATCTCATATTCTTGCCAGAGGTTGATATGTCAGTTGAAGCCATATACCCACAGCCTGCCAAAGAGCATGTTTCTCTTCACAATGTTGAACACCAAAGCTTCATTCAGCCCATTGAAGGAGTTCCAGTAGTCACTCATGTTTATCCTCTGGCTGGACATACTCGCTTACCTCACCATGCAGAGACTGAAGCTACTGAGAGCACCATTGCCCAAAGGCCTCGGAAACGATCTCGTGTTCTCAATGACCGAGAACTTCTTGTTGCCTTACATCAGAAATAGGATAAGCATTACTACTGGCTGGAGCGTCAGATGCAAAGCCTCTTGGTGGACGTCAATCGTATTCACAACCTTGCCACCAAGAATGCCTTTGTTGCACATGAAACCTGTCAGAGGTCATGGAAGAGTTTGACATTGCTGAGGGCTGAAGCAGATCTTCAAGACGATGGCTTCACTGAAAGATTCAAGTTTGACACCACTCCCCTAAGGAATGTTGTCTTGCGTCGAACTTTGTCTCTTGAAGACTCTGACTATTCCTCCTCCGCTGCAACGGTGGATGGCAGAGTGATCGATGATCTAGATGATGCTACCTCACCACCTCCTCCTTCAGCGCGTGTCGACACTGCTCCAAGTTCTTCTGCACCGCCAAACACCAACGCCGACCCTGCATCTTCTCCTACTCCTTCTGGGAACGAGTAGAGGCTCTATGTCTTCAAACATTTTTGGTCCTTACTGACAAAAGGGGGAGAAGCATATGAGTTGATAGTCTTCAAGCGGGTCCATACGGGCGGGTGCTTTATATTTTGCCTAGTCTTTACAACTCTCGCTTTTGTTACATTTGGTTCTTTGAGTTGTAACACTTGAACTTGATGGTCGTCTGCTACATTCTCTGGTACTCTGTAATGCGATGATAAATTCCGCATTTGCTACGATAAATTCCGCACTTAGTCATTTTGCAGACGTCCATTTCTCATTATGCATATCATTATATTCGACATATCAATTGTGCATGATGAATTGTCTTCATAAGTTGAAGAGGATCTCCACAAGTACAACCTGCTATGTGCATTTGCATTCAAAAGCAAATTACTTATATGCACATCTTCAGGGGGAGCCTTTTGCTACTTATGATGATAATACCTTTATCCTTTACAATTTCACATACTTTTATCCCCGTTGATAACTTCAACCAGTTTGTCATCAATCTCCAAAAAGGGGGAGATTGTAAGTGCATCTAGTGCCACCCTTAGTTGGTTTTGGAGTTTTAATGCCCAGGATGGAATTATACCTCCTATGTGTCGAGGCACGACTTAAAGACATAAGTCCATCCTAGAATGATCTCAAGTTTGGTAATCTTTGCACATCTCATGTAAAAGAGGGGAATAGTAAACATAAATAGTTGGCTTACACTCGCCACGTCACACAAATACAATACATGTCTCAAACATCATACATTAAGAATATCACAACCCTCTAAGGGCAAAACCCAAATGTCAAGATACCAAACTTAAATAAAATCCACAGGCGGATCAAATCCTAGTAGAAGTCTCCACTACTGATCATCCGGATAACGAACATAGTACCGACTACGCTCCTCGTCGAACTCCCAATACAGCTCGGTGCCATCACCTGGATAGCTCATAGCTGGACCTGCATCTGGTGTGGTGAAGCAACTGTGAGCCATAGAGGACTCAGCAATCCCGTTCCCGGGTAACAAGACTATTTAAGCCTAGGGAGAGGATAAGGCTGAAGAAAAGAGTAAGTGTCTGCAGCAGCAACTAGCAACTAGCTTACGTGAGAGAGAGCGAGAAGAGAAGCCTCGGACGAGAAGTGATCACGAAGTGATCCTAGCTACAACACGTCAAACATAACCCCTCCGTGTTCAACTCCCGAATCCCTATTCGGAAATTGACGGTCACGGAACACACGCTGGTAGTGTATTAGAAACATTGTGTCAAGTTATCTACAACCGGATATTAACAAGCTCCCATCTGCCACATAACCGCGGGCACGGCTTTCGAAAGTTCATAACCCTGCAGGGGTGTTCCAACTTGACCCATTACAAGCCCACGATCCGCGGAGTCGCAACTCCAAAGTGGGAAGACCCGAGTATTCTCGGAATCCCGTGCTCAAGATATACCGAACTAAGGTAAGGCTAATCCAGCAAATCCTCCCGGCGTGCCGACACCCTGATAGTAGCCGCGCGTATCTAGTCTCAGGCCACGTCCGGATGAGCCGTACGTACAGATACCGAAGATCCCAGCGAACTGGGTGGTATCCGCAAGTGGCTCTAGTTTGGACCAACACTCAAATCGAGCACTGGCCCAGGGGGGTTGAATTAATTAAGCCTCGGGTTAATTACTCCCTTGGAAAGTTTTAGTTGTTTAGGCGAATAGTACCAATGTTGGGACTTGCTGGAAAAGACTTAGCACTTAGCGGTTTATCGAGGGGGTCCCATACACCCCAACCGTGTTAGGAACGCATAATCAAGGAACATAACACCGGTTTATACGGTTCCTAACGGCATGAGTGGAACAAATCACCAAGCAAAAGGCTTAGCCTTCCACCCTTGCCAATATATAGATGATTTCATTTTAAGCATTTATATAGTGTGATATAACCCAACCAAACTTCAACATGAAGCAAGCATCTGCGATCTTCACCTGCAACTAGAAATGCTATAAGAAGGGCTGAGCGAAGCATACTTAGCCAAGCAACGGTTTGCATAGGAAGGGTGGTTAAACATGGCAATGGTTACAAGTAGGAGGCTGACAGGAAGAACATGGGCATCGAGGCAAAACTATAGAACGGAACTACTAGCAATAGGCAAAGATAGTAATGTTATCGGGGTTCGGTCATCTTGCCTGAAGTGAAGTCGTTCGGATCGTAAGAAGGGTCCTCGTGCTCAACCTCGTTGGTAACCTCGTGCTCGTACTCGTACTCGGTCTCAGCTTCCGGCTCTAAACAATACAATCACACAAGGCACGAATCAACAAGATGCAATGCGCACTCGAAAATGATGGATGCATGATGGATGCACTAAGGATGCAGACGGAGCACGGAAAATGGCACTCAAGCAAAACACCTCAAAACATGATAACAATAAGATATTATGAAACTACACAGAAAAACAATCAAGTTTCATATAAGACTCGCTGAAATCGGAGCTACGGGCTAAAAGTTATGCCCGAAAAAAGAAATGAGCGAAAGCTGAAAATTACAGCAACATAGCAACTTCGGAGCACAAAATAATTAAGCTACAGCACTCAACATCATGGCAAAGGACATGAACATAAACTAGACATATCCTACAGCAAATAAGTCCAAAGGTGCACCCCCAAAGGAGCCACGGATCAATAGCAATAAGCTTGGACATATTGAACTTGACAATAAAATTCTGGCAGCAGAATTTTATTGAAACTTTGGAGCAAAAGATAAACATGCTACAGCCACTTAAATTAGCATGTGAGGACATGAATGAAAAGCCAACAATATATACTACAAGGAACAATCAAGATCCACTCGAAATCTATCATGGTTTGTCCTAGAGCAGCAAGCAAACAAGGCATCGGAACGTTACAGATTTCAGACTTAGTGAAAAACCACTAAGTCCTAAAACAACAGTTTCAACATGGCATCTAAAAGAGCAAGTTTAAGTCACCTCGAAACTAAACATGGCAAGTGGTAAGCACCACATCAAAGTACACATGAAGGTGATCCCGAAACACACAAGCATGCGTCATTGAGGTAAACACAACGATAGCAACGAGCTCAACAAGATGGCATTTCATAACAAGTGAAACAACATCACAGCCATATAGCACTTTGCAACGATGATAAACATGGCAAGAATAAATCTATCATGCAACCTATCACATACAACATGTAGAGCATGGCAAGACGAACACGTGGACATGTCATTTGCATCATTCGGACAAACGAGCTAAAAGTTATCACATCGCAAAGATGGCATAAAAACATCACATAGCAGCAAATATATCGGGATGCACTCTTGCAACGGGAAAACAAGCACCTAGATGATCTCTAACATGCATGACACAAAAAGATAAAACGTAGTGCTAATCACCACGAACGTCTGGACATGCTATTTGCGCGAATCGGACAAACACACACAAATTTAGGGCAGTTGGAAAAATGCATCACAGATAAAAACATCAGGGACTTAGTGGTTCTTGAGATAACCTAGATCTGAGAGGAGATGGGCTCGGGCCCGCGGATCTGGCCCGAGAGGAGGCTGGCGGCGGCCTCGGCTGGGCCCGGCGATCCGGCGGCGGCGAGCGGAGGCCCAGGCGGAGGCGACTGGGCCCGCGGGGCGGCTGGCGCGGGGTGGCCCGGCTGGGCTCTGGAGGCGGCCTGGCGCGTCGGGCCGGTGGGAAGCCGCGGCCCACCGGGCGTCGAGGGGAGGCGGCCGCGCCTGGCGCGGGAGGCGATGGCCCGGCTCGGTGCAGGCCTGGTGGAGAAGCGGCCCTGGCTGGCGCCTCGGAGGGAGCCCAGCTGGCGAAGGGAAGGATCGGGCCTTCGGCGACTGTGGAAGAAGGCCACCAAGCGGCGGCGATGTGGTCCAGTCCTGGAGAGGACCCCCGATCTGGTCCGATCGGTCAAAGACCCCTGCCAAGGGAGCGACGGGCGTTGACCCGAGGGGTCGGCTCGAAGGAAACGGCGATCTGGCGATGAGGAACTTGGCCGAACCAGCGAGATTTGCGGCGGGATTCAAGGAAGAGTCAGCCAAGTGGCAGTTTGGGGCTGGTGTGATCTGAAAAAAATGAGGAGAGAAAAGGGGGAAGAAGGGGCTAGAGGTTAGGGATGCCCAAAATGAACCTAGGGGTCTATAAATAGTAGATTACTAGGGTTAGGGGATTTAGGTGTGTTTGGAGCCCTCCGATCACGATCCGACGGATCCGATCGCGGGGGGAGTCAGGATGGGCCTAGGGAAGACTAATGGGCTGCTGGAGGGATGTTTCTGGGACACAAAGCGAAGGCACTTTGGACCCACACGAATAACTGATGGGATAGCGAACGGAGTCCAAACGCGATGAGATTTGAGAGGCGGGTTGCACACAACAAAACAACAATACACACACAACAACCTCGCGGCACACCGGTAACGTTACACGCCCAAACACCAAAGTAGGCCTACAGGACGTCACGGACACGTGAGGGAGCTCCGGAACGCGAAACGGACAACAGGAAGGAACACGTGGAACCGGATGCAACCGACAACACAATTGCAATGCAATGCACATGTCTATATGATATGAATGAATGCCACACACTCACACAACAAAACGACGAAAACCTGAAAGACAAAGAACCCGGAATGGAAATAGATGAAGCCGGAGATATATTATATGCCCAAAAGGGAAAGTATTACATCCGGGGCATTACAAATTCTCCTCTACTACAAAAAGATCTCATCCCGAGATCTAGGACTGGAAAAAGGAAGGGTACTCGGAACGAAGATGATCTTCTCGTTCCCACGTAGCTTCTCGGTCGGTGTGATGTGACCACTTGACTTTCAGAAATTTGATGGACTTGTTGCGGGTCTTGCGTTCGGTTTCTTCGAGAATAGCAACTGGATGCTCTCGGTAGGACAGGTCTTGTTGAAGATCAATCTCTTCAAACGGAATCATGCGCTCAGGTGCCTTGAAGCATTTGCGAAGTTGAGACACATGGAAGACATCATGAACATTGGCGAAGTTTGGAGGGAGCTCAAGTTGATAGGCTAGATCGCCTCTTTTGCCAAGAATCTTGAAAGGCCCGACGTATCTAGGAGCAAGCTTTCCTTTGATACCGAATCTTTGGGTGCCTTTCATCGGAGAAACACGGAGATAGACATGATCATCAATGTTGAATGCCAAATCACGATGCTTGCCGTCATAGTAGCTCTTCTGACGCGACTGAGCGGCCTTGAGATTCTCACGTATGACTTTGCACATTTCTTCGGCTTCCGAGATCAAGTCATTGCCAAGAAGTTGACGTTCACCTGTTTCAGACCAGTTGAGAGGGGTACGGCACTTTCTGCCATAGAGGATTTCAAACGGAGCTTTGCCTGCACTTGCTTGAAAGCTGTTGTTGTAAGAGAACTCGGCAAATGGAAGGCGGTCTTCCCATTTCATGCCGAAAGATATGACACAGGCTCTGAGCATGTCTTCTAGAATCTGATTCACTCGCTCGACTTGACCACTAGTCCGAGGGTGAAATGCAGTGCTGAACCTGATCTTAGTGCCCATGGCGGACTGAAAGGAGTCCCAGAACCTTGAAGTGAACAAACTTCCACGGTCTGAGGATATAACTTGAGGAATGCCATGTAAAGACACAATTCTGGAAGTGTACAGCTCTGCAAGTTGAGCTGCATTGATTGATTCTTTGACTGGCAGAAAGTGAGCGACTTTGGTAAGCTTGTCGATCACCACGAAGATAGAATCATTTCCTCGCTTGGACTTAGGAAAGCCAGTGACGAAGTCCATTTCAATGTGGTCGAACTTCCACTCGGGAATAGGAAGAGGTTGGAGAAGACCGGCTGGACGTTGATGTTCTGCTTTCATTCTTCTGCACACATCACATTCATTCACGAATTGGGCAATCTCCCTTTTCATGCGTGTCCACCAGTAAGACTGCTTGAGATCTTGGTACATCTTGGAACTGCCAGGATGAATGGAAAGGAGAGAATCATGTGCTTCTTCCATTATGAGCTTCCTGAGATCACCTTTGGGAACAACGAGTCTGTCCTCGAAGAACAAGGTATCTCTCTCATCAACACGGAAGCACTTGTATTTCGGAATGCCCTTAGCAATAGCATGTTTCACCTTCTTCATCATGGTATCACTGAGTCGGGCCTCACGGACTTGATCTTCCAAGGTAGGAGCAATTTGAAGATTTGCAAGAAAACCCTGCGGAACAACTTGGAGGTTGAGTTTCCTGAATGCTTCACAAAGCTCAGGCTGGTACGGCTTGATAAGAAGGCTGTTGCAATATGCCTTTCTGCTCAAAGCATCTGCAATCACATTCGCCTTGCCAGGAGTGTATTCAATGCTGGGATTATACTCTTGGATCATTTCAACCCAACGAGTCTGGCGGAGGTTCAGATGCGGCTGTGTGAAGATGTACTTCAAGCTCTTGTGATCAGTGAAGATGTCGACTTTTCTGCCCAACAACAGATGTCTCCACGTAATCAAAGCATGTACCACAGCTGCTAGCTCGAGATCATGTGTGGGATAATTCTTCTCACTTGGCTTCAGCTGACGAGAAGTGTATGCCACAATTCTCTTATCTTGCATAAGCACACCACCAAGTCCTTGAAGAGAAGCATCACAGAATACTTCATAGGGCTTGGACTCATCTGGAGGAGTCAGAACTGGAGCAGAGACAAGCTTTTCTTTGAGAGTTTTGAATGCCACTTCACACTCTGGAGACCAAAAGTATTTGACATTCTTCTGAAGCAAGTTGGAAAGAGGCTTGGCAATCTTGGAGAAGTTCTCAACGAACCTTCTGCAATAGCTGGCAAGACCCAGAAAACTGCGGAGCTGCTTGACGTTCTGAGGAGCTTCCCAGTTGACAATTGCTTCAACTTTCTCGGGATTAACCGCAATACCGTCAGCTGAGATGATGTGGCCCAGGTACAAAACCTTATCGAGCCAAAATTCGCACTTGGAGAACTTGGCATAGAACTTATGCTCTCGGAGTCGATCAAGAACCAGACGTAAGTGCTTTTCGTGATCTTCTTCATTCTTGGAAAACACCAGAATATCATCCAGATACACAAGCACGAACTCGCCAGTATAGGGGTTGAAGATGTAATGCATCATCCTCGAAAAGGTAGGAGGAGCATTGGCGAGACCGAAGGACATGACGGTATACTCGTATGAACCGTAGCTTGTTCTGAAGGCCATCTTGGGAATGTCTTCCTCGCGAATGCGAATTTGATGATAGCCCATTCGGAGGTCAAGCTTAGAGAACACTTTAGCTCCTTTGAGCTGCTCGAAGAGTTCGTTGATGTTGGGGAGCGGATACTTGTTCTTTATCGTCTTCTTGTTCAATGGCCGGTAATCAACACAGAGACGCTCCGTGCCATCTTTCTTCTTGACAAATAAGACACCACAGCCCCAAGGAGACGTACTAGGCCTGATGAGACCCATACTCTCCTGTTTATCAAGCTGCTTCTTCAATTCCTTCAACTCATCTGGAGAGAGTTGTACGGACGCCGGCATGCTGGCTCAGTACCCGGCTCGAGTTCAATAACGAATTCCACCTGACGGTGTGGAGGCATGCCTGGAAGTTCTTCAGGAAAGACTTCTTGATATCCGTTCACCACCGGAATTTGAGATATGGCATTAATTTCGCCCTTATCATTGAGAGAGAAAAGCCTGATAGTGTTATCCCTGGAGGCAAAGATAATCACGTCTTCATCAGGATGAGTCATCTTGACTTCCTTCTGTGCACAATCAATGTGAGCATCATGCTGAGAAAGCCAATCCATTCCGAGGATGAGGTCAATGTCGGAATTACCAAGAACCACTGGATTAGCCAGAAATCGATAATCACCCATGCGAATAGCCACATTTGGAACATGCACCCGAGAGGACATTTGCAAACCAGGAGAAATAATGCTCAAGGCTTCGGCATCACTTGAGTGACAAATTCATGCTTGGCAAAAAAAGGTCTTGAAATGAAGGACAAAGAAGCACCCGAATCAAACAAAACTTTAGCAGGTATAGAGTTCACTGGAAGGTTACCCAAAATGACATCAGAAGAATTCTCCGCTTCAGCTGCACTCATCAGATTGACCCTTGCAGACTTTGGATTATGCTTGACAATCGCTGTACTGACAGGCGGAGGAGGAGGAAGACGCTTCGGATTCGGACATCTGTTGGCATAGTGACCCTTCTAGCCACACTTGTTGCACACCACTTCAGAGAGAGGACGGAAATGAGAGCCACTTGACTTGGAGCCTTGAGACTAAAACTGCTTCTTCGACTGGTTGCTCGGGTTGGGTGGGTGGGAGAAACCACGTCCACTAGAGTTCTTGTTGTTGGAGTTGTTGTATGGAGCTCGAATCACTGGAGGAGGAGGAAGCCAGAATTTCTGATGCTTCGAGACCATCTGAGACGATGAGGAAGAGTGAACGGCATCTCGAATTCTCTTCTTAGAAGCCTCCATCTTAAGCTGAGCTGCTTCTTGTTTCAAAGCCATGTTATAGAATTTGTCGAATTCATCCGGCTCGAACAAGGTGAGAGCAAGTTGAAGTTCATCTTTGAGACCTCCACGGAACTGGTAGATTTTGCTCTTGGCATCAGGAATGTCTTGCTTAGCATAGCGGGCGAGGTTTTGGAACTTGACATTATACTGATAGACTGTCATAGAGCCCTGCTTTAGGTTGCGGAATTGCTCACGCATACCCTCGATGACACTTGTAGGAATGTGGTGCGAGCGAAAATCCTTGCAGAAATTCTCCCAAGAGATCACTTGACCTGGCCTGGAGTCTTTGTACTGCTGCCACCAATCAGCTGCTTGATCTTTGAGTTGGAAGGCTGCAAACTTCACATAATCATCTTCCTTCACGTTACTGCACTCAAAATGTTTCTTTATGTCGGTTAACCAATCTTCAGCATCAAGAGGGTCGACACAGTAACTGAAAGCTTTTGGATTATTTGCGAAGAACTGGTTGAGAGTAGCATGGTGCTGCTGGTTGAAGAAGTTGCCTTGATTCCCTGGAACACCCTGATTAGCTTGATTAGCTTGCATCTGCTGCATCAACATCTGAGTGTTCTGAGCTGTAGTCTGCATAATCGCTCTCCAAGCCTCAGACGGAGGAGGAGGGGAAGGAGGACGTTCTGGGACCTCTTCACCCTCTGGATTAGCGTTTGGAACCCTTTTCGGATCCATCCTGAAAGAGATGACCACGAATCAGCAATTGATTGACAGAAGGTATAAGCTGAATCAATGGAATGAATTGCAACAAGTCTTCACAATAATCATTCGAACAATAGGAACGAATGAAATCATCCGAACAAGAGGAACGAATGAAATTCTCAGTTAAATGATAACATCAGTCTTCACGAGAAGCCACATAGGGGACAAAATGAAAATAAGAAAACAACAAGGTACAGACGGGAACAAACACAAGATAGGAGCTTCGTTCTAACATCTTTGTGCTGAAAGCATATGAACGCGTTACGAAAAGGTTTTGCAATCCCCGGATCAGCATAGCCAAGGATCCTTTAAGATGCAACTCCTGATAGTAACATCGGTCATAAACCACTTCACTCAATGTAGAACCCCGAACTCGCTAACCTGCATTCGTTGGAAGAATGCCTATGATCTACTGGATAAACCCACCTATAAATTTCCGAAAGATTCCAGTTATGTAATCAGGTGTTGGGGATACACGGGAAGCACCGCGCAATCAACTCTAAACCTACATCCAGGTGTATCCATCCTTCAACACATAACCAGTCTTTCTCGGAAACTGTGTACCTCGGACCTTCGAAAAGCATCCACTATAACAAACTATGGCAATACTCCCGAACTACCTCCCCAGTACTGGGCGATGTCGGGGTTATCTTGCCACTGGCCGTATAGGAGAGATTTTCGATGTCGGCCGTCTTAAGTATTTAGTACTGCCGCGATATGCTTGTGACGACAATACACCGAAGCTCAACTCCCTGGGACACTGCCACAACCCCTAATGTCAGGAGGCATCGAGAACAATATTCTCGTCACAAGAACATCGAAACAATCCCAGAATACTCGCGGGATTCCTAAAAAAAAATTGTGCCATTTTTGAAGATAGAAGAGACAAGAGTAGTCGTCAGGAATCCTCACCAGAGAGAAAGGGGATGAGAAGCAAAGAAATCCTACTCTCCGATATAATATAGGACTCAAAAATATTTTCAGTGTGTGCCTAGACTCGACCGTCAACGATTCGATCAATCAGTGGGGGCTCCTAGGTCGGAGAAGGCTCTGATACCAACTTGTAATGCCCAGGATGGAATTATACCTCCTACGTGTCGAGGCACGACTTAAAGGCATAAGTCCATCCTAGAATGATCTCAAGTTTGGTAATCTTTGCACATCTCATGTAAAAGAGGGGAATAGTAAACATAAATAGTTGGCTTACACTCGCCACGTCACACAAATACAATACATGTCTCAAACATCATACATTAAGAATATCACAACCCTCTAAGGGCAAAACCCAAATGTCAAGATACCAAACTTAAATAAAATCCACAGGCGGATCGAATCCTAGTAGAAGTCTCCACTACTAATCATCCGGATAACGAACATAGTACCGACTACGCTCCTCGTCGAACTCCCAATCCAGCTCGGTGCCATCACCTGGATAGCTCACAGCTGGACCTGCATCTGGTGTGGTGAAGCAACTGTGAGCCACAGAGGACTCAGCAATCCCGTTCCCGGGTAACAAGACTATTTAAGCCTAGGGAGAGGATAAGGCTGAAGAAAAGAGTAAGTGTCTGCAGCAGCAACTAGCAACTAGCTTACGTGAGAGAGAGCGAGAAGAGAAGCCTCGGACGAGAAGTGATCACGAAGTGATCCTAGCTACAACACGTCAAACATAACCCCTCCGTGTTCAACTCCCGAATCCCTATTCGGAAATTGACGGTCACGGAACACACGCTGGTAGTGTATTAGAAACATTGTGTCAAGTTATCTACAACCGGATATTAACAAGCTCCCATCTGCCACATAACCGCGGGCATGGCTTTCGAAAGTTCATAACCCTGCAGGGGTGTTCCAACTTGACCCATTACAAGCCCACGATCCGCGGAGTCGCAACTCCAAAGTGGGAAGACCCGAGTATTCTCGGAATCCCGTGCTCAAGATATACCGAACTAAGGTAAGGCTAATCCAGCAAATCCTCCCGGCGTGCCGACACCCTGATAGTAGCCGCGCGTATCTGGTCTCAGGCCACGTCCGGATGAGCAGTACGTACAGATACCGAAGATCCTAGCGAACTGGGTGGTATCCGCAAGTGGCTCTAGTTTGGACCAACACTCAAATCGAGCACTGGCCCAGGGGGGTTGAATTAATTAAGCCTCGGGTTAATTACTCCCTTGGAAAGTTTTAGTTGTTTAGGCGAATAGTACCAATGTTGGGACTTGCTGGAAAAGACTTAGCACTTAGCGGTTTATCGAGGGGGTCCCATACACCCCAACCGTGTTAGGAACGCATAATCAAGGAACATAACACCGGTTTATACGGTTCCTAACGGCATGAGTGGAACAAATCACCAAGCAAAAGGCTTAGCCTTCCACCCTTGCCAATATATAGATGATTTCATTTTAAGCATTTATATAGTGTGATATAACCCAACCAAACTTCAACATGAAGCAAGCATCTGCGATCTTCACCTGCAACTAGAAATGCTATAAGAAGGGCTGAGCGAAGCGTACTTAGCCAAGCAACGGTTTGCATAGGAAGGGTGGTTAAACATGGCAATGGTTACAAGTAGGAGGCTGGCTGGAAGAACATGGGCATCGAGGCAAAACTATAGAACGGAACTACTAGCAATAGGCAAAGATAGTAATGTTATCGGGGTTCGGTCATCTTGCCTGAAGTGAAGTCGTTCGGATCGTAAGAAGGGTCCTCGTGCTCAACCTCGTTGGTAACCTCGTGCTCGTACTCGTACTCGGTCTCAGCTTCCGGCTCTAAACAATACAATCACACAAGGCACGAATCAACAAGATGCAATGCGCACTCGAAAATGATGGATGCATGATGGATGCACTAAGGATGCAGACGGAGCACGGAAAATGGCACTCAAGCAAAACACCTCAAAACATGATAACAATAAGATATTATGAAACTACACAGAAAAACAATCAAGTTTCATACAAGACTCGCTGAAATCGGAGCTACGGGCTAAAAGTTATGCCCGAAACAAGAAATGAGCGAAAGCTGAAAATTACAGCAACATAGCAACTTCGGAGCACAAAATAATTAAGCTACAGCACTCAACATCATGGCAAAGGACATGAACATAAACTAGACATATCCTACAGCAAATAAGTCCAAAGGTGCACCCCCAAAGGAGCCACGGATCAATAGCAATAAGCTTGGACATATTGAACTTGACAATAAAATTCTGGCAGCAGAATTTTATTGAAACTTTGGAGCAAAAGATAAACATGCTACAGCCACTTAAATTAGCATGTGAGGACATGAATGAAAAGCCAACAATATATACTACAAGGAACAATCAAGATCCACTCGAAATCTATCATGGTTTGTCCTAGAGCAGCAAGCAAACAAGGCATCGGAACGTTACAGATTTCAGACTTAGTGAAAAACCACTAAGTCCTAAAACAACAGTTTCAACATGGCATCTAAAAGAGCAAGTTTAAGTCACCTCGAAACTAAACATGGCAAGTGGTAAGCACCACATCAAAGTACACATGAAGGTGATCCCGAAACACACAAGCATGCGTCATTGAGGTAAACACAACGATAGCAACGAGCTCAACAAGATGGCATTTCATAACAAGTGAAACAACATCACAGCCATATAGCACTTTGCAACGATGATAAACATGGCAAGAATAAATCTATCATGCAACCTATCACATACAACATGTAGAGCATGGCAAGACGAACACGTGGACATGTCATTTGCATCATTCGGACAAACGAGCTAAAAGTTATCACATCGCAAAGATGGCATAAAAACATCACATAGCAGCAAATATATCGGGATGCACTCTTGCAACGGGAAAACAAGCACCTAGATGATCTCTAACATGCATGACACAAAAAGATAAAACATAGTGCTAATCACCACGAACGTCTGGACATGCTATTTGCGCGAATCGGACAAACACACACAAAGTTAGAGCAGTTGGAAAAATGCATCACAGATCAAAACATCAGGGACTTGGTGGTTCTTGAGATAACCTAGATCTGAGAGGAGATGGGCTCGGGCCCACGGATCTGGCCCGAGAGGAGGCTGGCGGCGGCCTCGGCTGGGCCCGGCGATCCGGCGGCGGCGAGCGGAGGCCCAGGCGGAGGCGACTGGGCCCGCGGGGCGGCTGGCGCGGGGTGGCCCGGCTGGGCCCTGGAGGCGGCCTGGCGCGTCGGGCCGGTGGGAAGCCGCGGCCCACCGGGCGCCGAGGGGAGACGGCCGCGCCTGGCGCGGGAGGCGATGGCCCGGCTCGGTGCAGGCCTGGTGGAGAAGCGGCCCTGGCTGGCGCCTCGGAGGGAGCCCAGCTGGCGAAGGGAAGGATCGGGCCTTCGGCGACTGTGGAAGAAGGCCACCAAGCGGCGGCGATGTGGTCCAGTCCTGGAGAGGACCCCCGATCTGGTCCGATCGGTCGAAGACCCCTGGCGAGGGAGCGACGGGCGTTGACCCGAGGGGTCGGCTCGAAGGAAACGGCGATCTGGCGATGAGGAACTTGGCCGAACCAGCGAGATTTGCGGCGGGATTCAAGGAAGAGTCAGCCAAGTGGCAGTTTGGGGCTGGTGTGATCTGAAAAAAATGAGGAGAGAAAAGGGGGAAGAAGGGGCTAGAGGTTAGGGATGCCCAAAATGAACCTAGGGGTCTATAAATAGCAGATTTCTAGGGTTAGGGGATTTAGGTGTGTTTGGAGCCCTCCGATCGCGATCCGACGGATCCGATCGCGGGGGGAGTCAGGATGGGCCTAGGGAAGACTAGTGGGCTGCTGGAGGGATGTTTCAGGGACACAAAGCGAAGGCACTTTGGACCCACACGAATAACTGATGGGATAGCAAACGGAGTCCAAACGCGACGAGATTTGAGAGGCGGGTTGCACACAACAAAACAACAACACACACAACAACCTCGCGGCACATCGGTAACGTTACACGCCCAAACACCAAAGTAGGCCTACGGGACGTCACGGACATGTGAGGGAGCTCCGGAACGCGAAACGAACAACGGGAAGAAACACGTGGAACCGGATGCAACCGACAACACAATTGCAATGCAATGGACATGTCTATATGATATGAATGAATGCCACACACTCACACAACAAAACGACGAAAACCCGAAAGACAAAGAACCCGGAATGGAAATAGATGAAGCCGGAGATATATTATATGCCCAAAAGGGAAAGTATTACATCCGGGGCATTACAGGAGTATTGACGACAAACCTGGTTGAGGGATTAATGTGTTTGTGAGAATTGCAGGATAACACAGGTAATAGTCCCTCATTGATTCGGTTAACCTACCGGAGATGACCCCTAAAAATGTATGAAGACATTGACGATAATGGTGGTATATGAAGATATTCATATTGAAGACTATGACGAGAGAATACATTGTGTGATGACTATGGAGCGCGAAGACTTAGACGTTTTGTTGTTTCCTTTTCTTCTTTGTTGAGTCATAGGAACCACCGTACTGTTAAGTGGGGTCCAAGTGAACAAAGTCAGAGTGACTGAAGTGATGCTCAACCAAATCCTATATCTTCGAGCGAAGACAATGGGAGCAAATCTTATCCAGAGCTAGATGAGTCAGCCTTACTTGTAGCCCAAGTAAAGTTGTCGCGTGTGTTTGAAATCTGACCATTGGTACACATGTCAGTTCCTTAGTGACCCAGGGTTATTTCGGAAAAATATGGTCGGGTAGCCCACTGGCTATAAATAGCCCACCCCATACACCATAAATTGGTGGCTGCTCAGAGTTAGTACACGGCTTTTGTCGTTTGAGAGCAACCCACCTCCGAAGCATTTGAGAGAGAGATCCTTGCGAGAACAAAGCCCAAACACCCAGAGCGAAAGAGTGTTAGGCATCACTGAAGTCTTTCTGTCCGCGTGATCTAAAGACTTTTTACACTTGAGGACTGTGAATCCTCCAGTCGATTAGGCGTCGCGTTCTGAGCATCCAAGAGTCATTGTGGATCGCTGGTGACCGAAGTCTGTGAAGGTTTGGAACTCTACATTGAAGACTTACCAGAGTGATTGGGCGAGGACTGGTTGTCCTTAGCTCAAGGGGAATAAGGTGAAGACGCGGTCTTCTGAGTTAAATCTCAGCCTCCCTAACCAAACGTACAGTTGTCACATCAACTCGAACTGGTCGAACAAATCACTGTCTTCCCCAAGCTACTGGTTCTATCCCTTCCTTCTCTTTACCTACTGCTGTTTTTGTGAAGTCATTGCCTGCTTGTCTTATCTGTTTGACTTTACTATGTGACTACTTGTTCTGACTGGCTTCATACAATCTTCCATCCTGATCCATACTGCCTAGCTGCTATTAGTCTTCATGCTTTCACTTCATTGAATACTTGACTATGGCTTGTCTAGTGTAGTCTACCTTCCGCTGCATATAAATAGGATCGGTTCTATCGTTTGTCTTCGAAACTTCCATGTTTTGAAGTCTTTCATAAAATTCGCCTATTCACCCCCCCTCTAGTCGATATACAACCCTTTCAGAAGGTTCGGACGTCCGTAGAGTGCCGGACGTCCGGTGAAAACAGAGCACAAAGGCTTAGTTTCACACAACTCTAAGTGCACAAAATATTAGAATTGTTATGGATAGAGTAGAGATGAGGTGAGAGGATACTTTGTGGCTTTTGAGCAAGCCTTTCACGATATCCACCGATCCCCTCTTAATAGTGCGGGATCCCTATACTCAAAAACAAACTGAAAGTCAAGCCAAAAACTATTATCTTGTATATCCGCTCTTGAGTGATATAGATTTGTCTGTATACATGATCCACACACGCCCTTGAAACATAATCCTGAGATATACTTGATAAACATGATTAGTCCCATATATGCATGTTGTCATCAATCATCAGAATATGATTAAGGGCATGATTGCACTTTCACTTGTTCAAATTTCTTGGGCCATCATCATCCTCATCTTCATCCATGTTTGTAAGTGAGCTTCTCTTTGGTGGGGATTCTTTGTTGATCAACGCCCACTTGTCGCACTTTTGGAGCAACTCCCAACAATGCTCTAGTTTGAAGAATTTTCCTTCCGAAGCTTTCATGTCTTTGTATCTATGTTGAGCAATTTTGTCCTACAAATTGTGAACAAAGTGATGCAATTATTTTCCCATGATGCAAATATGATGATGCACAACTTGAAAAAAGGCAAAACAAACTCATATAGTCGAACTCCATGGTGCCACTTGGAGGTGCTTTGCGTACTTTCTCCAAGCAAGCTGCCCAACGGCTGCACATTGGTTTGATATTCTCCCAACGTCCTTGAAGCGACCGAAACGTGCGTGGAGTCCTATTGGGATGCTTTGCCATAGTGCGGAAGTATTGATCTTTGATCCTTTGCCAATATCTCTTGGCGGTTTGTGAAGTACCCGTGCATGCATCAAGAGACACCGTACTTCATGCTTTGATCAAAGTTTGATCTTTCAAGATCGTGTAGTTCTTCGATCTTATACTTTTTCCAGCCTTTATTTGCGATTGCTCGTACGCTTCCGCTTCGATCTCCTCCAATTCGTTTGCACAACCATGATCATCAACGTCGCCTTCCGTTTCATTGTAGTCGAATGCGGCGAACGGGGCTTGATCAATGTCGACCGCGTTCGTGTCCAACAAGTTCACGAACTTGATAGTTGCATTGTTTGAGATACCGCTATAAAAAACAATAATAAGTCACGAGCTATCGAGGACAACGGTGAAAATGAAAGTAAATCGCCACGACCGAAGAAGCATACCTCCCGGCCATTTCGTCGAACACCTCGCTTGTGGGGGGAGCAGCACCGTTGAACGGCATTGCCGGAGCACTGATACGTCCAAAACGTATCTATAATTTCTGCTTGCTCCATGCCACTTTTGGGTGATATTGCTATGATATTCATACACTTCCATACACTTTTGATCATATTTGGACTAACTTACTAATCCAGTGCACCCCAGTGCCAGTTTCTGTTTTCGGCTGTTTTTGTATTTCAGGTTTTCACGTTTCGAGAACTGCCCAGAAAAATCCAGAAAAATTATATAAAAAATCAGCGATACGGAAACAACACTGCGTCCGAAGGGCAGCCTGGGGGGGCCACAAGGGCTCCAGGCGCCCTGTGGGCGCCC
>LR738709.1:570977836-571105585 GCA_902687465.1 Secale cereale
GGGGGGGGGGGGGGGAGTTTTCCTAGCTGCCTATGGTCAGAGAGGGAAACAAGAGGAAGTCGTAGTTTATGCATGCTGATGTATCATGTTCGCTTTTTTTTATGTTTTTAAACTGGCAGTATTTTTTGATAGAGACGGGGTTTGAGCAATACGCTAATAACAAGGGATTTTATGCTAGCTGTTAAACAAAACAAAATAATGCCTCACGCGTTGCTGCAAGAGCCTTGCTAAAATAAATACATAAATACTTTCTACAAAATCATTTAAAGCTAATGGAAAGAAAATTAAGCTTAACAACAATAAAAACATCTAGTTAAATTCCTTAAAAAGTTTTAACTCCTTAATTATTATTATTTATTATTTTGAGGGGTTAAACTAGACCTAGTCGACCCTTATCTAGTTTAACTCCTAAAAATTGTAAGTGACGTGTTGGCCCTCAAATTTGAGGGTCCTCAACCACTTCTTAGGATAGTTTTGATCCTCACCTCGTGATAACCTGTCCCCCACACTCGCACGCATCGATGCCGGTGTTGCCTTCGGCGTCCACTCGTACACCGTCGCCTTGTCGACACCCCGTAGCCTCCATCAACCTCTTGCTCGACTCTGAATCGCTCATTGGTCGTCGTCGTCGTCGGAATCGACCCATGTTGTCATCGCCGCTACCATTTCCTCGACAAAAAAAGTAATCTCCGAGCTTGGTTTGCTCCAAAAACTCATCCCCAAGTTGTAGATCATCCACCGAGGAGCCAGGCGGTGCCGGAGTCTCGGCCACGTCGTTGAAATCAATATCACCACAATTCGCCCGCGGTGAGCTTGGACGACGATCAACGAGCACGGCTTGAGGAGAATCTTCCTCCTACAAAGTCAGTAGACCACGATGCATCCCCACCGACGCGTCAACACCATTGGCCGAAGCTATCACCCCTTCCGCCCGCTAACTGTTCTATGAATTGAGAAGGTGCATTTTTTTGCTACCTTCATTGTGTTTTACTCTTTTTCAATCAATTCAGACCTAGAATATTGCATACTGTAGATGGAGAGGTTGAGGGATATGTTCTTCAACGACTCATAGCCGGAGGAGTAGGAAGAAGACGATGATGATTTTGAAATGACCATTTTCTTGAACGTTAATGAGGTCTTTCAGCGATCGAGACTAGGATTACAGTTCGGCCGCTTGTACCTCGGTCGAGATAGAGACAAGGCCATGAGAAGATTATGAAGGATTACATTTCACCCAATGCAACCTATCCAAAGAATTATTTTCACATGCGATTTCGAATGCACGAGGTCTCTTCCCCACCATTGCAAAAAGTTGTTGAAAGCATATGCATCGGGAGAGATAAGTGTGAGCCCATTGATGAAGTGCGTCGCGGGTGTTCCATGTTCGAGTGCTTGCATATGGTGGTTCAGTCGACGTCATTGATGACGATGTCTGCATTGGGAAAGATTGAATCTCGTAGGCCATTCGAAGTTACAAACAAGCCGTGATTGAGATCTATGGAGAGGAGTACTTGAGGGCAACGATGATGAAGAAACCGAGAGACTCTTGGATTTGACTAAAGAACTAGGATGACTAGAGATGCTTGGATGAATTGATTGCATGCATTGAACATGGAAAAATTGTCCTATGGGAAGTCAATACAAATGGCACTGCAAAGATCCAACAATCATTCTTACGGCAATTGCATCGGAGGATCTATGAATATGGCATTCATACTTTGGATTGCCTCACTCTCATAATGACCAGAATGTGCTGGCGAGGTCACCACTTTCTAGAAGAGTTGTTATCGGAGATGCTCCTTCTTGCAATTATGTTGTCAGTGGGCATCACTACATGATCACATACTACCTTGTGCATGGCATCTATCCTCTATGGGTCATATTTGCGAACACAATTCCACGTCCTCAAGACAACAAGAGATACCATTTTTCAATGCACCGATAGTCGGCAAGAAAGGATGTTGAGAGAGCTTAGCTTTCAGTGTGATTCAAAAACTTTTTGCCATTTTTGTGGCCCTGATAAGTATTGGAATCAAAAGACCCTATAGCAAATAATAACATGTTGCATCATCTTGCATAACATGATCACTGAAGATGAGAGATGCAAAGCTCAAAAAGAAGAAGATGAGAGAGGTGTGCCACAGAACTTTGGGTACATTTCCAACGGGGATCTTTTTGAGCCAGAATGAGTTTCATCGCAAACGCATCGACGTACCAAAGACCGAGAATTTCATACCCAGCTTCAAAATAATCTTGTTGACCATCAATGGGCACTTCCTAACACTTGATTGTTGTGCTTCTATCATGCTCGTTATTTCATTTGGACCCTTCCATATGTCTGAATTTGAAAATTGTGTAATACTCGTGAATTGTGTGAATCTTCATTCTCGAGTTTGGATTCATACGTGTGCAAATATATTGTTGAATGGGGTACATGATCTAGAACTTCGAAGAATCGACAAAGATTTTGTAATGATATAAGTACTACGGATTCGATTAGGAGCCGCTTTTATTTATAGCTTTTAAATATAAGGAATTAAGGTCTAGCGAAACATTTTCCTTGTATACGAGCGCTCCTAGCGGACGGGCGAGGGTTTCCAGCCGCCTCATGTGCCGACACAGATCTACCTCGCCTACCATGGCCTTAGGGCGATGAAGGTACGATCGATCTTGGCTCTTGCCAGTGGGATGGCTCTTTTAGATGTATTTTTGGTCTTTCTTAGGGATTGTGTCTTGCTTGGGAAGAAGAGGCGGCGACGACTTTCCGAAGATGGAATAAGGTTCTCCCCGCCTAGCTCCCATCTCGGTGATGCGTATAGTGTCGTCGGAGGGCGTGTGAAGGCATGTCTCTAGCGGACCTCATGGGATTCGATCGACGTTTGTCTTCGCCGGATCTGGTCTTCGGTCATGGGTCTACGTGTTGGATCCTTTCAATATACGCTTCTCTTCATCAGCGATGGTAGTTGTTTTGGTACGATGTCCTCTAGGGTTAGAATGACAACTTCCCGGCTTCAACAACAACAAGGTTTGCCCGGCTCCGATGAGGGAGGGGCGATGACGGCGACACACATACGACTCGCTACAGTGCTTGTACTCGTCATTGTGTGGTCTACGTACTTGGGTGTAATTTCTATTAATTCTGATGTTCTTTGTACTAGCATAGTGTTTTATGAATAAATCAGAAGTTTTCTGGGAATAAAGGTTCTAGGGAGGCGTTTAGGGCGTCTCCAACGCAGAACCCGAAATTTCCTCTTGCATCCATCTTTGCAAAGGGGGGGGGGGGCAGTGCGGGGACACGAACGCGGGTCGGCTAGGTCTAGTTTAACCCCTCAAAATAATGATTAAGGAGTTAAAACTTTTTAAGGAATTAGTTAGATGATTTTATTGTTGTTAACCATAATTTTCTTTCCATTAGCTTTAAATGATTTTGTAGCAAGTATTTATGTATTTATTTCAGCAAGGCTCCCGCAGCAACGTGCGAGGCATTATTTTGTTTTGTTTAACAACTAACATAAATTCCCTGGTTATTGGTGCCTTGCTCAAACCCTGTCTCTATCAAAAAATACTGCGAGTTTAAAAACGTAAAAAAAAGCTGACATTATATTTATGCATGCATGAACTACGACTTCCTCTCATTTCCCTCTCGGATCCTAGGCAGCTAGGGCAAACTTTCCATGCAGACTTCACCGACAAACCTGTGGATTCTTCACACCTCTGCCTACCACTCCGGCGACCGGTGGCGGGGAGGAGAATTCCGGTGCGGTCGCTCCGGTTAGTAATTTGGATTAGGGTTTTTAGTCCTTGCAGATGCGACGTTTGGGCAGATGGCAGCGCTTCTTTTTCGACTGTGTCTTTTGGACTTCGATCCTCCTTGAGTTCCTCCATTTGGACGTAGTCGACGGAGCTCTAGCATAGATTCCCACTGTCCCCTTGAGGCGATGAGATCAGGGTTTCTCATCATGTGACAAGAATCGGTGTGAGGCGCCTCAGATGTATGCAATGGTTCAACGGTGATGACTGCGGCTCCAGAGCACTAGTCTTTAGAGGCACATACATGAAGACTTCTCGGCCGTTATTGACAAGGTCAAGCAGGCTCCTGGAATGAAGCGGCGACAGCGGCGCGCCGGCGGGTCGTTCTGACGGCAGTAGTGGTTGTTCGGTGGTCTCAGAATTTTGAGCCGACCATCTAAAGCTAGCGACTATATCCGGTTACATTCCAAATGAATTTTAATGAAATTGATCGAATTTGATTCAAACTCAAACAAACCCGGTGATATTCATTTAAACTTGGATATATTTTACATAAAACCAGAGGATATTTCATCTGATGAACTAAAAAACAAAAAGCAAACTAACCCTACACTACCTTATATACTTGATGGTGACCTCGTAGGTCATGCCATTCCGGGCTAGCCGGCGACTCCTCCTTCACCATCGCTCGAGCCTTGTCGAAGTCGGGCTTCGGGTGGCAGAAGGGCGCGATGGCGCGGTTGGGCATCCCGACAGCGACCTGACATTCACAGATTATCCACTCCGCTTGCTCCTGCATTGTGCGCAGTCCGGCCGCGGCCACCAATAATGTGGGCTGGGGGGAGGGCGGCGGACTTTGCAGGAGGCGGCGGTCTCGCGGAGAGATCACTATTGGCCGCACTTGGCCATCTCCTCGTCGAGGTGACGGAGATGGTGGTTTCTCGTCTCCGTTGTCATCTACGAGCGATCCAGGCCTCGGCTATGGCCAACTCCGGATCCGCTACGATGTGTGGCGATGGGACGTCAGAGTCCAGGAACTACGACCGTCAGAGTCCAGGAACTACGACCGGCGCCGCTCCCTGTCGGCATACTCCGCTGCCGTTAGGTCGCTACAGGATGACGAGCCGTTGTATTTGCCGAGGTAGTGGCGAAGGTGACCGTGCACCTTCGTGACGATTGCATGGGTGATACGTCTCAAACGTATCTACTTTTCCAAACCCTTTTGATATTGTTTTGACCTCATTCTTGCATGATTTGGACTAAACTAACCCGGACTAACGTTGTTTTCAGCAGAGCTGCCTGTATGGTTTATTTGTGTGTAGGAAAACAGATTTTTAAGCATCTCAGAAAAATCCACGAAAAATCCACGCACCCGAAGAAACCAAATACCAGAAGTGGGGCCAGAGGGGGGCCAGGGGGTGCCCAGGCGCCCTGTGGGCGCGCCCCCCCTGGGCCGCACCGGGGGGGGGGGGCGCCTGGGTGGGCCCCACACCCCCTGGTGCCCTACTTTAGCCCGTATTTTTCCTCCCGACGAAGAAATCCCAGATCCGAAGTCCTTTCGCTGTTTTTCGTTGCGGAGCCGCCGCCACCCTCTGTTCTTCTTCGGGAGGGCTAATCTGGAGGCTGATTTGGCCTCCGGAGAGGGGAGATCGTCGCCATCGTCATCATCATCACCACTCCATCATCTCTCCATGACTTCCCCCTTCATGTGTGAGTAATTCCCTTACTGTAGGCGAAGGGGATGGTAGGGATTGGATGAGTTAGATCATGTAATAGTTCGTCAGATTGTTGGGGGCATGTTGCCTATCATCTAGTATGGTGTTTATCATCTTTGCTACAACTTGTTATTCTTAATGCTTGACACTTAGGGCCCGAGTGCCATGATTTCAGATCTGAACCATATGTGTTTGCATGAATATATTTGTGTTCTTGATCCTATCTATGAGTTGTATTCACCTGTTACGGTTCGGAATCGGCGATCCCAAAAGTGACAGCTTGGGACACCAAAGGGGATGGTCCGTAGTTTGAGGATTACATGTATCCATTGAGTTCATTGCTTTGTTCCGGTGCTCTTTGACAGGAGCACCTTAATATCCATTAGTTCCTTTTGGCCCCGTTCGTAGCGGGATGGTAGGACAAAAGATGTTGTGCAAGTTCTTATTGCAAGCACGTACAACTACCTACAGGATACATGCCTAATGTTTGATATTTGCCTAGATGATCATTACTTTTCCGTGTGCCGTGCCCCGAGTTAGAAACTATCTCATCCATGCAACGCCCAACCATCCATCTCCCTAGCCTACAGTATTTTAAACTTTGCCTGTCACTAGTTGCTACTTCTGCCATTTACTACTGCTATTTACTTTTGCTGTTTACTTCTGCTATTACTATCATCACTATCATATCACTGTTACCACTTATCTTTTGTTGCAAGTTAGTCTATTTCAGGTGCGGTTGAATTGACAACTCAACTGTTAAAGCTTATAAATACTCTTTGGCTCCCCGTGTGTCGAATCAATAAATTGGGTTATTCTTACCCGCGAAGACTATCTCGATCCCTTACGGTTGAGGGTTATCAAGTACCGTTTTCTGGCGCCGTTGCCGGGGAGCATAGCAATATTTACAAGTCTACTTGAGGTATCCTACCTGCTGCACTTTATTCACTATGGGTAAGAAAGGTGACCCCAAGGTTCCGATCTTACGATCCACTACAAGAAGAGGTACTGCTCTGAGCACTAGTGCTACGCTTGATTCACCTTCTGTTATGAGTAAGTTTGCCTCACCACCACCACATGATGCTCCTACTGAATCTGTTACTATGTCTGATACACTTGATGATGCTTCTACTACTTTTGATGATGATATTAGTTCACTTGGTTATGCTCTTGAGAAACAAATTACTGCTGCTGCTGAAAAATATGGAATTGAACTTCCTGTTACTCGCTACCCTATTGGTGAAACTTATGATTTTCCTGATTTGAGTAAACTCCAGGAGAGGCTTCTTGATGATGATTACTATATACTTGATGAGGATTTATGCAGGGAACTGACAGAGTTTGCCGGCTCTGACCCTGAAGCTATTAAGAAAATATTTGAAAAACACTCTCTGAAAAACAAAACCGTTCCTAATCCTGAGTTTGCTACATCTGCTATATGCATTGATGATCCTGACTTTGATTTCTCTGTTGATCTTTCACTTATACCTATGGTTGAAGCTGACCCCTTTTATGGCAGAGAAAATGATGATGCTATTGCACACCTAACTAAACTTGGTGAACTTGGTAGCCTGTTTACCACAGATGAGAAGATACGCTACTTCTATGTGACCAAGCTTCTTCCTTTCTCCTTGAAGGAAGGTGCTAAAGCATGGTATGATTCACTCCCATGCGGTTCTATTAAGAATCCTCAGGACTTAGCTCACTCTTTTGTTGATAAGTACTTTCCTGCTCATATGCAACATGCTGCTTTACAAAGAATTTATAACTTTAAACAGTTGCAGGATGAGTCCCTCCCTAAAGCTTGGGGGAGGTACTGCAGTTTGATTCAGGCTAGACCAGGACATGGAGTTCCTAAGAATGAATTAATTGATATATTCTATGCTGGTTTAACTGATGAATCTAGGTCCTATTTGGACAGTTGTGCTGGTTGTGTTTTCAGGAAAAGAACACCGGACGATGCGGAAGATCTAATGGGCAGGATTGCCAAAAACCATGAAGATTGGTCCGTCCCTGAACCACCTCCACCAACAAAGAAGAGGGGCATGTTTGTTCTGAGCCCCGAGGACATGCGAGAAGCAAAGAAGTCTATTAAAGAGAAAGGTATTAAAGCTGAAGACGTGAAGAATCTACCCCCTATTGAGAAGCTGTGTGAGCCTACCACTCACCCTCCTATGGTAGAGGTACACTCTCTTTTAGATTTCAACGCAAGTGACATCCCTCATGGTAAGCCTCCTGATCAATGTTTATATGAGTTTGATAACTTTATTATGAAACAGAATCATTTTAATGAGAGGATAGAAAGTCAGTTGCATGATAATTCCCTTGCTATCAAAAAGTTGCTTGGTGTTTTAGATAGAACAATTAATGATGTTCAATGTCTTGTGAAGCATTTTCATATGGTTCAAACTCAGCTTGATCAAATTTCTAATGTGCAAAGAGATTTGCTTGCTAACAATGCCAAACAAGATAAATTGCAGGCTTTTGGGATTAAGACCCGAGAAGGAACTAGTACTCAAGATCCTCTTTATCCCGAGGGACATCCGAAGAGAATCGAGCAAGATTCTCAAATGCAGGAAGAAGAAATTGTTGTCTCTCCAAATAAGAAAAAGAAACATAAAGAGACTGACAATTCTAATGATCCTATTACAGATGAAGAGCCAGCTATTGATCCCAACAGTGTATCTATCTCCGATGCTGAGACTGAAGACGGTGCTGAACCTGAAGGTAATGATAATGAGAAGAATGATCCGCCTGAAGTTCGAGAGGAAGAAGCACCTGACAAACGAAAGAGGTACACTAAAGAAGACTTCATCGCAAGAAAACATGGGAAGGAGAAAGAACCATGGGTACAGAAACCCATGCCCTTTCCAGGTAAGTCCATCAAATCTAAAGAAGAAGAGCATTACAATAAGTTTTGTGAATGGATTAAACCTCTTTTTCTTCAAATCCCTTTGACTGATGCTATTAAGTTACTTCCGTACTCGAAATATATGAAAGATATTGTCACTAACAAAAGAAAAGTTCCTAATGATGCAATATCTACTATGCTTGCTAACTATTCTTTCAGTGGAAATATTCCTGAAAAGCTCGGTGATCCAGGTATACCCACCATCCCTTGCTCCATAAAGAATAATTATGTCAAAACTGCTTTGTGTGATCTTGGAGCGGGAGTAAGTGTTATGCCTCTCTCTCTTTACGAGAGGCTCTGTTTAGAGAAACTAATTCCTACAGATATCTCCCTTCAGATGGCTGACAAGTCAACCGCTGTTCCGATAGGTATTTGTGAGGATGTTCCAGTTGAAGTTGCTAATTGTTTAATTCTTACAGATTTTGTTGTGCTTGACATGCCCGAGGATGGGAGCATGTCTATTATTCTTGGTAGACCTTTCCTTAACACCGCAGGTGCTATTATTGATTGCAACAAAGGGAAGGTTACCTTTCATGTGAATGATAAAGAACACACGGTATATTTTCCTAAGAAGACCGACAGGAGGCATGCCCTCAACTCTATAGAGAATATCGAGACCGTGAAAATTGGAGAATGGGACTGTCCACTACATGTGCCTCACAAATACAAAACTATCATGGTAGGGACAATGTCCATCAAGGTAAAAGTTCAGTGATTACCTTGTAGGAGGTGATACTTTTTGCTCTATATATCGCTTGTTTGTTGGTAAGACTTGATCAACCTTACTAGTAAACGTGTTTTATATGGATAAAAAGTTGAGCTTTCTATGTTTTCATTTATTTTTAGTATTGTCCTACTTGCTGTACCAAGTATCTAAGTTTTTGAAGCTTCACAATACTACTAACTACTTCAAGTTTTCAGAGAGTTTCGCAGCTTTTTGAACTTCGAAAAAATTTCAACAGTGAAGTTTTCAGAAAAATTCCAGAAAAATTATATTAAAAATTTCCACAACGGGAGAGACCCGGAAAGTCCTGGGGCCAGCCAGGGGGGCTACCAGTGGCCCAGGCGGCCAGCTGGCGCGGCCCAGCCCCTGGCCGCGCCCACAGGGCGCCTGGGGCCCACGGGACCCCCCTCCAGGTACTTCTTCTTCCCCTCTCTCTCTCTTTTTCCAGAAACCCGAGTTCTGGTCGTGTTCTTCTTGGTCTTGCTGTTCTTGGGGGCGATTCTTCGATCTCTCTCTACAGCCCATCATTTGAGCTGAAATTTTGAGCAAATACTCCCTGGTATGTGACTCCTCCACCCCTCCAATTAGATTTTTGATTGGTGGCCTCATTTGTGAGTATTTAGTAGTTCTTGGTGCTGTAGAGATGAGCTTGCATGCATGTGTAGAAGGTTGTTTTCCAAGTTTTGATGCAAGTTTATGCCTTGGGAAAGTGAGTTGAGTAGTTTGCCTTAGCTCACTTTGTTTTAATCCTCGTTTTTGTGAATTGTAAAAAAATTCAGAAATGAGTTTATTAGGAAGGGCAAAAGGATGGCTTGAGAAGAGGAGGCCCGCACACTCCGATCGAGTCACTAGGGCCGCAGCTTCACCAACGACTGCCAGGATGAGCTATAAATGAAGATCATGTGCCCCTGGAGTTGTTGGAAGATACAAGTCCAGCACGTGCGATGACATAGCCATGTGACAAATTCATGGAAGCTGCGGGAATCAAGGATGAGTTTTATAATCTTTGTGCTAATGCAGGTTTGACACGGCTCGTCACCAGCCGTGTTACTCAGTATCAAAAACTCACCTCCATTTTCATTAACAGTTTTAGATATAATCCTGAATCAGGTGCTATTGAGTTTAAAATTTATAATGATCTTATCACCATGACTTTGGGAAATTTTTGTGAAGTAATAGGTGTGTCGAACGTTGGGAGGACGGCAAGGATGGCTACTCAGCCCTCCGAGCTGAAAACCGTCATCAACTCTCTCTGCAGCATGGGTACGAGGGATATTCATCGGTCGAAGATCTCCAGTATCTTGTTTCCTCACCTCAGGTATTTTGCATACTATATTGCTAGAGGGGTGTTAGCTCGTGACAACACGGGCAACATTTCTGCTCCGAATATTGCTATCCTGGCAGCAGCCCTCTCAGGGAGGTCTGATTATAATATTGGTACCTTAATTGCTCGACGCCTTGCTATGAACGGTAACAAGGGGGACTTATATGGTGGCATTTATGCCACACTTTTCTTAGAGCATCTTGGAGGCACCCCACATCCCGATGATACTCCTTTTACTTATTTAAGCTTTGATCTTGCTGCTATGAAAAGGCATAAGTTTGTTACCATGGGTTCTGAGCTTGATAACCTTGTTTATATCTTGCGTTTCGGAACTACTGCGGAACGCGAGATCCGTCTACCTGCACCTCTTTTGTTTGATTTTTCTCGCAGGAACGGATGGTCCTTTGATATTGTCCAGTTCGACGAGTTCATGGTCCAGCATCAGTTCCATAACCCCATGGAGGGGGTTGTGCCCGACGAGGAGAGGCACGGTGAGATACCACATTTTCAGGAAGAGACCGCCACCGAGTTTGGTGAAGGGTCTTCCTCTGTTTGGCGCTCGGAACCTTCCTCGTGGGAGACTCCGAGGAGTTTAGTGTACGCGCCATCGTCCTTCTACGACCCTTGGTCTCACCACCATACCCCTGGAGCAGGAGGCTCCTGGGGGCAGTAGCTGCTACCAACTTAGGCCAAAAGCCTAAGCTTGGGGGAGTACGTGCCCTTCTCACTTTTTCATTGTATTATCCGTTTTATTCACTTCGATCTTTTCGAAGTTTTTACCCGTTCTTCTTTATTCCTCTATGCGCAGAAAACAACAAAAAGATTTTCTCTTTCTTTTGCTTTGTTTTCAACTTTTGAAAAACCCAAAAAGATTTCCTTTTTCTCTTTAGTTTGCTTTGTTTTCAGAGATCAGCTCGAGTCCGTGGTGGCATTTGATTATATTTCCTACGTTCGATCGTGCAAGTGACAAGCAGTAATGACGAAGATCGACTGAAAGGAAGCAACAAGGAAGACCAGTATGAACTCTTATTGTTTCTACTTTTGTACATATGCCTGTACTTATGATCTAGAGACCAGCTTGTAGCGACATAGTGCTATGTTTACAATGCTCTTCCAGTGGTTCATGCTTTCCTTGTGGGTAGTCTCCAATAACTAGAGTATATAATGTGATATTGAAATGATCTACATGCATCGCACTGCTCATAGTCTGGTATACTAAGGTGGTATTTCCCTTTAGAGAATTTTTGGATTGACTTGGCACATGCTTACACATGTTTAAGACTAAAAAGTCTACTTTGCCTTGATGATCTTCGAGTTTTAGAACAGTTATATCACTTTCATGCCCGATTCAATGTTGCTTTGTCGCTCTGCATGATTATGACCGTTATTGCTCTCTAGTTGGTTGCTTCCCAGTCTTCTGCTAAACCTCCACCCGTACTAAGCGGAATGACTGCTTGTGCATCCAACACCTTTAAACCTGTTATGCCATATGAGTCCACTATACCTTCCTATACATGGTATTTACCTGCCATCCCTAACGAAGACTTTCATGTACCATCTCGAAATTAATCAAAAGCATTTCTCTTTTTGTGCCTATGTTTTAGCTCATGGGGAAGTAGTAGTTAATTCATGATCTCTTTAAGTTGGACAAGTTTCACCCCTGGATTGCATGCAGAATGTGCGAACCCCTAATATGAAAAGGAACTGGCATTGAGTGCGCCCGGCTCAAAAAGATAATATAACAAACGAACCCTCCTTCACGCTTTGTTCATGAGAAATCAGAAAACTTTGGCAGTGATAAACAAAGGAGATTAAGAGGATGTGATCGTCCTCATGTGGGAGCCGTTCCTCGAGACTTGTCTGGCTTAAAAAGTGATTGAGTTATCTGCTAGCATTCGTTGACGAAATATGCACCTCTCAAAAACATGTTTACTTCTGTTTTTAAAACCAAGAGCTCTGGTACATGTTTAGTTTTTTGTTTCCGATCATGGGTTTTCAACTTTGCCAATAAAAGCCACGGTTCGAGAGTCTCATCTTCCTTCTTCAAAGCACTGACTAGGAGAGCATAATTGTCATTCTGAGTGTAATGTGCATTGTCCCAAAGTATTACATTGTCTTCTGCATACTAGTGATCTTATTTATTCTGAAATTCTTAGTTCTAGTCTCCTTTAAAACTCTGGAGGAGTCTCTGCATTTATGTTTTGCTTCACTCATGGAGGCTAGCGAGATACCACCTTAATATGCTCAAGCTATGTGCAATGTGATCTTGTCTTGATTTTCGGTAATATATTGTTTACTCTTAATTATTTGTGACTGGTCACTTGAAAGAAGGATTGCTCCTTGCATTGTTCTCATAAGTACTGTTTTAATACTTGCTGAACTCTTTTCGTAGTACATGCTTATATACATCTAATGAAGCAAAAGAGTTTGTCAAAGTTTTCTTTGTCGCGTCCAGTTCGTTGAACTGAATTGCTTGAGGACAAGCAATATGCTAAGCTTGGGGGAGTTGATACGTCTCAAACGTATCTACTTTTCCAAACCCTTTTGATATTGTTTTGACCTCATTCTTGCATGATTTGGACTAAACTAACCCGGACTGACGCTGTTTTCAGCAGAGCTGCCTGTATGGTTTATTTGTGTGCAGGAAAACGGATTTTTAAGCATCTCAGAAAAATCCACGAAAAATCACGAAAAATTCACGCATCCGAAGAAACCAAATACCAGAAGTGGGGCCAGAGGGGGCCAGGGGGTGCCCAGGCGCCCTGTGGGCGCCCCCCCTGGGCCGCGCCTGGGTGGGCCCCACACCCCCTGGTGCCCTACTTTAGCCCGTATTTTTCCTCCCGACGAAGAAATCCCATATCGGAAGTCCTTTCGCTGTTTTTCGTCGCGGAGCCGCCGCCACCCTCTGTTCTTCTTCGGGAGGGCTAATCTGGAGGCTGATTTGGCCTCCGGAGAGGGGAGATCGTCGCCATCGTCATCATCATCACCACTCCATCATCTCTCCATGACTTCCCCCTTCATGTGTGAGTAATTCCCTTGCTGTAGGCGAAGGGGATGGTAGGGATTGGATGAGTTAGATCATGTAATAGTTCGTCAGATTGTTGGGGGCATGTTGCCTATCATCTAGTATGGTGTTTATCATCTTTGCTACAACTTGTTATTCTTAATGCTTGACACTTAGGGCCCGAGTGCCATGATTTCTGATCTGAACCATATGTGTTTGCATGAATATATTTGTGTTCTTGATCCTATCTATGAGTTGTATGCACCTGTTACGGTTCGGAACCGGCGATCCCAAAAGTGACAGCTTGGGACACCAAAGGGGATGGTCCGTAGTTTGAGGATTACATGTATCCATTGAGTTCATTGCTTTGTTCCGGTGCTCTTTGACAGGAGCACCTTAATATCCATTAGTTTCTTTTGGCCCCGTTCGTAGCGGGATTGTAGGACAAAAGATGTTGTGCAAGTTCTTATTGCAAGCACGTACAACTACCTACGGGATACATGCCTAATGTTTGATATTTGTCTAGATGATCATTACGTTTCCGTGTGCCGTGCCCCGAGTTAGAAACTATCTCATCCATGCAACGCCCAACCATCCATCTCCCTAGCCTACAATATTTTAAACTTTGCCTGTCACTAGTTGCTACTTCTGCCATTTACTACTGCTATTTACTTTTGCTGTTTACTTCTGCTATTACTATCATCACTATCATATCACTGTTACCACTTATCTTTTGTTGCAAGTTAGTCTATTTCAGGTGCGGTTGAATTGACAACTCAACTGTTAAAGCTTATAAATACTCTTTGGCTCCCCGTGTGTCGAATCAATAAATTGGGTTATTCTTACCCGCGAAGACTATCTCGATCCCTTACGGTTGAGGGTTATCAATGGGGCGGGGGCGGCGACGAGTGCCGCCCCTCCTTCATGCGCCAGGGCAGTGGCGAGAGCAGCTCCTCCTTGACCCATAGGGGAGGCGGCGAGACGGGATCCTCCTTGAGGTCCCGTCCGATATGGATGCCACAACTGCGTAGGGAGAGTGGAGAGGGGATGCGGGATCCGGCTTGACGTGGTGGAGCGTCTCCGGTAGCGGAGTCGGGCACTTGACATGGAGGACACAACGACCGAGCATAACCTCCATCTGTTGCTCGTTCTCCTCGTCAGTCACGGCGTAGACCACGCCCTGCGTCACCGTCTGCTGCGGCGGCGGCTAGTCGTGCTCATCGCGAGAGGAGATGACGGCCTCCGCCATCGCCGAGGAGCCGGACGCCGATGAGGACGATGGCCCCAGAGTTAGAGGGTGGCGGAACCTCCGGAGCCCGTCCCGGAGCCACCGCCTGCCGAGGCCGAGGCCCATGACTTGCGCATCATCGGAGTTGTCGAGGAAAAGAGGAGATGAGGAGGAGGACGTGTAGACCAACGCGGTGTGTGCGATGTAGCTGGAACCGGAGCACGACTTATATAGCCTCGGCCAACCATGCGAACAGGCGGTCTGCTGCTTCAGTGCAGTGCAGCGACCAAAGTTGGTTTCTCGGGAAGCCGCATATGCACTGAAGCGGCGTCTACCGAGAGGTTGCGTTGGTCAGCGCAGCTCCCCCTCCCATCCGGTCACATCAAGCGGCGTCGACGCCAACCACGGCTTGCTCTGGACCTGCATTGATGCGGCGCCGGAAGCGGCGCGTGCGTCAGATGAAAAGCGCATGAGAGACGGGTGGGTTGTATGGTGGGCCAGGTTAGACAGACGCAGACGTGGCAGTGGTGAATCCCGCAAACCCTCCCTCACCTAGTTTGTTTTCGGTTTGCGAAAAAAAAACGCGTTCGGTTCGGTTGATATAGAACCGCGTTCGATAAAACACGTTCGGATCACGTGATGAACAGTTGTGAATGGTTTGAGAGTCGACGCTGGAGATCTTTAAGGGCAAAATTATGTGAGATCGCTAGAGATGCTACTAATAATTAGAGCTCCGGTGTCTCTCATGGGTGTATTCAAGCTACCTGACAGCTTATGTGAGGAACTCACCAAGATGATTCGTGACTTTTGGTGGGGCGCGAGCCAAGGGCATCATCGCACACACTGGGTGGCTTGGGATATCATGCTTCGTCCTAAATCTCATGGGGGCATGGGTTTCCGGGATATGAAACTTTTTAACCAAGCTTTGCTGGCCAAACAAGCCTGGAGATTGATTGAGAATCCAGAAAGCTTGTGTGCTCAAGTGCTCAAAGCCAAGTATTACCCAAATGGGTTCCTAGTTGATACAGTTTTCACCGGCAATGCCTCGTCGTCATGGCAAGCTATTGAGTATGGGCTGGAGCTACTAAAAAAGGGAGTGATTTGGCGTATCGGGGATGGCTCAAAGGTGCGAATATGGCGAGATCCTTGGATTCCTCGGGATCAGTCTCGTCGCCCAATAACGCCAAAACGCCGCTGTCGGCTCAAGTGGGTCTCGGAGCTTCTCAATACTGATGGTACATGGAATAGAACACTTTTTTTTTTAGAAAAGGAGGATGACCCCCGGCCTCTGCAACTGGGCGATGCATACAGCCACTTTATTAATTATTCTCACAAGATCTTACAAAGTAATACCATAGTAAGATCTCACAAGATCTCACAGCCACTTTAGTCTTCTCTTGCTACGCAGGCTACAAAAAAGCACCGGCATCTCGAAGAAGACCATACGTGCACACTTTGTGGGCTGGAGGCAGAGAGCACCCACCATGCGCTGATTAGATGCCCACATGCAGTGGCATTATGGCAGGCCATGCGTGAGGATTGGGATCTCCCATCCCATGACGTGTTGTGTGATGCCCAGCCGGATTGGTTATTCCGGTTGCTGGAGAAACTCTCAGAAAATCAGAAACTTGCCTCTCTGATGATCATGTGGCGGATCTGGTATGCTAGGAACGAGATCACTCACCACAAACCTCCTGTTCCGATTGAAGCGTCACGTCGATTTTTGACCAGCTACATCAATTCCCTCATCACTATCAAGCAACACCCATTAGCAGATTTAGCGAAAGATAAACAGATACTGAATTTTTCAGGATATGAGCCTCCATTCTCACATGAAGTAATGCCGAAGCCGCGTTGGGAAGCCCCTGTGAGAGACCATGCGAAGTTGAATATTGATGGTTCATTCGTAAAGGAGGACGGTACGGCAGGGGCCGGGATGATTTTGCGTGATCACGATGGTGCAGTCATCTTTGCCGCCACACGAGCTCTATTTAATTGTGCTGATGCTCTTGAAGCTGAGTTAGCTGCCATGAAGGAAGGTCTGCAGCTTGCCCTTCACTGGTCGGAGCTGCCGCTGATTGTGGAGACGTACTGCGTCGAAATGCTGCACATGATCCACGCAAGAGGAGTTGATAGATCCAGGTATACGTATCACATTAGTGAGATCAAAGAGATTCTGTCTCACGAAAGGAACACAAGTCTAGCTAAAATAAGCCGCCATGCTAATATGGCGAGCCATACCTTAGCAAGCATGGGGCGTTCGCAGCAACGAACCGCCTGTTGGCTTCGGAACTCGCCTGATGAGATAGCTAGCATAGTAAAGTCTGAATGTAATCGTTACGGTTGATTAATGAAAGTTCCTTTCCCACAAAAAAAAAAAACAGTAACCTCCAATAACAATTTGAACGCAATCAGCGCTCACCACACGCACAAATATCTTGCCAAAATCTAGAAGAGGCACGTAGCGGATAAGGTCACGGTCAAGATATTTCGGTCGACCACGTGGGGTCACCCAAGTTGACACCCCTGGCAGCCTAGCTAGCTAGCATAGCGCCACCAGCAGCACCGCACACGAGCGATGCACTGAACCTTGAAAATTGAAACTCGCTGCAGTACAAATCAGTGAGCCGTCACGGTCACATGCATCCCTCCTCTCAGACGAAATAGTCAAGGGGCAGCACTGCCCTCGGAGGAAACGATGACACCCTGAACTCGTTTTGAACTCGTTTTGCACACTCGTTTTGAACTCGACGACACGATGGAGGCGTCCGGATGACACCCTGAATATCTATTTTGCATGGGCGAGAATTCGGTCTGGACTGACGACCGGCCAGTGATCTTTGGATGATTCATTCAGAAGTTGTCTTCAAAGATGCCCCGGGCCATCTCCCTTGCCCTTGGTGATGAATCACTCCGGTCGTTTTCGTTCTACGGAGCACTCGTGTGGCCAGTGCCGTGTCGGCACAGACATCATGGGCCACATCGCAGCCCACAAGTGGCCAATTGCTTGTTTCCCCCGAGACAAATTAACATGTGCGGCAAGGAGCCGGTTTTGACGGAGCACAGATGATGGTTTGGTTCGCCTATAAATGCTTTACACCTTCCATTGTTCTCTTCACTCACTCACTCACACACACAAGAAGAAGAAGGAGAGGAAGAAGAAGAGAAAGAAAAGGCAAGAAGAGGAGGAAGGACAACACAGCACAGGTGGAGCCATGGAGCACTCGTACAGCAGCAGCGGCATCAGCAACTACGGCAGTGCAAAGCAGAGGAGGCCTGCGCTGAAGAGGGGGCAACTGAAGCGGCAGATCGTGAGGACCATCAGCAACCTCATGGCGCCGAGGAACGACGGCGCCGGCGCGGACAAGAGGGCGTCAGGCCGCACCAGCTTCGGCGCCTACAACTGAAGCTCTCAGAGACGCCGTCGAGTGTCCCCTTCCTTCAGACCCACCAGATTAGCATTTTACTTAGCAGTAGCTTCATACTGGTTTTTCTTCCCAAGTCTTCTCCGATTGTACAGAGTTCTGCGATTGTACAGATAATGAATAGACAGGTTATGTGCAATTTCGTGTGCAGTGTACTGTCACTTTGGGATGCAGTACTCCTTTTTCTTCTTCTCGAACGCTGTTATTTGGCTGTGCGTACAACGCACTAGTGAACAAATACAGACGGGATGGAATTCAGAGGGACGCCAGTGTTTTTTTTTTTTCAAAACCGAGGCAATTTTTTTGCATCATTCATTAAATAAGAAAAAAAATTAAAGTTCAAAGTTTTACAATGCACCCATAGAGGTTCATCTTCCGATGGAGATGGCGGGGACTACGGTGGTGATCATGGACAGTATGGCGGGAACGGCGGCCACAGCTTCACTGGACCTCCGGGAATACGTGCCAACTGTTATCGGATAAAATGAATGTCAAGCTTAATGTGCTTGGTGCGGCGATGATGAACCGAATTAGAAGAGAGGTAGACGACGGCAGAGGCGGAGCCAGGATTTCTCAAAGCCTGGGCTAAAGCTAAGTGACTATATATGACGTTAAATACCGCACATACCAAAGCAACTTAGAAGTACATCACAAATTTACATTAAAAATAAAATATTAATTAATTTTTACCGTTATAGGAAATATGACAAAAGAAATAGTTTAACAAAGTGCATCGTCGTAAAACTTGGTACCATATAAATGAAGAACGACTTGCTTTATTTGAGGCCATTGTTTCTTCACCAACAATAATAGCAGGACCTGGAAATTTAAACTTAAAACAGAGTATTTAAAATCATGACATTTGACATGTGCTAAGCCAATTGTTCATGTGAATTGCAAGAAAAAAAGCTATCACGAAGTGCACGAGGTAGTAGACCATTGTACTTCCTAGTATTTCCGGGCCATGCTGATTTTGTAGGCCATTCACTGATGTTGGTATTGTTTGATGCAGACTGGTTGGATGCTGCTTGAAACCGATTTGTATTTCCTTTTTGTTAACAAATAAAATAACAATGAAATAAATTTTACTAAAGAAATAAAATTTAGCATCACAAATTCACTGATTTCGACTCATAAATAAGGAATTAGTAGGGAAAAAAATAGATGGTACAAGAGATTACAAGCCTAGTTGGCCAGACCTAAAGTCGATTGTGTAGATGGAGCAGAACAAGAACGCTCGAGGGGGCAGCTCCGACAAGGCGAGAGATGATCCGATCTGTGCGTAGGTCTAAACGTCCGTCTGTCTAGTCGAGATCTCCAGGGAACTGGCGGCGCAGCGTAACCGCGTCAGATCTTTTTCTTGATCGGACGAGCAAGAAGAAAAACATCAGTGGCGTCATGGGCTATTAGTGAACGGCGATGGAAAGCTAGGCCCAACCAGTTGGGCTATTACCGGGCTGAGACCAGTGCTGCGTTTACATGCCTGGGGCTGGGCCTATTTTAGTCAACGAATATGGAAAATATTAACTGGATGCATAACTACTAATTGGGCCACGCCTGGGGCTATAGCCCCAGTTGCCCCAGGCCCAATTCCGCCCCTGGACGGCGGAGATGTTTTCACAGTACACCACGATGGCCTTGTCGACTGGACACGAAAACTCATGAAGAAGCTGGCAGAGCCACGAACACTTGGCGACCACATTAGCCACCGCACGATATTCCGCCTCGGCGCTGGAGCGAGAAATGGTGGGATGCCGCTTGAATGACCAAGAGATAAGTGATGGTTCAAGATAAACGCAATATCCTGAACTGGAACGTCGCGTGTCAGGGCAACCAATCCGGTAAGCATCAGAGTAGGCGATGATGCCCATAGAGGTCAAGGCATGAAGTGAGAGCCCGAGAACCAGGGTGCCTCGGACGTAGCGAAGAATCCGCCCCACCGAAGTCCAGTGAGCATCATATGGAGCATGCATATGGAGGCACACCTGTTAAACGGCGTACCGGAGCTCCGGTCATGTAAGAGTGAGGTATTGTAGAGCACCGACAATAGACCAGTAGAACGAAGCATCCGGAGCCGGTGACCCATCTATGGCAGAGAGCTTGGCCTTTGTGTCGACATGCGTGGGCGCCTATTTGCAATTGAGCAACCCAGCGCGATCAAGAAGATCATGAGCGTAACTCCGCTGATGGAGAAAGAAGTCATCCGCACGACATCATCCCGAGGAAGTAGTGCAGAGGACGCAAGTCCTTAATGGTGAATTATGCGCAAAGACGGCGGGTGGGCTGTCAAAGAAGAGCAGTACAACAAGCTATCAGGATGATGTCGTCAACGCAGAGAAGCAGGTAGGCGGTAGCATCGCCCTGGTGATAGACGAACAGTGAAGCTTCGAAACGAGTGGAGCGGAAACCAGGCTGATGAAGACATGTTGTGATGCGCCGGTACCATTGATACGTCCAAAACGTATCTATAATTTCTGCTTGCTCCATGCCTCTTTTGTGTGATATTGCTATGATATTTATGCACTTCCATACACTTTTGATCATATTTGGACTAACCTATTAACTCAGTGCACCATAGTGCCAGTTCCTGTTTTCTGCTGTTTTTCTATTTCACGTTTCCCCCATATTAAAAGTGCCCTAAAAATTCCGAGAAAAATACAGGAAAAATCAGCGTATCGGGAGCTTCAAGAAAAACCAAGGCAGGGCCAGAGGGGAGCCTGGGGTGGCCCAGGCGGCCACCCGGCGTGGCCCCACCCCTGGCCGCGCCAGGGGGGCGCCTGGGGCCCCACCTCCGCCTCTGGTGACCCCCTTTTGCATATATATTGCACGTGTCCCGAAACCCTCGAGGACGGAACCCTTTTCGCAATCTCGTCTTTGTTCCGCCGCCGCCTCGCTTCCAAGATCGGGTGCACCAGGAGAACTCTTCCCGGCACCCTGCCGGAGGGGAGAGAAACCACCGGGAGCTTCTCCACCACCATGGACGCTTCCCGGATGAGTTGTGAGTAGTCCCCCTTGGACCATGGGTCCATGACCAGTAGCTATGTGATGTTCTCCTCCCTTCTTTGTTCTTCATGGATTAGACCTCGTGAGTTGCCCTACATGATCAAGGCACATATGTAATCTTTATGTTGTTGCTCTGCTGAGTTTGCTGGGATCCGATGGATTATGAGATTATGTTCAGATTGTGTATGAGTAATATATTTGATTCACCTCTTTTATATTTATGTTCTTGAGTAATTCTTGCATGTTCTCCGTTGTTGTTTATTGCTTTGGCCAAGTAGTAGGTAGTAACTCCAAGAGGGAACGTTATGCTTGATCGTGGGTTCATGCCCCTCGATGACTAGCTTGAGTGACAGAAACATGAGTCTAGGGGATGTGTTGTTGCCACAAGGGGGAAAACAACGGTGCTTGTACTTGCGGGTGCAAGGATTGTTTACTTTACGCAAAGTTCTTTTAATGCAGTTGTCTGTTGCTTTGAGTTTACACTTTGGGTGGGACTCGCAACTTAATACCAGCGAGATGTTCTGGATAGATATCTCAAGGTGGATGATTAGTAGTAGATGCAGATGGATTTCGGTCTACTTGCCTTGGCGTACCGCCCATGCTTTTGAGCCTCTACCTTTCTTTACAGCATAGTTAGCATTGGTTTGCGCACATAATCCTGTCAATTGCCCAGATGTAATTTGTTTACCTCGATTAGCTGTTTTATCGTCTTTTGGGAGAGAGACATCACTAGTGAACATCATGGGACCCCGGTCCATATTACCATCACTGATCACATCCGCTATTTACTTCCTGTTCTTATTTCCTAGTTGCAGTCATACCTATCACTATTACCTCTTGCGTTTGATCCTTTGTAAACAGCAAGGCCGGAGGGATTGACAACCTCTCTGTACTCGTTGGGAGCAAATTTATTTGTATCTGTGTGCAGGTCCTGTCAACCGCTAAGTTGGCCCCGTTAGCGTTGACACCTTCTTGTTGGCCCTCGGAGTCTCACGGGATTCGATCCTTGGTATCTTGCCAAGGGAAACTTGCCGTTACGCTACATCTCAAACCTTCCACTTGGGGTAACCAACGAGGGGCGAGAAGCCATCAAGCAAAAGTTTCTGGCGCCGTTGCCGGGGACTCCACTCTTCAAGATAGGGGAGTTGCATGCTATCTTTTATCTTTGCTTTTTAGTCTTGTTAGTTTACCTGTCACTTTTTGCTTTAGTTTCCTTTATCAAAAATCACAAAAATAGTTATCTTGCTTGCTGCTGCTATGGGTTCCACTGAGAACACCAAGTTGTGTGACTTCACTAGTCATAACAACAATGACTTTATCTGCACGCCTATTGCTACACCTGCCACTTCAGCACCTTCTTATGAAATTAAACCTGCTTTACTGAACCTAGTTATGAAAGATCAATTCTCCGGTGCTGGAGATGATGCTGCTTTGCACTTAAATAATTTTGTTGAGCTCTGTGATATGCAAAAGTACCAAGAAATAGATGGTGATATTGTTAAGCATAAGCCTTTTCCTTTCTCCTTGAGAGGAGGAGCTAAAATCTGGTTTCAATCCTTGCCTAGGAATAGCATAGATTCTTGGGACAAGTGCAAGGATGCCTTTATTGGGAAGTACTATCCCCCTGCTAAAATTATCCAACTAAGGAGTAACATAATGAATTTTAAACAATTGGATAATGAACACGTTGCCCAAGCTTGGGAACGCATGAAATCTCTTGTCAAGAACTGCCCTACTCATGGTTTGACTACTTGGATGGTTATCCAAACTTTTTATGCAGGCTTGAACTTTACCTCGCGGAACTTGTTGGATTCGGCCACGGGAGGGACCTTTATGTCAACTACACTTGGTGCTGCCACGAAGCTTCTCGACGAGATGATGACCAATTATTCTCAATGGCACACCGAACGCGCTCCAACAGGTAGGAAGGTAAACTCTGTCGAGGATATTTCCTCCCTAAATGAAAAAGTTGACTTGATCATGTCTCTACTTTCCAAGCAATCTTCTATTGATCCTCATGATGTTCCTTTAAATTCTTTGATTGCTCAAGATCAAGTAGATGTGAACTTTATCTCTAGAAACAATTTCAATAACAATGCTTATAGGAGTAATTTTGGTAGCAACCCTAGACCGTTCCCCTCTAATTCCTATGGGAACAACAATGCTTATCCTAACACCAAGAACTCCACTTCTGAACTAGAGATTATGCTTAAAGATTTCATCACTACCCAAAAAGCCTTCAATAAGAGTGTAGAAGAAAAACTAGCCAAACTAGATAATCTCTCTTCGAAGGTAGACAATTTAGCCCATGAGGTAGAGTTGCTTAAAATTAGAACTTATCCTCTTGAGGAGAGGAAGACCACTCCTATGAATGCTATTCAAGTGCAAATTAATGAAAACATTAGGATGATGGCTAAACTTAAAAAGAGATGGGCTAGAGAAAAGGAGGAAGAAGATAGAATTAAGAACCTTCCTACCCACCACACTGTTGCTACTATCCAAGTTGTTGAGGATATCCAAACTCTTAGCACGCAATGCACTCCTAGTCCCGTTGGACCTATTAATGGTGATGCTATGACCTCAACCGTAAAAGAAGAAACTCCTATGACCATAGAAGCTACCAAACAAGTGAGCCTAAAGGACACCACTACCACTTTACTTGATAGTAGTGACCTTGATTTTGATAATTGCACCCTTTCTGAAGTTATTGATTTTCTTCACAAGATGTCTAGAGATCCCCACACTAGCACACTTAACCTTGCCTTCACGGAGCATATCACTAATGCTCTCATCAAAGCTAGGGAGGAGAAGCTTAGGGTAGAAGCCTCCATACCTAGAAAGCTAGAAGATGGTTGGGATCCTATGATCAAAATTAAGTTGAATAACTTCTCTTGCTATGCTTTATGTGATGTTGGAGCTAGTACCTCCATTATGCCCAAAAGAATGTATGATATGCTTAAATTGAAACCTTTTGATCCTTGTTCTTTTGGTGTTCGTCTTGTTGATTCTTCTGTAAAGAAACCTTTGGGGAAGATCGACGATGTTCTTATCATTGTCAATGACAATTATGTTCTCGTTGATTTTACTATTATGGATATTGAATGTGAACCTTCTTGTCCAATTATTTTGGGACGTCCTTTTCTTCGCACCGTTGGTGCTATCATTGACATGAAAGAGGGGAATATAAAATTCCAATTCCCTCTCAAGAAAGGAATGGAACACTTCCCTAGAAAGAAGATTAAGTTACCTTTTGAGTCCGTTACACGGGCTAGCTATTCTCTTACTCTTGATAAAACTTGATCTTCTCTCTTTGCATTATGCCTAGCTTAAAGGCATAAAAGAAAGCGCTTTTGGGAGGCAGCCCACAACGAATTAGGTTTTATTTTGCTTTTGTTGTGTCTTGATGTTTGTTACTACAGTAGCATCATCATTGTATCTTTTCTTTTCAGCTTTGTGCTAAGTTTAGCCTCCGGTTGCAAGAAAGTTTAAAAGTTGTGACGTGCAGTCCAGAAAACATATTCTGTCCTTGGACAGAAAAATTCTTATAAAATCACCAGATCATCTTTTTGGTCTGAATTTTTTCTACAGCGTGCTCTATACAATTGGCTTTCGGGCGTCTGTTCTGAGGTTTTTGATTTGAGTTGCATAAGTGCCCCGAAAAAATTATTTACTACCTGCTGGTCTATTTTTCACAGATTCTGTCCTGTTTTGCCTTTTCTTCGTTTTGCAAACCTTGAGCTTGCTTTTTCTTTGCAAAAACCTTTTGGCAATCTTGAGAAACAGTAGCTCTTCAAGAATTTCCTTATTTCCAGTAGGGAAAAATTATTTTATTATGTGTACTAACCTCGCTAATCAGATTATGATGAGTTATGTATGAAGGGAGTTTTCAAGTGTGCGAGGGAAGATGATAAAAAGATTCAGGAGGGTCAAACGCTCAAGCTTGGGGATGCCCCCGTGCACCCCCAAGAAATATTCAAGAAGACTCAAGCGTCTAAGCTTGAGGATGCCCCCGTGCATCCCCTTCTCCATCAACAATTATCAGTTCGTCTTTCGTTCCACTATATTTTAATCACTTCATGCGTTATGTGCTATGCTTGGGGCGTCTTGCTTTCAGTTTCCTTTTTAGTTTTCTTTAGCTTTGCTTGCTGTTCATAACGAGTTAGAACCCAGCTTTCTTTGTGTGGGAGAGAAACACGCTCCACTTCAACCTAGAACACAACATAGGATTTTTATGCTTATCTTTGCTGTGTGTGTACTTTGTCTTTCCATAGCTAATGTCATGTTTAGCTCTTAGTTTTCATGCTTTTCTTTTTAAAGAGCTTTTGTTTAGTTGGTTGCTGAACTCTCTTGAGTTTTCATGTTTATCTTGTTAAGAGAGTTTGTCTGTTGCACTGAGTTGTGTGTCTTAACTTAAAGTAGGTAATTGAGGTTGCTATTTAATTTTAGTAGTAACTTGCAATAGTTTTGAGGTATTGCCATGAGTAATGTCTGAACTTTTGGTGTCAAGAGCTTTAGCCTATTAGTGATAGATGTCGTATTTTGGGCAATCCGTGTTTATTTCCGAAAACCTACAAAATAGTTGAGAACTTTAGCTACTAAATGGATCACTAATCTTTGGAGGGATCGAATATTAGAGTACACTCACGTACCATGGGTCGAAGATGCGCAAGGGTAACCAAACCCCCATACACACCTCCTCGGGGTACTTGTCTCTTTGTGAACCTCCTAATTAGATTGAGAATTACCGATAATAAGTGCATGAGTTCTTCGGACTAATGTGAGTATTCGAAAGTTGACACTTCCACCTAACCATATTTTTCTAGCCTCTTCGGTACCGTGCATTGCTCTTTCTCACCTCGAGAGTTGGCGCATACTTCGCCGGTGCATCCAAATCCTTGGCACGATACGCTCTGTCATCATAAGCCTCATTATATCCTTCCTCAAAATAGCCACCATACCTACTTATTAAGGCATTTCCATAGCCTTTCCGAGATACATTGCCATGCAACATCCATCTTCTCATGACTTGATCTTCATGTCATACATGCTTTTTGCTTGATCGATGAGCCGCATGCTAGTTGGGCCTTGCCCTAATCATTGCTACATGACGCGCTAGTATCATTGCATATCCTGCTACACTGGCACAGGCATACATTTGCATACATCATGATAGTTTCATTTTCTTTATGTTGAGTACTTTTGTAAAGTGTGAAAGATCTTCAATACTTCTTGTAATATATAGAGTGTTGCCCCTAAAGTGAGGAAAAGATCCCAAAGAGGACAAATCAAAAGATCCCAAAGAGGACAAAATCAAAAGATCCCAAAGAGGACAAATGAGAGATAAATAGAAAGAGCCATTGAGGCCACAAAAAAATTAAAAAAATAGAAAAAAAGAGAAAAAGAAATAAAAAGAGAGAAGGGGGCACAGTACTATTTCTTTTGAGAGATCCACACTCGTACTCAATCTTATACCTTGTACTCCATAGAGATTATCATTCATGCATATAGCTATGTGGGGACCTTTACACTATAGAACTTGGCTTGTATATTCCAATGATGAGCCTCCTCAAAAGAGCTCTAGGTCTTCTTGAGCAAGCAAGTTGGATGCACCCCCACTAGTTCCATTGAAGAGCTTACCTTAGCTCATATGTGCATCCGTTGCATGGCAATCCCTACTCCTCACATCATATCTATCATTTGGCTTTCCCTCGCCGATGATTGTCCTCATTGATGTGAGCCTTTCACACCTTTTTTGTCTTCCCCCTCCATCATTTTTCTCTCTTTGCCATCCTAAGTGTCGACTTTCTTGCTTACGCTCATCCATTGCATGAGTGCTCAAAATATCGAAAGGGAGTGGATCATTTTGACTTGTACCTGGCTGACGGTCTGGGGATGAGTCAAGATAAGATTCCAAAGAAGACCAAGTATGAAACTTTAGCAGATTAAGTTCTCAACAATACAAAAACTATGTTTTACTCTCTCATATATCCCTATCCCCTTTCTTGCACGCAAACACCATTTGGAGACATTCGAGTCACGGACAGCGAGAGCTCTTGCACCTTTATGTTCTTATGTTGCTTGTTACAATGCTAATATAGACTCTTGCATGTTATGACTTGAATTGAATTACATGCCTTGATTGCTTTACTTAAAAGTTCTTATATGGTTGATAGCATGTCACCACAGAAATTATGCTTGTTATCATTTACCTACTCGAGGACGAGCAGGAATTAAGCTTGGGGATGTTGATACGTCCAAAACGTATCTATAATTTCTGCTTGCTCCATGCCTCTTTTGTGTGATATTGCTATGATATTTATGCACTTCCATACACTTTTGATCATATTTGGACTAACCTATTAACTCAGTGCACCACAGTGCCAGTTCCTGTTTTCTGCTGTTTTTCTATTTCAGGTTTCCCCCATATTAAAAGTGCCCTAAATATTCCGGGAAAAATACAGGAAAAATCAGCGTATCGGGAGCTTCAAGAAAAACCAAGGCAGGGCCAGAGGGGAGCCTGGGGTGGTTCAGGCGGCCACCCGGCGCGGCCCCACCCCTGGCCGCGCCAGGGGGGCGCCTGGGGCCCCACCTCCGCCTCTGGTGACCCCCTTTTGCATATATATTGCTCGCGTCCCGAAACCCTCGAGGACGGAACCCTTTTTCACGATCTCGTCTCTGTTCCGCCGCCGCCGCGCTTCCAAGATCGGGAGCACCAGGAGAACTCTTCCCGGCACCCTGCCGGAGGGGAGAGCCACCACCGGGAGCTTCTCCACCACCATGGACGCTTCCCGGATGAGTTGTGAGTAGTCTCCCTTGGACCATGGGTCCATGACCAGTAGCTATGTGATGTTCTCCTCCCCTCTTTGTTCTTCATGGATTAGACCTCGTGAGCTGCCCTACATGATCGAGGCACGTATGTAATCTTTATGCTGTTGCTCTGCTGAATTTGCTGGGATCCGATGGATTATGAGATTATGTTCAGATTGTGTGTGAGTAATATATTTGATTCACCTCTTTTATATTTATGTTCTTGAGTAATTCTTGCATGTTCTCCGTTGCTGTTTATTGCTTTGGCCAAGTAGTAGGTAGTAACTCCAAGAGGGAACGTTACGCTTGATTGTGGGTTCATGCCCCTCGATGACTAGCTTGAGTGACAGAAACATGAGTCTAGGGGATGTGCTGTTGCCACAAGGGGGAAAACAACGGTGCTTGTACTTGCGGGTGCAAGGATTGTTTACTTTACGCAAAGTTCTTTTAATGCAGTTGTCTGTTGCTTTGAGTTTACACTTTGGGTGGGACTCGCAACTTAATACCAGCGAGATGTTCTGGATAGATATCTCAAGGTGGATGATTAGTAGTAGATGCAGATGGATTTCGGTCTACTTGCCTTGGCGTACCGCCCATGCTTTTGAGCCTCTACCTTTCTTTACAACATAGTTAGCATTGGTTTGCGCACATAATCCTGTCAATTGCCCAGCTGTAATTTGTTTACCTCGCTGAGCTATTTTATCGTCTTTTGGGAGAGAGACATCACTAGTGAACATCATGGGACCCCGATCAATATTACCATCACTGATCACATCCGCTATTTACTTCCTGTTCTTATTTCCTAGTTGCAGTCATACCTATCACTATTACCTCTTGCGTTTGATCCTTTGTAAATAGCAACGCCGGAGGGATTGACAACCTCTCTGTACTCGTTGGGAGCAAAGTTATTTGTATCTGTGTGCAGGTCCTGTCAACCGCTAAGTTGGCGCCGTTAGCGTTGACACCTTCTTGTTGGCCCTCGGAGTCTCACGGGATTCGATCCTTGGTATCTTGCCAAGGGAAACTTGCCGTTACGCTACATCTCAAACCTTCCACTTGGGGTAACCAACGAGGGGCGAGAAGCCATCAACCATGCGCGTGGAGCATTCTCAAGCCCGTACTGATGGAAATATGCCCTAAAGGCAATAATAAAATTGTAATTATTATATTTCCTTATTCATGACAAATGTTTATTATTAATGCTGGAATCGTATTGACCGGAAACCTAAATACATCTATGGATACATAAACAAATATCGTGTCCCTAGTGAGCCTCTACTAGACTAGCTCGTTGATCAAAGATGATTAATGTTTTCTAACCATAGACATGAGATATCCTTTGATGACGGGATATCGTTATTATAAGAATGATGTGATGAAGAAGACCCAACCATTAGCATAGCATATGATCGTTCAGTTGATTGCTACTGCTTTCTTAATGTCAAATACATCTTTCTTCAACCATGAGATCATGCAACTCCCAGACTACAGATGAATGCCTTTTGTGCTATCAAACATCACAACGTAATTGGATGATCATAAAGGTCATCTACAGGTATCTCCTAAGGTGTCTGTTGGGTTGGCATGAATCGATACTGGGATTTGCCACTTTGTATGACGGAGAGGTATCTCTGGGCCCTCTCGGTAATACATCACAAGAAACTTGCAAGCAAAGTGACTAAGGAGTTAGCTACAGGATGATGTATTACAGAACGAGTAAAGAGACTTGTCAGTAACGAGATTTAACTAGGTATGGAGATACCCAATGGACGATCGAATCTCGGGCAAGTAACATACCGAAGGACAAAAGGAACTACGTATGTTGTCATAAAGGTTTGACCGATAAAGATCTTCGTAGAATATGTAGGAACCAATACAGGCATCCAGGTCCCGCTATTGGTTATTGTCTAGAGAAGCGTCTCGGTCATGTCTACATCATTCTCGAACTTGTAGGGCCCGCACGCTTAACGTTCGTTGACAATATAGTATTATATGAGTTATGTATGATGGTGATCGAATGTTTTTCGGGGTCCTGGATGAGATCACGGACATGACGAGGAGCTCCGGAATAGTCCGGAGGTAAAGATTGATATATGGTATGAGAGTGTTTGGTCTCCGGAAGGATTCCGGAATTCACCGGAAGGAGTTTCAGATGTTTCCCGAAATGTTCGGACACGAGAACACTTTATTTGGCCCAAGGGGTAAAGCCCACGGAGCTTTTGGTAAGTGCAAAAATCATTTTTGCGAAGACCAGGGGCCAGACGCCAAGGACCCTGGCATCTGGATCCAGACGCCAGGGTTCTGGAGTTTGAGTAGGACTCTTGCCTTTCGGGTAAAACCGATTTGAGGCAGCTTTTACTCCAAGTTTCAACCCCAGGGCTCAACATATAAATAAAGGGGCAGAGCTAGCACCAAGATACATCAAGATTCACCAAGCCGTGTGCCAACAAACCCGTCCCTCTATTTTATCCTACGTCTAGTTTTTGTTGTGCTTGGCGAAGCCCTGCGGAGATTGTTCTTGACCACCACTGTCACCACGCCGTCATCCTGCCGGAACTCATCTACTTGAAGGAAATATGCCCTAGAGGCAATAATAAAGTTATTATTTATTTCCTTATATCATGAAAAATGTTTATTATTCATGCTAGAATTGTATTAACCGGAAACTTAGTACATGTGTGAATACATAGACAAAACAGAGTGTCCCTAGTATGCCTCTACTAGACTAGCTCATTGATCAAAGATGGTTATGTTTCCTAGCCATAGACATGAGTTGTCATTTGATCAACGGGATCACATCATTAGGAAAATGATGTGATGGACAAGACCCATCCGTTAGCTTAGCACTATGGTCGTTTAGTTTTACTGGTATAGCTTTCTTCATGACTTATACATGTTCCTATGACTATGAGATTATGCAACTCCCGTATACCGGAGGAACACCTTGTGTGCTATCAAACGTCACAACGTAACTGGGTGATTATAAAGATTCTCTACAGGTGTCTCCGAAAGTGTTCGTGGTGTTGGCATAGATCAAGAATATGATTTGTCACTCCTAGTGTCGGAGAGGTATCTCTGGGCCCTCTCGGTAATACACATCATAATAAGCCTTGCAAGAAAATGACTAATGAGTTAGTCATGAGATGATGTATTACGGACCGAGTAAAGAGACTTGCCGGTAATGATATTGAACTAGGTATGGAGATACCGACGATCGAATCTCGGGCAAGTAACATACCGATGACAAAGGGAACAACGTATGTTGTTATGCGGTTTGACTGATAAGGATCTTCGTAGAATATGTAGGAGCCAATATGAGCATCCAGGTTCCGCTATTGGTTATTGATCGGAGATGAGTTTCGGTCATGTCTACATAGTTCTCGAACCCGTAGGGTCCGCACGCTTAACGTTTGATGACGATCGGTATTATGAGTTTATGAGTTTTGATGTACCGAAGGTAGTTCGGAGTCCCGAATGAGATCACGGACATGACGAGGAGTCTCGGAATGTCCGAGACATAAAGATTGATATATTGGACGACTATATTCGGACACCGGAAGTGTTCCGAAAAAGTTTCGGATTTAACCGGAGTGCCGGAGGGAGTTACCCCCACCCCCCGAGGGAGTATGGGCCATATTGGGCCATTGAGGGAAACAGAGAGGCAGCCCATAGGCACCCTCCCCTAGGGATCCTAGTTGGACTAGGAAAGGGGGGAGGCGCCCCTCTTCTTCCTTCTTCTCTCCCCTTCCTTTCCTACTCCAAGTAGGAATAGGAAAGGGGATTCCTATTCCTACTAGGAGTAGGAATCCTACTCCTGGCGCAGCTTAGAAGGCCAGAGGCACCTCCCCCCTTGCTCCTTTATATACGGGGGCAGGGGGCACCCAAAGACACACAAGAAACATTGTTCTAGCCGTGTGCGATGCCCCCCTCCACATAAACACACCTCGGTCATATCGTTGCAGTGCTTAGGCGAAGCCCTGCGTTGGTAGCTTCATCATCTCCGTCACCACACCGTCGTGCTGACGAAACTCTCACATGAAGTCCTACTGGATCAAGAGTTCGTGGAACGTCATCAAAATGAACGTGTGCTGAGCGCGGAGGCTCCGTACGTTCGGTGCTTGATCGGTTGGATCGCGAAGAAAGTTCGACTACATCAACCGCGTCACTAGACGCTTCCGCTTCCGATCTACGAGGGTACGTAGACGCACTCTCCCCTCTCGTTGCTATGCATCTGGTACATAGATCTTGTGTGATCGTAGGAAAATTTTGAAATACTACGATCCCCAACAGTGGCATCATGAGGCAGGTCTATGCGTAGATGATATGCACGAGTAGAACGCAAGTGAGTTGTGGACGACACTAGTGATACTGCTTACCAGCATGTCATACTTTGGTTCAGCGGTATTGTGAGATGAAGCGGCCCAGACCGACATTACGCGTACGCTTATGCGAGAGTGGTTTCACCGTTATGAGCACTCGTTGCTTAAAGGTGACTGGCGGGTATCTGTCTCTCTCACTTTAGCTGAATCGAGTGTGACTACGCCCGATCCTTGTGAAGGTTAAAACAACACATACTTGACGAAAAATCGTTGTGGTTTTTGTATGCGTAGGTAAGAACGGTTCTTGCAAAGCCCGTAGCAGCCATGTAAAACTTGCAACAACAAAGTACAGGACGTCTAACTTGTTTTTGCAGGGTGATACGTCCAAAATGTATCTATAATTTCTGCTTGCTCCATGCTTCTTTTGTGTGATATTGCTATGATATTGATGCACTTCCATACACTTTTGATCATATTTGGACTAACCTATTAACTCAGTGCACCACAGTGCCAGTTCCTGTTTTCTGCTGTTTTTCTATTTCAGGTTTCCCCCATATTAAAAGTGCTCCAAAAATTCTAGGAAAAATATAGGAAAAATCGGCGTACAGGAAGCTTCGCGAAGAACCAAAGATGGGCCAGAGGGGAGCCAGGGGAGGCCCAGGCGGCCACCTGGCGTGGCCCCACCCCTGGCCGTGCCAGGGGGGGCGCCTGGGGCCCCTGCTCCGCCTCTGGCTGCCCCCCTTCGCCTATATATCCCTCTCGTCCCGAAACCCTCGAGGACAGAACCCTTTTTCGCGATCTCGCCTCTGTTCCACCGCCGCAGCGCTTCCAAGACCGGGAGCATCAGGAGAACTCTTCCCGGCACCCTATCGGAGGGGAGAACCACCACCGGGAGCTTCTCCACCACCATGGACGCTTCCCGGATGAGTCGTGAGTAGTCCACCTTGGACCATGGGTCCATGATCAGTAGCTATGTGATGTTCTCCTCCCCTCTTTGATCTTCATGGTTTAGACCTCGTGAGCTGCCCTACATGATCGACGCACATATGTAATCTTTCTGCTGTTGCTTTGCTGTGTTTGCTGGGATCTGATGGATTATGAGACTATGTTCAGATTGTGTTTCAGTAATATATTTGATTCACCTCTTTTATATCTTTGTTCTTGAGTAATTCTTGCATGTTCTCCGTTGCTGTTTATTGCTTTGGCCAAGTAGTAGGTAGTAACTCCAAGAGGGAGCGTTATGCTTGATTGTGGGTTCATGCCCCCTGATGACTAGCTTGAGTGACAGAAACATGAGTCTAGGGGATGTGCTGTTTCCACAAGGGAGAAAACAACGGTGCTTGTACTTACGGGTGCAAGGATTGTTTACTTTACGCAAAGTTCTTTTAATGTAGTTGTATGTTGCTTTGAGTTTACACTTTGGGTGGGATTCGCAACTTAATACCAGCGAGATGTTCTGGATAGATATCTCAAGGTGGATGATTAGTAGTAGATGCAGATGGATTTTGGTCTACTTGCCTTGGCGTACCGCCCATGCTTTTGAGCCTCTACCTTTCTTTGCAGCATAGTTAGCATTGGTTTGCGCACATAATCCTGTCAATTGCCCAGCTGTAATTTGTTTACCTCGCTTAGCTGTTTTATCGTCTTTTGGGAGAGAGACATCACTAGTGAACATCATGGGACCCCAGTCCATATTACCACCGCTGATCACACCTTCTATTTACTTCCTGTTTTTATTTCCTAGTTGCAGTCATAGGTATCATTATTATCTCTTGTGTTTGATCCTTTGTAATAAACAAGGCCAGAGGGATTGACAACCTCTCTGTACTCGTTGGGAGCAAAGTTATCTGTATCTGTGTGCAGGTCCCGTCAACCGCTAAGTTTCTGGCGCCGTTGACACCTACTTGTCGACCCTCGGAGTCTCACGGGATTCGATCCTTGGTATCTTTGCCAAGGGAAATTTGCCGCTACGCTTCATCTCAACCTTCCACTTGGGGTAACCAACGAGGGGCGAGAAGCCATCAAGCAAGTTTCTGGCGCCGTTGCCGGGGACTCCACTCTTCAAGATAGCGGAGTTGCACGCTATCTTTTATCTTTGCTTTTTAGTCTTGTTAGTTTACCTTTCAGTTTTTGCTTTAGTGTCCCTTACCAAAAATCACAAAAATAGTTATCTTGCTTGCTGCTGCTATGGGTTCCACCGAGAACACCAAGTTGTGTGACTTCACTAGTCATAACAACAATGACTTTATCTGCACGCCTATTGCTACAGCTGCCACTTCAGCACCTTCTTATGAGATTAAACCTGCTTTACTGAACCTAGTTATGAAAGATCAATTCTCCGGTGCTGGAGATGATGCTGCTTTGCACTTAAATAATTTTGTTGAGCTCTGTGATATGCAAAAGTACAAAGAAGTAGATGGTGATATTGTTAAGCTTAAGCTTTTTTCCTTTCTCCTTGAGAGGAGGAGCTAAAATCTGGTTTCAATCCTTGCCTAGGAATAGTATAGATTCTTGGGAAAAGTGCAAGGATGCCTCTATTGGGAAGTACTATCCCCCTGCTAAAATTATCCAATTAAGGAGTAACATAATGAATTTTAAACAATTGGATAATGAACACGTTGTCCAAGCTTGGGAACGCATGAAATCTCTTGTCAAGAACTGCCCTACTCATGGTTTGACTACTTGGATGGTTATCCAAACTTTTTATGCAGGCTTGAACTTTACCTCGCGGAACTTGTTAGATTCGGCCGCAGGAGGAACCTTTATGTCAACTACACTTGGTGCTGCCACGAAGCTTCTCGACGAGATGATGACCAATTATTCCCAATGGCACACCGACGCGCTCCAACAGGTAGGAAGATAAACTCTGTCGAGGAGATTTCCTCCCTAAATGAAAAGTTGACTTGATCATGTCTCTACTTTCCAAGCAATCTTCTATTGATCCTCATGATGTTCCTATAAATTCTTTGATTGCTCAAGATCAAGTAGATGTGAACTTTATATCTTGAAGCAACTCCAATAACAATGCTTATAGGAGTAATTTTCGTAGCAACCCTAGACCGTTCCCCTCTAATTCCTATGGGAACAACAATACTTATCCTAGCACCAAGAACTCCACCCCTAGAGATAGAGACATGCCTAGTTATGAGAAACTTCTAGAAATAGAGAAGACCACTAAGAACTACATGTGCACCCAATATGAACAAAACAAGACCTTCTCGAGGCAATTAGATGAGCATACTGCTATCTTGCAAGACATTGGTAGACAACTGGAGAGCCTAAATATTGAGATTTCTAACCTCCAGACTAGGCTCACCATCACTGAGACCCAAGTTTCCAATATGTCCCACACACAAGCCACTTTGATAAACCAAATGGCAGCTAAACCTGAAGTGGTTGCACCCCTGAAGGAGGAAGAAGATAGAATTAAGAGCCTTCCTACCCACCACACTGTTGCTACTATCCAAGTTGTTGAGGATATCCAAACTCTTAGCACCTGATACGTCCAAAACGTATCTATAATTTCTGCTTGCTCCATGCTTCTTTTGTGTGATATTGCTATGATATTGATGCACTTCCATACACTTTTGATCATATTTGGACTAACCTATTAACTCAGTGCACCACAGTGCCAGTTCCTGTTTTCTGCTGTTTTTCTATTTCAGGTTTCCCCCATATTAAAAGTGCTCCAAAAATTCCAGGAAAAATATAGGAAAAATCAGCGTACAGGAAGCTTCGCGAAGAACCAAAGATGGGCCAGAGGGGAGCCAGGGGAGGCCCAGGCGGCCACCTGGCGCGGCCCCACCCCTTGCCGCGCCAGGGGGGCGCCTGGGGCCCCTGCTCCGCCTCCGGCTGCCCCCCTTCGCCTATATATACCTCTCGTCCCGAAACCCTCGAGGACAGAACCCTTTTTCGCGATCTCGCCTCTGTTCGGCCGCCGCAGCGCTTCCAAGATCGGGATCATCAGGAGAACTCTTCCCGGCACCCTGCCGGAGGGGAGAACCACCACCGGGAGCTTCTCCACCACCATGGACGCTTCCCGGATGAGTCGTGAGTAGTCCACCTTGGACCATGGGTCCATGATCAGTAGCTATGTGATGTTCTCCTCCCCTCTTTGCTCTTCATGGTTTAGACCTCGTGAGCTGCCCTACATGATCGAGGCACATATGTAATCTTTCTGCTGTTGCTTTGCTGAGTTTGCTGGGATCTGATGGATTATGAGACTATGTTCAGATTGTGTTTGAGTAATATATTTGATTCACCTCTTTTTTATCTTTGTTCTAGAGTAATTCTTGCATGTTCTCCATTGCTGTTTATTGCTTTGGCCAAGTAGTAGGTAGTAACTCCAAGAGGGAGCGTTATGCTTGATTGTGGGTTCATGCCCCCTGATGACTAGCTTGAGTGACAGAAACATGAGTCTAGGGGATGTGCTGTTGCCACAAGGGAGAAAACAACGGTGCTTGTACTTGCGGGTGCAAGGATTGTTTACTTTACGCAAAGTTCTTTTAATGCAGTTGTCTGTTGCTTTGAGTTTACACTTTGGGTGGGATTCACATCTTAATACCAGCGAGATGTTCTGGATAGATATCTCAAGGTGGATGATTAGTAGTAGATGCAGATGGATTTCGGTCTACTTGCCTTGGCGTACCGCCCATGCTTTTGAGCCTCTACCTTTCTTTGCAGCATAGTTAGCATTGGTTTGCGCACATAATCCTGTCAATTGCCCAGCTGTAATTTGTTTACCTCGCTTTGCTGTTTTATCGTCTTTTGGGAGAGAGACATCACAAGTGAACATCATGGGACCCCGGTCCATATTACGATCACTGATCACATCCGCTATTTACTTCCTGTTCTTATTTCCTAGTTGCAGTCATACCTATCACTATTACCTCTTGCGTTTGATCCTTTGTAAACAGCAAGGCCGGAGGGATTGACAACCTCTCTGTACTCGTTGGGAGCAAAGTTATTTGTATCTGTGTGCAGGTCCTATCAACCGCTAAGTTGGCGCCGTTAGCGTTGACACCTTCTTGTTGGCCCTCGGAGTCTCACGGGATTCGATCCTTGGTATCTTGCCAAGGGAAACTTGCCGTTACGCTACATCTCAAACCTTCCACTCGGGGTAACCAACGAGGGGCGAGAAGCCATCAAGCAAAAGTTTCTGGCGCCGTTGCCGGGGACTCCACTCTTCAAGATAGGGGAGTTGCACGCTATCTTTTATCTTTGCTTTTTAGTCTTGTTAGTTTACCTTTAACTTTTTGCTTTAGTTTCCTTTATCAAAAATCACAAAAATAGTTATCTTGCTTGCTGCTGCTATGGGTTCCACCGAGAACACCAAGTTGTGTGACTTCACTAGTCATAACAACCATGACTTTATCTGCACGCCTATTGCTACACCTGCCACTTCAGCACCTTCTTATGGGATTAAACCTGCTTTACTGAACCTAGTTATGACAGATCAATTCTCTGGTGCTGGAGATGATGCTGCTTTGCACTTCAATAATTTTGTTGAGCTCTGTGATATGCAAAAGTACAAAGAAGTAGATGGTGATATTGTTAAGCTTAAGATTTTTCCTTTCTCCTTGAGAGGAGGAGCTAAAATCTGGTTTCAATCCTTGCCTAGGAATATTATAGATTCTTGGGACAAGTGCAAGGATGCCTTTATTGGGAAGTACTATCCCCCTGCTAAAATTATCCAATTAAGGAGTAACATAATGAATTTTAAACAATTGGATAATGAACACGTTGCCCAAGCTTGGGAACGCATGAAATCTCTTGTCAAGAACTGCCCTACTCATGGTTTGACTACTTGGATGGTTATCCAAACTTTTTATGCAGGCTTGAACTTTACCTCGCGGAACTTGTTAGATTCGGCCGTGGGAGGAACCCTTATGTCAACTACACTTGGTGCTACCACGAAACTTCTCGACGAGATGATGACCAATTATTCCCAATGGCACACCGAACGCGCTCCAACAGGTAGGAAGGTAAATTCTGTCGAGGAGATTTCCTCCCTAAATGAAAAAGTTGACTTGATCATGTCTCTACTTTCCAAGCAATCTTCTATTGATCCTCATGATGTTCCTTTAAATTCTTTGATTGCTCAAGATCAAGTAGATGTGAACTTTATCTCTAGAAACAACTTCAATAACAATGCTTATAGGAGTAATTTTGGTAGCAACCCTAGACCGTTCCCCTCTAATTCCTATGGGAACAACAATAGTTATCCTAGCACCAAGAACTCCACTTCTGAACTAGAGATTATGCTTAAAGACTTCATCACTACCCAAAAGGCCTTCAATAAGAGTGTAGAAGAAAAACTAGACAAACTAGATAATCTCTCTTCGCAGGTAGACAATTTAGCCCATGAGGTAGAGTTGCTTAAAATTAGAACTTCTCCTCTTGATGAGAGGAAGACCACTCCTATGAATGCTATTCAAGTGCAAATTAATGAAAACATTAGGATGATGGCTAAACTTAAAGAGAGATGGGCTAGAGAAAAGGAGGAAGAAGATAGAATTAAGAGCCTTCCTACCCACCACACTGTTGCTACTATCCAAGTTGTTGAGGATATCCAAACTCTTAGCACCCAATGCACTCCTAGTCCCATTGGACCTATTAATGGTGATGCTATGACCTCAACCGTAGAAGAAGAAACTCCTATAACCATAGAAGCTACCAAACAAGTGAGCCTAAAGGACACCACTACGACTTTACTTGATAGTAGTGACCTTGATTTTGATAATTGCACCCTTTCTGAAGTTATTGGTTTTCTTCACAATATGTCTAGAGATCCCCACACTAGCACACTTAATCTTGCCTTCACGGAGCATATCACTAATGCTCTTATCAAAGCTAGGGAGGAGAAGCTTAGGGTAGAAGCCTCCATACCTAGAAAGCTAGAAGATAGTTGGGATCCTATGATTAAAATTAAGTTGAATAACTTCTCTTGCTATGCTTTATGTGATGTTGGAGCTAGTACCTCCGTTATGCCCAAAAGAATGTATGATATGTTTGAATTGAAACCTTTTGATCCTTGTTCTTTTGGTGTTCGTCTTGCTGATTCTTCCGTAAAGAAACCTTTGGGGAAGATCGATGATGTTCTTATCATTGTCAATGACAATTATGTTCCCGTTGATTTTACTATTATGGATATTGAATGTGAACCTTCATGTCCAATTATTTTGGGACGTCCTTTTCTTCGCACCGTTGGTGCTATCATTGACATGAAAGAGGGGAATATAAAATTCCAATTCCCTCTCAAGAAAGGGATGGAACACTTCCCTAGAAAGAATATTAAGTTGCCTTTTGAGTCCGTTACACGGGCTAGCTATTCTCTTACTCTTGATAAAACTTGATCTTCTCTTTTTGCATCATGCCTAGCTTAAAGGCATAAAAGAAAGCGCTTTTGGGAGGCAGCCCACAATGAATTAGGTTTTTTTTTGCTTTTTTTTGTCTTGATTCTTGTTACTACAGTAGCGTCATCATTGTATCTTTTCTTTTCAGCTTTGTGCCAAGTTTAGCCTCCGAATGCAAGAAAGTTCAAAAGTTGTGACGTGCTGTCCAGTAAACAGATTCTGTCCTTGGACAGAAAAATTCGAATAAAATCACCAGCTCATCTTTTTGATCTGAATTTTTTTGACAGCGTACTCTATACAATTGGCTTTCGAGCGTCTGTTCTGAGTTTTTTGATTTGAGTTGCAGAAGTGCCCCGAAAAAATTATTTACTACCTGCTGGTCTGTTTTTCACAGATTCTGTCCTGTTTTGCCTTTTCTTCGTTTTGCAAACCTTGAGCTTGCTCTTTCTTTGCAAAAACCTTTTGGCAATCTTGAGAAACAGCAGCTCTTCAAGATTATCTTTATTTCCAGTAGGGAAAAATTATTTTATTGTGGGTACTAACCTCGCTAATCAGATTATGATGAGTTATGTATGAAGGGAGTTTTCAAGTGTGCGAGAGAAGATGATAAAAGAAGATTCAGGAGGGTCAAACGCTCAAGCTTGGGGATGCCCCCGTGCACCCCCAAGAAATATTCAAGAAGACTCAAGCGTCTAAGCTTGGGGATGCCCCCATGCATCCCCTTCTCCATCAACAATTATCAGTTCGTCTTTCGTTCCACTATAATTATCACTTCATGCGTTATGTGCTATGCTTGGAGCGTCTTGCTCTTAGTTTCTTTTTTTAGTTTTCTTTAGCTTTGCTTGCTGTTCATAACAAGTTAGAACCCAACTTTCTTTGTGTGGGAGAGAAACACGCTCCACTTCAACCTAGAACACAACATAGGATTTTCATGCTTATCTTTGTTGTGTGTGTTCTTTGTCTTTCCATAGCTGCTGTCATGTTTAGCTCTTAGTTTTCATGCTTTTCTTTTTAAAGAGCTTTTGTTTAGTTGGTTGCTAAACTCTCTTGAGTTTTCATGTTTATCTTGTAAAGAGAGTTTGCCCGTTGCACTGAGTTGTGTGTCTTAACTTAAAGTAGGTAATTGAGGTTGCTATTTAATTTTAGTAGTAACTTGCAATAGTTTTGAGGTATTGCCATGAGTAATGTCTGAACTTTTGGTGTCAAGAGCTTTAGCCTATTAGTGATAGATGTCGTATTTTGGGCAATCCGTGTTTATTTTCGAAAACCTACAAAATAGTTGAGAACTTTAGCTACTAGATGGATCACTAATCTTTGGAGGGATCGAATATTAGAGTACACTCACGTACCATGAGTCGAGGATGCGCAAGGATAACCAAACCCCCATACACTCCTCCTCGGGGTATTTGTCTCTTTGTGAACCTCCTAATTAGATTGAGAGTTACCGATAATAAGTGCATGAGTTCTTCGGACTAATGTGAGTATTCGAAAGTTGACACTTCCACCTAGCCATATTTTTCTAGCCTCTTCGGTACCGTGCATTGCCCTTTCTCACCTCGAGAGTTGGCGCATACTTCGCCGGTGCATCCAAATCCTTGGCACGATACGCTCTGTCATCATAAGCCTCATTATATCCTTCCTCAAAACAGCCACCATACCTACCTATCAAGGCATTTCCCTAGCCTTTCTGAGATACATTGCCATGCAACATCCATCTTCTCATGACTTGATCTTCATGTCATACATGCTTTTTGCTTGATCGATGAGCCGCATGCTAGTTGGGCCTTGCCCTAATCATTGCTACATGACGCGCTAGTATCATTGCATATCCTGCTACACTGGCAGAGGCATACATTTGCATACATCATGATAGTTTCATCTTCTTTATGTTGAGTACTCTTGTAAAGTGTGAAAGATCTTCTATACTTCTTGTAATTTATAGAGTGTTGCCCCTAAAGTGAGGAAAAGATCCCAAAGAGGACAAATGAGAGTTAAATAGAAAGAGCCATTGAGGCCACAAAAAAATAAAAAAAAATAGAAAAAAGAGAAAAAGAAATAAAAAGAGAGAAGGGGGCACACTACTATTCCTTTTGAGAGATCCACACTCGTACTTCATCTTATACCTTGTACTCCATAGAGATTATCATTCATGCATATAGCTATGTGGGGACCTTCACACTATAGAACTTGGCTTGTATATTCCAATGATGAGCCTCCTCAAAAGAGCTCTAGGTCTTCTTGAACGAGCAAGTTGGATGCACCCCACTAGTTCCATTGGAGAGCTTACCTTAGCTCATATGTGCATCCGTTGCATGGCAATCCCTACTCCTCACATCATATCTATCATTTGGCTTTCTCTCGCCTATGATTGTCCTCATTGATGTGAGCCTTTCACACCTTTTTTTGTCTTCCCCCTTCATCATTTTTCTCTCTTTGCCATCTTAAGTGTCAGCTTTCTTGCTTACGCTCATCCATTGCATGAGTGCTCAAAATATCGAAAGGGAGTGGATCATTTTGACTTGTACCTGGCTAGTGGTCTGGGGATGAGTCAAGATAAGATTCCAAAGAAGACCAAGTGTGAAACTTTAGTAGATTAAGTTCTCCACAATACAAAAACTATGTTTTACTCTCTCGTATATCCCTCTCCCCTTTCTTGCGCAAACACCATTTGGAGACATTCGAGTCCTGGACAGCGAGAGCTCTTGCACCTTTATGTTCTTATGTTGCTTGTTACAATGCTAATATAGACTCTTGCTTGTTATGACTTGAATTGAATTACATGACTTGATTGCTTTACTTAAAAAGTTCTTATATGGTTGGTAGCATGTCACCACAGAAATTATGCTTGTTATCATTTACCTACTCGAGGACGAGCAGGAATTAAGCTTGGGGATGTTGATACGTCCAAAACGTATATATAATTTCTGCTTGCTCCATGCTTCTTTTGTGTGATATTGCTATGATATTGATGCACTTCCATACACTTTTGATCATATTTGGACTAACCTATTAACTCAGTGCACCACAGTGCCAGTTCCTGTTTTCTGCTGTTTTTCTATTTCAGGTTTCCCCCATATTAAAAGTGCTCCAAAAATTCCAGGAAAAATATAGGAAAAATCAGCGTACAGGAAGCTTCGCGAAGAACCAAAGATGGGCCAGAGGGGAGCCAGGGGAGGCCCAGGCGGCCACCTGGCGCGGCCCTACCCCTGGCCGCGCCAAGGGGGCGCCTGGGGCCCCTGCTCCAAGAGAAGTTATCTGTATCTGTGTGCAGGTCCCGTCTGTATATGACGGCCCTACTCGTTGGGAGCAAAGTTATCTGTATCTGTGTGCAGGTCCCGTCAACCGCTAAGTTTCTGGCGCCGTTGACACCTACTTGTCGACCCTCGGAGTCTCACGGGATTCGATCCTTGGTATCTTTGCCAAGGGAAATTTGCCGCTACGCTACATCTCAACCTTCCACTTGGGGTAACCAACGAGGGGCGAGAAGCCATCACAGGGCATGTTGTGATGTGATATGGTCAAGACATGATGAGTTATACGTTATTGTATGAGATGATCATGTTTTGTAAAGTTATCGACAACTGGCAGGAGCCATATGGTTGTCACTTTATTGTATGAAATACAGTCACCATGTAATTGCTTTACTTTATCACTAAGCGGTAGCGATAGTCATGGAAGCAATAGTTGGCGAGACAACAACGATGCTACGATGGAGATCAAGGTGTCGCGCCGGTGACGAAGGTGATCATGACGGTGCTTTGGAGATGGAGATCAAAAGCACAAGATGATGATGGCCATATCATGTCACATATTTTGATGGCATGTGATGTTTATCTTATTATGCTTCTTATTTTGCTTTGTACGGCGGTAGCATTATAAGATGATCCCTTACAAAATTTCAAGGTATAAGTGTTCTCCCTGAGTATGCACCGTTGCGAAAGTTCGTCGTGCCGAGACACCACGTGATGATCAGGTGTGATAAGCTCTACGTTCCAATACAACGGGTGTAAGCCCGTTTTGCACACGCAGAATACTCAGGTTAAACTTGACGAGCCTAGCATATGCAGATATGGCCTCGGAACACTGGAGACCGAAAGTTCGAGCGCGAATCATATAGTAGATATGATCAACATAAGATGTTCACCATTGAAAACTACTCCATCTCACGTGATGATCGGACATGGTTTAGTTGATTTGGCTCACGTGATCATTTAGATGACTAGAGGGATGTCTATCTAAGTGGTAGTTCTTTAGTAATATGATTAATTGAACTTTAATTTATCATGAACTTAGTCCTGGTAGTATTAGTATATCTATGTTGTAGATCTATAGCTCGCGATGTAGCTCCCTGTTGTTTTATAAGTTCCTAGAGAAAACTAAGTTGAAAAATGTTAGTAGCAATGATGTGGACTTGTTCCGTGATCTGAGGATTTTCCTCATTGCTGCATAGAAGTATTATGTCCTTGATGCACCGCTAGGTGACATATCTATTGCAGGAGCAGATATAGACGTTATGAACGTTTGACAAGCTCGGTATGATGACTACTTGATAGTTTAGTGCACCATGCTTTACGGCTTAGAACCGGGACTTCAAAAACGTTTTGAACGCCATGGAGCATATGAGATGTTCCAGGAGTTGAAATTAGTATTTCATACTCATGCCCGTGTCGAGAGGTATAAAACCTCTGACTGTACATTGCCTACAAGATGGAGGAGAATAGCTCAACCAGTGAGCTTGTGCTCAGATTGTCTAGGTACTACAATTGCTTGAATCAAGTGGGAGTTAATCTTCCAGATAAGATAGTAATTGACAAAGTTATTTAATCACTATCACCAAGTTAGTAGAACTTCGTTATGAACTATAATATGCAAGGGATGACGAAAGTAATTCCCGAGCTCTTCACGATGCTGAAATCAGCGAAGGTAGAAATCAAGAAAGAGCATCAAGTGTTAATGGTTAACGAGACCACTTGTTTCAAGTAAAGGGCAAAGGGATAGAAGGGGAACTTAAAGAAGAATGACAAGCAAGTTGTCACTCCTGTGAAGAAACCCAAAGCTAAACTCAAGCCTGAAACTAAGTGCTTCTACTGCAAAGGAAATGGTCACTGGAAGTGGAACTGCCCTAGATACTTGGCGGATAAGAAGGATGGCAAAGTGAACAAAGGTATTTTTGATATACAAATTATTGATGTGTACTTTACTAGTGTTCATACCAACCCCTAGGTATTTGATACCAGTTCAGTTGCTAAAATTAGTAACTAGAAATAAGAGTTGCAGAATGAACAGAGACTAGTTAAAGGTGAAGTGACGATGTGTGTTGGAAGTGGTTCCAAGATTGATATGATCATCATCGCACACTCCCTATAATTTCAGGATTAGTGTAGAACCTAAATAAATGTTATTTGGCATTTGCGTTGAGCATGAATATGATTTGATCATGTTTGTTCCTATACGTTTATTCATTTAAAGTCATAGAATAATTGTTATTCTGTTTACATGAATAAAGCCTTCGATGGTCATACACCCAATGAAAATAGATTGTTGGATCTCGATCGTAATGATACACATATTCATAACATTGAAGCCAAAAAATGCAAGGTTAATAATGATAGTGCAGCTTATTTGTGGCACCGCCGTTTTGATCATATTGGTGTAAAGCGCATGAAGAAACTCCATAGTGATGGACTTTTGGAATCAGTTGATTATGAATCACTTGGTGCTTGCGAACCATGCCTCATGGGCAAGATGACTAAAACTCCGTTCTCCGGAACTATGGAGCGAGCAACATATTTTTTGGAAATCATACATACTGATGTATGTAGACCGATGAGTGTTGAAGCTCGCGGCAGGTATCGTTATTTTCTGGCCTTCACTGATGATTTGAGCAGATATTGGTATATCTACTTGATGAAGCACAAGTTTGAAACATTTGAGAAGTTCAAAGAATTTCAGAGTGATGTAGAGAATCATCGTAACAAGAAAAATAAAGTTTCTACGATCTGATCGTGGAGGTGAATATTTGAGTTACAAGTTTGGTCTTCATTTGAAACAATGTGGAATGGTTTCACAACTCACGCCACCCGGAACACCACAGCGTAATGGTGTGTCTGAACGTCGTAACCGTACTTTATTAGATATGTTGCGGTCTATGATGTCTCTTACCGATTTACCACTATCATTTTGGGTTATGCATCAGAGACATCTGCATTCACGTTAAATAGGGCAACATCTAAATCCGTTGAGACGACTCCCTATGAACTGTGGTTTGGCAAGAAACCAAAGTTGTTGTTTCTTAAAGTTTGGGGCTGTGATGCTTATGTGAAAAAACTTCAACCTGATAAGCTTGAACCCAAGTTGGAGAAATGTGTCTTCATAGGATACCCAAAGAAGACTGTTGGGTACACCTTCTATCACAAATCCGAAGGCAAGATATTTGTTGCTAAGAATGGATCCTTTCTAGAGAAGGAGTTTCTCTCGAAAGAAGTGAGTGGGAGGAAAGTGGAACTTGATGAGGTAATTGTACCTTCTCTCGAATTGGATAGTAGTACATCACAGAAATTGGTTCCAGTAATTCCTACACCAATTAGTGAGGAAGCTAATGATGATGATCATGAAACTTCGGATCAAGTTTCTGCTGAACTTTGTAGATCAACCAGAGTACGTTCCGCGCCAGAGTGGTACAGCAACCCAATTCTGGAAGTCATGTTACTAGACCATGATGAACCTACGAGCTATGAGGAAGGGATGATGAGCCCAGATTCCGCAAAATGGCTTGAGGCCATGAAATCTAAGATGGGATCCATGTATGAGAACAAAGTATGGACTTTGGTTGACTTGCCTGATGACCGGCAAGCCATCAAAAATAAATGGATCTTCAAGAGGAAGACCGACGCTGACGGTAATGTTACTGTTTACAAAGCTCGACTTTTTGCGAAAGGTTTTCGACAAGTTCAAGGAGTTGACTACGATGAGACTTTCTCACCCGTAGCGATGCTTAAGTCTGTCCAAATCATGTTAGCAATTGCCGCATTTTATAAAATCTGGCAAATGGATAACAAAACTGCATTATTTAATGGATTTATTAAAGAGGAGTTGTATATGATGCAACCAGAAGGTTTTGTCAATCCTAAAGGTGCTAACAAAGTGTACAAGCTCCAGCGATCCATCTATGGACTGGCGCAAGCATCTCGGAGTTGGAATATACGCTTTGATGAGGTGATCAAAGCATATGGTTTTATACAGACTTACGATGAAGCCTGTATTTACAAAAAAATGAGTGGGAGCACTACAACATTTCTGATAAGTATATGTGAATGACATATTGTTGATCAGAAAAAATGTAGAATATTCTAGAAAGCATAAATGAGTGTTTGAAAGGAGTTTTTCAAACAAAGACCTCGGTGAAGCTGCTTACATATTGGGCATCAAGATCTATAGAGATAGATCAAGACGCTTGATAAGACTTTTGATGCGTACATACCTTGATAAGATTTTGAAGTAGTTCAAAATGGATCAGTCAAAGAAGGAGTTCTTGCCTGATTTGTAAGGTGTGAAGTTTAGTAACGACTCAAAGCCTGACCACGGCTGAAAAATATAGAGAGAATGAAAGTCATTCCCTATGCCTCAGCCATAGGTTCTATAAAGTATGTCATGCTGTGTACCAAACCTGTTGTGTACCTTGCCATGAGTTTGACAAGGAGGTACAATAGTGATCCAGGAGTAGATCACTGTACAACGGTCAAAAATTATCCTTAGTAACTGGATGACTAAGGAAATGTTTCTCGATTATGGAGATGATAAAGAGTTCGTCGTAAAGGGTTACGCCGATGAAAGCTTTGACACTAATCCAGATGACTCTAAGTATCAACCTGGATACATATTGAAAGTGGGAGCAATTAGGTAGAGTAGCTCTATGCAGAGCATTGTAGACATAGAAATTTGCAAAATACATACGGATCTGAATGTGACAGACCCGTTGACTAAACTTCTCTCACAAGCAAAACATGATCACACCTTATTACTCTTGGGTCTTAATCACATAGTGATGTGAACTAGATTATTGACTCTAGTAAACCATTTGGGTGTTGGTCACATGGCGATGTGAACTATGGGTGTTATTCACATAACGATGTGAACTATCGGTATTAAATCACCTGGTGATGTGAACTAGATTATTGACTCTAGTGCAAGTGGGAAACTGAAGGAAATATGCCCTAGAGGCAATAATAAAGTTATTATTTATTTCCTTATATCATGATAAATGTTTATTATTCATGCTAGAATTCTATTAACCGGAAACTTAGTACATGTGTGAATACATAGACAAAATAGAGTGTCCCTAGTATGCCTCTACCAGACTAGCTCATTGATCAAAGATGGTTATGTTTCCTAGACATAGATAAGAGTTGTCGTTTGATCAACGGGAGCACATCATTAGGAGAATGATGTGATGGACAAGACCCATCCTTTAGCTTAGCACTATGATCATTTAGTTTTACTGCTATAGCTTTCTTCATGACTTATACATGTTCCTATGACTATGAGATTATGCAACTCCCGTATACCGGAGGAACACCTTGTGTGCTATCAAATGTCACAACGTAACTGGGTGATTATAAAGATGCTCTACAGGTGTCTCCGAAAGTGTTCGTGGTGTTGGCATAGATCAAGAATAGGATTTGTCACTCCTAGTGTCGGAGAGGTATCTCTGGGCCCTCTCGGTAATACACATCATAATAAGCCTTGCAAGCAAATGACTAATGAGTTAGTCATGAGATGATGTATTACAGAACGAGTAAAGAGACTTGCCGGTAACGATATTGAACTAGGTATTGAGATACCGACGATCGAATCTCGGGCAAGTAACATACCGATGACAAAGGGAGCAACGTATGTTGTTATGCGGTTTGACCGATAAGGATCTTCGTAGAATATGTAAGAGCCAATACGAGCATCCAGGTTCTGCTATTGGTTATTGACCGGAGATGAATCTCAGTCATGTCTACATAGTTCTCGAACCCGTAGGGTCCGTACGCTTAATGTTTGATGACGATCGGTATTATGAGTTTATGATTTTTAATGTACCGAAGGTAGTTCGGAGTCCCGGATGAGATCACGGACATGACAAGGAGTCTTGGAATGTCCGAGACGTAAAGATTGATATATTGGACGACTATATCCGGGCACCAGAAGTGTTCCGGAAAAGTTTCGGATTTAACCGGAGTGCCGGAGGGGGTTACCGGAACCCCCCGAGGGAGTATGGGCCATAGTGGGCCATTGAGGGAAAGAGAGAGGCAGCCCATAGGGCTGGCCGCACCCTCCCTAGGGATCCTAGTTGGACTAGGAAAGGGGGGGAGGCACCCCTCTTCTTCCTTCTTCTCTTCCCCTTCCTTTCCTACTCCTAGTAGGAATAGGAAAGGGGATTCCTATTCCTACTAGGAGTAGGAATCCTACTCCTAGCGCGCCTTAGAAGGCCAGCCGCACCTCCCCCCTTGCTCCTTTATATACGGGGGCAGGGGGCACCCAAAGACACACAAGAAACATTGTTCTAGCCATGTGCAGTGCCCCCCTCCACAGAAACACACCTCGGTCATATCGTTGCAGTGCTTAGGCGAAGCCCTGCGTCGGTAGCTTCATCATCTCCGTCACCACACCGTCGTGCTGACGAAACTCTCCCATGAAGTCCTACTGGATCAAGATCTCGTGGGACGTCATCAAACTGAACGTGTGCTGAACACGGAGGCTCCGTACGTTCGGTGCTTGATCGGTTGGATCGCGAAGAAAGTTCGACTACATCAACCGCGTCACTAGGCGCTTCCGCTTCCGGTCTACGAGGGTACGTAGACACACTCTCCCCTCTCATTGCTATGCATCTGGTAGATAGATCTTGCGTGATCGTAGGAAAATTTTGAAATACTATGTTCCCCAACACTACTACTTCGCCCCTCTTGCTTGATCAAGAAGGCGAGGACGTTATCGAGAAGAACGTGTGCCGAACGCGGATGTGTCGTATGTTCGGTACTTGATCGGGATGGGTCGTGAAGGTGTATGACTGCATCAGCCGCATTGATATATCATTCCGCTTAGCGATCTTCAAGGGTATGAAGATGCTCTCCCTCTCTCGTAGCTATGCATCTCCATGGATGGATCTTACGTGTGAGTAGATTTTTATTTATTTTCCATGCAACATTTCCCAACAATTGGCAGGTCGTGCCTTGGGTACCCGGGGTCCAATCCGTGAGTAATTTCTGCGACAATTCAGTCAATATTTGTCTTCACTGCATCTGCTTCGATTCGGTCGTCGTTCGTGTGTCTACATATTAGATCCTTTCTATTTACGCTTCTCGTTATCAGCTACGGTTGTTTTACTGGTGCGCTGCCCTCGAGGACCTTAGCATGACAACTTCCCAGCTATCTACAATAATAAGGGTTGCCCGATGAAATATCGTGGATGTCGCCTAGAGGGGGGTGAATAGGCGCTTTAAAATAATTACAGTTTAGGCTTGAACAGATGCTGAATAAACCTAGCAGTTAATTTTTCAAGCACAAAACCTACAACAACTAGGCTCACCTATGTGCACCAACAACTTATGCTAAGCAAGATAAATAACTAGGTGATAGCAAGATATATGACAAGAAACAATATGGCTATCACAAATTATAGTGCATAAGTAAAGGGCTCGGGTAAGAGATAACCGAGGCACGCAGAGACGACGATGTATCCTGAAGTTCACACCCTTGTGGATGCTAATCTCCGTTTGGAGTGGTGTGGAGGCACAATGCTCCCCAAGAAGCCACTAGAGCCACCGTAATCTCCTCACGCCCTCGCACAATGCAATATGTCATGATTCCACTAAGGGACCCTTGAGGGCGGTCACCGAACCCGTACAAATGGCAACCCTTGGGAGCGGTCACCGAACCCGTACACTGTGGCAACCCTTGGGGGGCGGTCACCGGAACCCGTCAAATTGCTCGGGGCGATCTCCACAACCTAATTGGAGACCCGGACGCTTTCCCAGAGCTTTACACCGCAATGATTGAGCTCCGAACACTACAAAGGTTGGGGCTATCTCCCCAACGACACCACGAAGCTTCGCCACAATGGAATATGGCTTCGAGGTGACCTCAACCGTCTAGGGCGCCCAAGCACCCAAGAGGAACAAGCTCAAGGGTACCAAGCACCCAAGAGTAATAAGCTTCTCAACTTGTAACCTCCATGTATCACCGTGGGGAACTAAAATCTATGCACCAAATGCAATGGCAAGGGCACACGGAGTGCCCAAGTTCTTCTCTTCCAAATCCCACCAAAACAACTAATGCTAGGGATGGAAATGAGAGGAAGAATGGAGAAGAGAACACGAAGAACTCCAAGAACTAGATCCAAAGGGTTCCCCTCACAAAGAGGAGGAAGTGATTGGTGGAAATGTGGATCTAGATCACCTCTCTCTTTTCCCCCAAAAACTAGCAAGAATCCATGGAGGGATTGAGAGATAGCAAGCTCGAAGAAGGTCAACAATGGGGGAAGAACACGAGCTCAAAGGATAAGATCTATTGGGGAAGAAGACCCCTTTTATAGGAGGGGAAAGAATCCAAGTGTTATCCCCTCTCACAACCCGCGCGGCGCGGTACTACCACACTGAACTGGCGGTACTACCGCAAGGCCATGCGGTACTACTACAAGGCGGTGTGGTACTACCACTCACGCGGTAGTGACCCGATGAGAGCCTGTTGCACAAGGCAATGAGCAGTAGAACCGCCGGAGCAGTACTACAGCGCGCCCTTACGGTACTACCGTAAGGCAGGCATCAACTAGTACTGGAAATGCACGGAAGTAATAAATTACATCTGCGCCTACTTCCGCTGAGATTGGAGCTAACAAAAGTCTGGCACAGTAGTACCGGACAGGAGTCGCAGTACTACCGCATGCGGGCGGATGTATAAAATTACATCCACGCCTACTTCCGCATGCGTTTGCGCCAGGGCTAGGGGCAGCGGTACTACCACTCACTAGGAGCGGTACTACCGCTGGCTCCTGCGGTACTACCGCACACCACTGAGGCTTTAGCACTTGGCCGCCTTCATATCACAGCTAAAGACACAAAAGGATGCAATAAAACCGAAACTGCCATAACTTCTGCAATAGAGCTCAGAATTGAGCAAACTCAAGCTTGCTGGATAGAGGAAGATGTGTAGCATCAAAACAATAACTGGTTATAGTAAGAAGAGGCAGGGAGGTATGCCTAAGATATATAGGAGTGAACACTCCATCAGAGAAGAACCGGCAAAACCTCCAACATTGAAAACATCATAGAAGATGCATGTGAACTCCGTTTTCGATGAACTCGAGCTTGTCATCAAGATGACCATAAAGTCTAAGACTCACAAAGAGAACCGGCAAAAAAACCAACATCGAAAACATCATAGTAGATGCATGAGAACTTTGTTTTCAAAGAACTCGAGCTTGTCATGAAAATGACCATAAGCTCCAAATCTCACAAGGAGAAGAACCAAACAAGAACCAAGAAATATGATGCAAGCATGCAATACTTCTATGCTTTATAATACCGTGCCACTAGGTGAATTTCTAGATGAACAAATTGCTAAGGTTAGGGAGAATGCAAATATGGAAACTGATAATATTTATGAAAGTGATGATGAAGATTCTCCCCCTAGATATGAATTGCCTGTTATTCCTGAGGGTTATGTTATGGATGAAGAAACTGCTAGAGACTTTCTTGCTTGCAACGATGGATATGATCTTAACAAATTATTTGCTAAACTGAAAGAAAAGTCTTTGAATGCTAGAATGAAATATGACCCTGCTTTTGCTACTTCACCTATCTTTGTTACTGATAAGGATTATGATTACTCTGTTGATCCTGAGTTAATTACTTTGGTTGAATCTGATCCTTTCCATGGCTATGAATCTGAAACTGTTGTGGCACATCTTACTAAGTTGAATGATATAGCCACCCTATTTACCAACGATGAAAATATTCGTTATTACTATATCCTTAAGTTATTTCCGTTATCGTTAAAGGGTGATGCTAAGACTTGGTTTAATTCTCTTGATCCTGGTTGTGTGCGTAGTCCCGAGGATATGATTTATTACTTCTCTGCTAAATATTTTCCCGCTCATAAGAAACAAGCCGCCTTACGGGAAATATATAATTTTGTGCAAATTGAAGAAGAGAGTCTCCCACAAGCTTGGGGGAGGCTTCTCCAATTACTTAATGCTTTGCCTGATCATCCTCTTCAGAGGAATGAAATACTTGATGTCTTTTATAATGGACTAACCGATGCTTCCAGAGACCACCTGGATAGTTGTGCTGGTTGTGTTTTCAAGGAAAGAATAGTTGATCAAGTTGAATTACTATTGAATAATATGGTGGCCAATGAAAATAATTGGACACTTCCTGAACCAGTCCCTAAGCCAAATCCGAAGAAAAGGGGAGTTCTATTTCTCAGTCCTGAAGATATGCAAGAGGCGAAGAAATCTATGAAAGAAAAAGGTATTAAAGATGAAGATGTTAAAAATTTACCACCTGTTGAAGAAATACATGGTCTTGATAACCCGACACGGGTAGTAAAGGTAAATTCTCTTTATAGATTTTATAAAGGTGATATTCCTCGTTATAAGTCTGCTAGCCAATGCTTAGATGAGTTTGACAATTTTATTGTGAAACAAGAAAAGTTCAATGCTTATGTTGGTGGACAATTGCAACGTAATGTTTATATGATTGAACGCTTGAGTGATTATATGTCTAGAGTTAAAGGTGAATTGAAACTCATTAGTAAACATGCTTCTATGGTTACCACTCAAGTAGAACAAGTACTTAAGGCTCACAATGATTTGCTCAATGAATTAAATAGTAAGAATAATAATTATGCTGTTAGAGTTGCAACTAGAGGTGGTAAAGTGACTCAGGAACCTTTGTATCCCAACGGACACCCTAAGAGAATTGAGCAAGATTCTCAGAGAACTAATTTAGATGCACCTAGTTCTTCTAAGAAGAAGAAAATGAAAAATGATAGGTCATTGCATGCTTCTAGTGAACCTGTAGCTGACACACCTGAGAATCCCAATGATATCTCTGTTTCTGATGCTGAGACACAATCTGGTAATGAACATGAACCTAGCGATAATGTTAATGATAATGTTCATGATGATTCTCAACCTAGCAATGATAATGATGTAGAGATTGAACCTGCTGTTGATCTTGATAACCCACAATCAAAGAATCAACGTTATGATAAGAGAGACTTTGTTGCTAGGAAGCACGGTAAGGAAATAGAACCATGGGTTCAGAAACCCATGCCTTTTCCTCCTAAACCATCCAAGAAGAAGTATGATGGGGATTTTGAGCGCTTTGCTGAAATGATTAGACCTATCTTTTTGCGTATGCGTTTGACTGGTATGCTCAAAACAAATCCTTATGCTAAGTATATGAAAGATATCATTACCAACAAAAGAAAGATACCCGAAGTAGAAATTTCCACCATGGTTGCAAATTACATTTTTAAAGGTGGAATACCTAAGAAACTAGGAGATCCAGGAGTACCTACTATACCTTGCTCCATTAAAGGAAACTATGTTAAAACTGCCTTATGTGATCTTGGAGCCGGTGTTAGTGTTATGCCTCTCTCGTTATATCGTAGACTTGACTTGAGTAATTTGACACCTACTAAAATATCTTTGCAAATGGCCGCTAAATCAACTGCTATACCTGTCGGTATTTGTGAGGATGTGCCTGTTGTAGTTGCAAATGTTACTATTCTAACGGACTTTGTTATCCTTGATATTCCCGAGGACGATAGTATGTCTATTATCCTTGGTAGACCCTTTTTGAATAATGCAGGGGCTGTTATTGATTGCAATAAAGGCAATGTCACTTTTCATGTTAATGGTAATGAGCATACGCTTTCCGAGGAAACAACCTCAGGTCCATATTATCAATTCTATTGGAAATATTTCAACTATTACTATTGGAGGTTTTGAATTTCCTCTTCCTACTGTCAAGAAGACATATGATATTCTTATTGCCGGGGACATACATATCCCCATTGAGGTAACCTAGTGTTATTTAAAAAATTTCCGGTTTCATGTTATTCGGAAAGAGTTTATTAACAAGACTTGATCAAACTTTTTAATGGATTCCTTTTGATGAGCATGAGATGGGTGAATCTAGATATCACAACCTTCTATACCCTCCTTTTACTTTCTGTTAATTAGATTAAATAAAGCAAAAATAGTATTTACTGTCTGTTTCCAGACTTATCCGTGCAATAAAAAATACCCCCCAAATTTTTTTCTCCAAATGCCCTAAAAATGAAATATGATTTTTTCTAGAATATTTGAGAATATATGGCACAGAAAACACAGCGAGGGGAGCCAGCACCTGGCCACGAGGGTCCAGGGCACGCCCCTTTCCTCGTGGGCCCCACGTGCCCCCCTCCACTTATTCCTGCACCCACACACTCCTTCTTCCTTCCGAAAAAATCACTATCCAGCTCAAGCACAAGTTCTAGCTCATCTTGCTGCCATTTTCGATCTCCTTGCTCAAAGCTCCATTCACAAAACTGTTTGGGGAGATTGTTCCTTGGTATGTGACTCCTCCATTGGTCCAATTAGTTTTTGTTCTAGTGCTTTATTTATTGCAAGTTTTTGCTGTTGTGGTGACCTTGTTCTTGAGCTTCCATGTCAAATTTCTTTGGTCCCAAATAGTTCTAATGCATGATATAGTCTCTAGACACTTGTAGGAGTTGGTGCTATCAATCTTGTTGAGTTTGGTTCACTTTTATTTTGAGTTACTAAAATTTTTAGAATATTTCAGAAAAATGCATAGGAAAATCAACCAAGGTGGTTCCTCAAGGAAGCGAGAACCAAGGCTCGCGATGCGTGAGCTGTTGGGATCGTTGCAGAAAATCAAAAAAATTCCTACGCATCACCAAGATCTATCTATGGAGTTTACTAGCAACGAGAGGGGAGTGCATCTTCATACCTTTGAAGATCGCGATGCGGAAGCGTTGCAAGAACGCGGTCGGTGGAGTCTGATGACCCTCAACCGTAAGGGATCTGTTGCAGCGTTTTTGATAAGTAAGAGTGTCGAACCCAACGAGGAGCAGAAGGTATTGATAAGCGATTCTGAACAAGAAATTACTGCAGGCACTGAAAGATAACTTTTAGGGGTTTTTCTCGATATAAGCAACAGGAATGAAAAGGCAAGTAATGTAAAAGGTACTGAAAGTAACAAGTGGCCCAATCCTTTCTTAGCAAAGGAGAGGCCTAGCAACTGAACTTATAAAGACTAAAGCGTTCTTGAGGACACACGGGAGAGGTAGTCATGTGCTTTCACCATATTCCGTATCGATACTATGTTATGTGTTGATAAGTGTTGGTGGGTGGATCTATGCTAGTGCATTCTCTAGACTAAGATGAATGCACTCTTATGATTAAACACCTTGCAAGCATCCGTAGATACAAGATAGAATTTAAGGCAAAAGCCTAACCATAGCAATACGATCGAGGATCCATTATTCCCTTATGCAAAAGCGTGCGAACTGGGGTTCAGGTTTCTGTCACTCCGGCAACCCACCATAAGCATTCTTTATACACAATGTATTCCCCTAGGTCCTTAATAAGGCGAAGTGTTGGGTGTTCGACTCACACAACACCACTAGTAGAATGACAACACAACTTAAGTATCAAACAACACATATTACTTCAACAGCATATAACTACTAACAACAAGACTTTCCCCATGTCCTCAAGAACTAAAGTAACTACTCACAAGACATAAAAGAGATCATGATAAGAGGGGATAAATATGTGATAAACAATCTGGACATAATAATATTTCTCCAACAAAACTCAATAGCATTCACCACAAAGTAGTAATCAACACCGATGGAGTAGAGAGGATAGGTAGTACAAGTTACAACACGAGTTGCGATGGAAAGATGAGATTTGGATGAAGATGGAGATGGTGCTGGTGTTGGGGATGATGTTGGTGATGATCTCGATGATGCCCGTGATGATGATGATGATGACGATGGCGACGATCTCCCCTTCCGGGAGGTGATCTCCCCGGCGGAATTTGCCCGCCGGAGATGCCCTTTTCTTCTCTGTAGGTTTCCGCCTCGAAGCGGCAGCGGAACTCCGTAAAAAGTCCCGTGCCTAGGGTTTTCGGGAGACGGAGAGCATATATGCAAAAGGGGGCGGCTAGAGGTGGGCCAGGGGCTCCAGGCGCCCCCCCGGCGCGGCCAGGGGGGGCGTCCCCAGGCCGCCTGGGCACCCTGTGGCCCCCCTCTGACTCCCCTTTTGTGTGTCTTCGTTATTCTTCTGAAAAACACGTCCCGTCAATTTTCAGGTAATTTGGAGGCGTTCTTCTTCAGCAACTCAGTATCCACTTTTTCCTGCTGAATCCTGCGTCTGGTGTTTCGGCATCGGAAAGTTGCAAACTGTGTAAAATAGACCAAAACAACATAAGAACATCATCATAACGTGGAATATATCAATGAATAAGGATAAATTATAATACAAAATAGTGATGCATTTTGGACGTATCAACACCCCCAAGCTTAGACCTCGCTTGTCCCCAAGCGAATATGAACTCGGTAAACCTGTCCACAAGTTTAGAGAGTGAAGTGTCGATAAATAGAATACGGACAAGAAGCATCATAGTCTCTTCACCAACTCAAATATCCTCAGCAACAATCTTCAACTCATAAGGTTCTTATGAAAGAGTGTCAACACTTATATTCGAAAGTAGGACCAATAGAAACTCATTATATCATGGCAAACATGTCCTTTGGTCAAGGAACAACAAATAATTTTAACTTTTGCTTTTGATGGGATTAATTGAAGCTTTTTGAAATAACAAGTTAATAAGCAAGAAGTGAAAGTGTTAACACAAAGGAAGATATTTGCCTTAGCTGGGCATGACAAACAACTTACTTATCAAATGATAATGTCAACAAGGATATGATATGACAAATCTTAATGCAGCTTTATATGAATGAATCCTTATCAACATCAAACGTCTGCTCTCTTTAAGAAATAGAGGGAAGTAGAAACAACTGACTCAACTTAAAAATAAAAGATAGGCCCTGCTCTAGGGTAGTAGGGAAAACTCATGTGCTATCCTCAAATCAAACAGAATGAAAGCAAGTTTTTGAGAGGTGCATGATTCGTCAACGAATGCTAATAGATAACTCAATTACTTCTTGAACTGGACAAGTTTCGAGGAACGGCTCCCGTATGAGGACGATAACATCCTCTTATTCTTCTTTGTTTATCACTGCCAAAGTTTTCTGATTTCTCATGAACAAAGCGTGAAGGAGGGTTTGTTTGCTATATTATTTTTAAGCCGGGCGCACTCAATGCCAGTTCCTTTTCGTATTATGGGTTTGCACATTATACATGCAATCCCGGGGTGAAGATTGTCCAACTCAAAAAGGTCATGAATTAGCTACTACTTCCTCATGAGCTAAAGCAGAGGCACAAAATAAAAGATTTTGAACATTTAAGGATAAATCAGAAATTATATATTTTTTGGAGGTGGTAGTGGAGTACCACGGATAGGTAGGTATGGTGGACTCATATGGAAGGTATTGGCTTAAGGGTATGGATGCACAAGCAGAATTCCGCTTAGTACAGAGTTAGGTTAGCAAAGGTTTTGAAAGAGCAGACAATTGATGATGACTAAGATGCAAAGCATTATAAAGCATGAACATTGAAATAAGCATAACACATCAAGTTGTCTTCCTTGTCAACATAACACTTCAAGCATAATGATATAAAGGTTTTGGCTATGTTGATACTCTAAGAAAATCATGCTTGTTGTTATGACCAAAGCTATATTTGCCAAGATAAATAAAGTTTCATAGCCATACCTGACATAAAGTCAATACTCTCCATAAGAATCATCATATAAGGTCGATTGCGTGAAGAGAATACCGAGTGCAGCAAAAAGGAACCGATAAACTTCTCATTAATATTCCATCATAGACGACTCCACACACACGGATACAATTCTTCACCAAGGGGGCGATAGACCTCAATGCACACACCTATCTCATATAATAACTTCCCTAGACATGATACGACTCTACTTGACTTCTGAAAGACAAAAGGTAAAAGATAAAGATACCGGGCACTCCCCCAAGCTTGGAACAAGCCAAGGGAATGCCATTACCACGGAGGTTTCACTCATCATCCTTGTTGGCGTTGATCAAGTAGTTCTTGGCGAAGCTCTTCCATGGAAGGGGTTCTCCGGTCTCATATGAGAAGCTCGTCTCCTGGATCCTGCATTCAGCACTCAAACCCATGCGTAGAAACCTTAGTTCATACTCACAGTTCTGGTTATGTAGATCATTAATTTGCCCTTGGAGTTCTATGATTCTGTCTTCAGACGCGGCGATTCTTTCCCACATCTCCTTCATCTCCTTCAGAAAGTAGTTCTTCGGCTCGTTGGTGATGTCAAAGTTAGCTTCGACACCACGCTCGGTCATCTTCTTGTACTTGAAGACTTCTTGCTCGACTTCTTCCAGCCTGGCCTGGACGCTCCCCTCCTTGATAGGTCCCTTCAGATCTTCTTGATGAAGGACGCCTTCCTTCAACTGAACCACCTGAGGGTGCTTCTTCACCTCGGCGAGGTAAGGTTGATGACGTTGACGACGAACATGTCCTTGGAGGAACTTGGAGAAGCCATGGCACCTAAATTTAGATGAAAGATTTCCTAGCAGAAACAGATCGAAGAGAAAACACGCGAAATCGCAAGATACGTTGCCGGAACAACCCGGGCAAATATATAGGAAAAATTTATGCACAGAAAGGAAGGTAACGGACCAAAGCGGGGTTGGAGACGGGCACCAGGGTGTCCAGGCGGCCTACCGGCGCGGCCCAGGGGGGGCGCCAGGGGGGCGCCTGGACTCCCTGGTGGTCGTCTCCGGCTCCACTTCGACTCGGAATTTTACTAATTTCGCAAAAACTCGTAATACGGAACTTTTATGATGTTTTGCGGTGTTTTCTTACCGTACTACATACCTTTTCTTTATTCTGCTTCTGCTGGCGTCTGAAAGAGGGCTGCAACATGTTCTTCATGGGTTGTGGTGTATATTATATTCACATCAACATCGACAGGATCTCCTGCTATGTAATGTTTAAGTCTTTGCCCATTCACGACTTGAGGTTTGGTGCCTTCAAAATTATTAATCTTAATTGCACCAGACCGATAAACTTCTTCAATATGAAATGGTCCTTCCCACCTGGAAAGTTGTTTACCTGGAGAAAACCTGAAACGGGATCTAAACAACAAAACTTTATCACCAACATTAAATTCACGTTTCAGAATCTTCCTATCATGCCACCTTTTTACCTTTTCTTTGAACATTTTAGTGCTCTCGTAAGCTTCACTCCTCCATTCATCTAGAGAAGTCAAGTTCATGAGACGCTTCTCACCAGCTAGTTTTGGGTCAGTGTTAAGCTCTCTAACAGCCCAGAAAGCTTTGTACTCTAGCTCTAATGGAAAATGGCAAGCCTTGCCATACACCATCTTATAGGGAGACATGCCCATGGGGTTTTTGTAAGCAGTTCTATATGCCCACAAAGCATCTCCCAATTTATTTGACCAATCCTTCCTATTTCTATTTACTGTTTTCTGGAAGATCAACTTAATCTCTCTATTGGTGAGCTCAACTTGCCCACTAGTTTGAGGATGATAAGGTGAAGCAATTCTATGATTAACATCGTATTTAGCCAAAGCTTTTCTAAAAGCTCCATGCGTGAAGTGTGATCCTCCATCGGTCATGAGGTACCTCGGTACACCAAACCTAGGAAATATTACATCCTTAAGCATTTTCAAGGATGTTTTGTGGTCAGCACTTTCAGTGGGGATTGCTTCAACCCACTTGGTCACATAATCAACAGCTACTAAAATGTGAGTGTACTTGTGCGTAGAAGGGAAAGGACCCATAAAATCAAAACCCCAACAATCGAAAGGTTCAATCACTAGTGAGTAATTCATAGGCATCTCATTCCTTCTACTAATGTTACCAACTCTCTGACATTTATCACAGGCCAAAACATAATTTCTAGCATCTTTAAAGAGAGTTGGCCAATAAAAACCTGATTGAAGAACCTTATGTGCAGTCCTCTCACCGGCGTGATGTCCTCCATAGGGACTATCATGACACCGTCGGAGAACGTCCTTCTGCTCATGTTCCGGAATGCATCTTCTCACGGTCCCGTCGGGACCTTCTTTGAAAAGATGTGGGTCATCCCAAAAGTAGTGCCTCAAATCATGAAAGAACTTCTTCCTTTGCTGAAACGTTAGACCTGGAGGCAAATACTTTGCAACAATAAAATTAGCATAATCTGCATACCAAGGATCGGAGAGAGGTTGTACTTTTACAACGGCAAGTTGCTCGTCCGGAAAACTATCGTTAACTGGGATGGGGTCATGCGGTATATCTTCCATTCTTGAAAGATTGTCCGCTACCGGATTGTCTTCTCCTTTCCTATCAACAATCTGCAAATCAAATTCTTGGAGAAGGAGTACCCATCTGATAAGCCTTGGCTTGGCATCCTTTTTTGTCATAAGATATTTAATGGCAGCATGATCAGTATGAATAATAACTTTGGAATCAACAATGTACTCCCTAAACTTATCACAAGCAAAAACTACAGCTAAGAATTCCTTCTCAGTAGTAGCATAATTTCTTTGAGCACTATCAAGGGTCTTACTAGCATAATGTATAACATTCAATTTCTTATCAACCCTTTGTCCTAAAACAGCTCCAACAGCAAAATCACTTGCATCACACATAATTTGAAAAGGTAAATTCCAGTCAGGTGGTTGTACTATAGGAGCAGTTATTAAAGCTTTCTTAAGGACTTCAAAAGCTTCCTTACAATTTTCATCAAACGCAAAAGGAACATCCTTCTGGAGAAGATTAGTGAGGGGTCTTGAGGTTTTAGAAAAGTCTTTAATAAATCTTCTATAAAAACCTGCATGACCGAGAAAACTGCGAATACCTTTGATATCCTTTGGATAAGGCATCCTCTCAATAGCTTCGATCTTGGCTTTGTCCACTTCAATTCCCCTTTCGGAAATCTTGTGACCAAGAACAATTCCTTCATTAACCATAAAGTGGCACTTCTCCCAGTTGAGTACCAAATTTGTCTCCTCGCATCTCTGCAAAACTTTATTAAGGTTGTGAAGACAATGGTCAAATGAAGTTCCATAGAAGGAGAAATCGTCCATGAAGACTTCCATAATATCCCCGCAGAAACCATGAAAGATAGCAGACATACACCTTTGAAAAGTAGCAGGGGCATTACATAAACCAAAAGGCATACGTCTGTAAGCATAAGTACCAAAAGGACAAGTAAAAGTGGTCTTCTCTTGATCGACAGTGTTAACATGAATTTGAGAGAAGCCAGAATAACCATCGAGATAACAAAAGTGGGTATTTTTGGATAACCTTTCAAGCATTTGGTCGATGAACGGCAACGGGTAGTGATCCTTCCTGGTTGCCTTGTTCAACTTCCTGTAATCAATACACATTCTATATCCAATAATAATTCTCTGAGGTATTAGTTCATTTTTATCATTAGGAACCACAGTTGTACCTCCTTTCTTAGGAACACAGTGTACCGGACTTACCCACTTACTATCAGCTATAGGGTAGATAATACCTGTGGCTAGAAGCTTGATAATCTCAGTTCTCACGACATCCATCATCTTCGGGTTCAATCGTCGTTGATGATCAACAACTGGTTTAGCATCAGGCTCAAGGTTGATAGTATGTTGATAGATAGATGGACTAATCCCCTTAAGGTCATCAAGGGTGTAGCCAATCGCGCCTCGGTGTTTACGAAGTACTTCCAATAATCGCTCTTCTTCATATCCTGAAAGGTTAGAATTGATAATAATAGGATATACTTTCTTTTCATCTAAATAAGCATACTTGAGCGTATCGGGAAGAGGTTTAAGATCGAACACCGGGTCTTCTTTCGGTTTTGACAAAATTCCCAAAGGTTCGACCGGAAGGTTGTGCTTCAGGATAGCAGGCTGCCTCAAGAATATTTCATCTAGTTCATTTCTTTCCTGCATATGTAAATCATTCTCGTGGTCATCCATGTATTGCTGCAAAGGATCATCAGGGGGAATAGCAATAGAGGCAATACTTTCAATAATTTTATCGTCACTAGGTAAATCAGTACCACGAGGCTGCTTAGAGAACTTAGAAAAATTAAATTCATAGGGCTCACCATTGAATTCAACAGAAACTTTACCTTTCTTGCAATCTATTATAGCTCCACAAGTTCCAAGAAAAGGTCTACCAAAAATGATGGGACAAAAGTTGTCCCTGGCTGAACCAAGTACCAAAAAGTCGGTAGGGTATTTTACCTTTCCACATAGGACTTCAACGTCCCTCACAATTCCGATAGGAGAGATAGTTGATCTATTTGCAAGATGAATAGTAACATCAACTTCTTCAAGTTCACAAGGGGAAATCTCACCGATGATTTCTTCATAAAGTGAATAAGGAATAGCACTTGCACTGGATCCCAAATCGCATAGCCCATAATAATTGTGATCTCCTATTTTAACAGATACCACCGGAGTACCTGAAATTGGGCCTTTGTTCTTGGCTGTAACAAGGTTAGTGGAAACAGCGCAAAAAGTTATATTGGAATCCAAAACATCATCGGTAACAAGGTCTTTAATCAATGCAACTCGAGGATCGACCATGATCTGGTCCTCAGGTTCATCAACTTTTCTCTCACTTTTATTTATTATGCCTGTCACAAGAGAGTGCTCCTTTATCCTAGTGGGAAAAGGAGGCTGTTCATATATAACTGCAGGCAAAATAGGCTCAGCAACATAAATATCAATAGGTTTTTCTTTGAAAGGTGCATGGTGCTGGTCTCTATTCTTTTTAAAAGAATCAACGTGAGAGGCAAAATTCTTACACAAATCAATCACTAGATGGGAATCAAGACCAATCTTAGAGCAAAAAGTATTGAAGTAATCAGTTTCTACATAGCTCTCAATATAATCATGTTCATAATTTATAGCGGGTTCAATACCTTTATCAATTTCCCAATCCTCGGTATTCCTCTGGATTCTTTCAAGGATATCCCACCTTTCTTCAACACTCTTCTTCTGAAATACCCCACTAGAGGAGGCATCCAGCATCTCCTTATCCTGACGAGAAAGCCTGGCATAAAAATTTGTAAGTATAATTTCCTTGGGAAGCTTATGAATAGGGCATTTGAGCATTAGGGACTTCAATCTCCCCCAAGCTTGAGCAATGCTTTCTCCGTCACGAGACCTAAAGTTATAGATATAATTCCTGTCTCGATGAATTTCATGAAGAGGATAAAATTTAGTACAAAAGAGAGACATAAGCTCCTGCCAATCCAGCAAGTGTGGGTTATCGAGAAGCCCATACCAATCTGAAGCTTTATCTATAAGGGATACGACAAACAATTTCCTCATGACAAACTCCCTCGATACATCTGCAAGCTTAAATAATGAACATAGTCGTGACAAGTATAGCAAGTGTTCACCGGGATGTCTGTCTCCTGCATACCGATTAGCCAAAACATAATTGATAATGCCAGCTGGTATTTTATAAGGCACAATTTCAGTAGGGGGAGGATCAACCACCACAGGTGTGGGGTGTCTTCCCGCAAGCAACGCTCCAATAATAGGGTTATCCATAAGGATAAAGAGCAGCAATAGCAAAAATAAAAACAGAATTATAAAAAGACTTTCTTACCAGTTTCACTTTACCAATAGCGCTACGCTCCCCGGCAACGGCGCCAGAAAACGGTACTTGATGACCCTCAACCGTAAGGGATCTGTTGCAGCATTTTCGATAAGTAAGAGTGTCGAACCCAACGAGGAGCAGAAGGTATTGATAAGCGATTCTGAGCAAGAAATTACTGCAGGCACTGAAAGATAACTTTTAGGGGTTTTTCTCGATATAAGCAACATGAATGAAAAGGCAAGTAATGTAAAAGGTACTGAAAGTAACAAGTGGCCCAATCCTTTCTTAGCAAAGGAGAGGCCTAGCAACTGAACTTATAAAGACTAAAGCGTACTTGAGGACACACGGGAGAGGTAGTCATGTGCTTTCGCCATATTCCGTATCGATACTATGTTATGTGTTGATAAGTGTTGGTGGGTGGATCTATGCTAGTGCATTCTCTAGACTAAGATGAATGCACTCTTATGATTAAACACCTTGCAAGCATCCGCAAATACAAGATAGAATTTAAGGCAAAAGCCTAACCATAGCAATACGATCGAGGATCCATTATTCCCTTATGCAAAAGCGTGCGAACTGGGGTTCAGGTTTCTGTCACTCCGGCAACCCACCATAAGCATTCTTTATACACAATGTATCCCCCTAGGTCCTTAATAAGGCGAAGTCTTGGGTGTTCGACTCACACAACACCACTAGTAGAATGACAACACAACTTAAGTATCAAACAACACATATTACTTCAACAACATATAACTACTAACAACAAGACTTTCCCCATGTCCTCAAGAACTAAAGTAACTACTCACAAGACATAAAAGCGATCATGATAAGAGGGGATAAATATGTGATAAACAATCTGGGCATAATAATATTTCTCCAACAAAACTCAATAGCATTCACCACAAAGTAGTAATCAACACCGATTAAGTAGAGAGGATAGGTAGTACAAGTTACAACACGAGTTGCGATGGAAAGATGAGATTTGGATGAAGATGGAGATGGTGCTGGTGTTGGGGATGATGTTGGTGATGATCTCGATGATGCCCGTGATGATGATGATGACGATGGCGACGATCTCCCCTTCCGGGAGGTGATCTCCCCGGCAGAATCTGCCCGCCGGAGATGCCCTTTTCTTCTCTGTAGGTTTCCGCCTCGAAGCGGCGGCGGAACTCCATAAAAAGTCCCGTGCCTAGGGTTTTCGGGAGACGGAGAGCATATATGCAAAAGGGGGCGGCCAGAGGTGGGCCAGGGGCTCCAGGCGCCCCCCAGCGCGGCCAGGGGGGGCGCGCCCCCAGGCCGCCTGGGCACCCTGTGGCCCCCCTCTGACTCCCCTATTGCGTGTCTTCGTTATTCTTGTGAAAAACACGTCCCGTCAATTTTCAGGTAATTTGGAGGTGTTCTTCTTCAGCAACTCAGTATCCACTTTTTCCTGCTGAATCCTGCGTCTGCTGTTTCGGCATCGGAAAGTTGCAAACTGTGTAAAATAGACCAAAACAACATAAGAACATCATCATAACGTGGAATATATCAATGAATAAGGATAAATTATAATACAAAATAGTGATGCATTTTGGACGTATCAGAGTCATACACGAAGCGATTCAGATCGCAGCCGATTCCGATCTAAGCACCGAACAACGGTACGTCCGCGTTGAACACATGTGCAGCTCGGTGACGTCTCCCGCGCCTCGATACAGCAAGGAGAGAGGGAGAGGTTGGGGAAGACTCCGTCTAGTAGCAGCACGACGGCATGGTGGTGATGGAGGAGCGTGGGCTTCGCCAAGCACCGCGGGAGAGGAGTAGTAGTTGGGAGAGGGGGAGGGCTGCGCTAGGGCTTAGGTGCGGCTGCCCTCCCACCCCCACATATATATAGGGGCAAGGGAGAGGGGACCGGCCCCCTCAGATCCAATCTGAGGAGGGGGCGGCGGCCAAGGGGGGTGCCTTGCCCCCCAAGGCATGGGGGGCGTCCCCCTTAGGGCTTCCCCCCAAACCCTAGGCGCATGGGCCCTAGGGGGGAGGCGCCCAGCCCACTTAGGGGTTGGTCCCTCTCAACGTACAGCCCATAGGGCCCTCCGGGGCAGGTGGACCCCCGGAACCCCTTTGGTGGTCCCGGTACAATACCGGTAACCCCCTGAATTATTCCGGTGACCGTATGATGACTTCCCATATATAAATCTTTACCTCCGAACCATTCCGGAACTCCTCATGACGTCTGGGATCTCATCCGGGACTCCGAACAACATTCGGTAACCACATACTACATTCCCTATAACCCTAGCATCATCGAACCTTAAGTGTGTAGACCCTACGGGTTCGGGAACCATGCAGACATGACCGAGACATATCTCCGGCCAATAACCAACAACGGGATCTGGATACCCATGTTGGCTCCCACATGTTCCATGATGATCTCATCGGATGAACCACGATGTCGAGGATTCAATCAATCTCGTATTCGATTCCCTTTGTCTATCGGTATAGCACTTGCCCGAGATTCGATCGTCGGTATACCGATACCTTGTTCAATCTCATTATGGCAAGTCTCTTTACTCGTTCCGTAACACATCAACCCGTGACTAACCCCTTAGTTACATTGAGCTCATTACGATGATGTATTACCGAGTAGGCCCAGAGATACCTCTCCGTCATACGGAGTGACAAATCCCAGTCTCGATTCGTGCTAACCTAACAGATACGTTCGGAGATACCCGTAGTGTACCTTTATAGCCACCCAATTACGTTCTGACGTTTGGCACACCCAAAGTATTCCTACGGTATCCGGGAGTTGCACAACCTCATGGTCTAAGGAAAGGATACTTGACACTGGAAAAGCTTTAGTATACGAACTACACGACCTTGTGCTAGGCTTAGGATTGGGTCTTGTCCATCACATCGTTCTCCTAATGATGTGATCCCGTTATCAATGACATCCAATGTCCATGGTTAGGAAACTAGAGGCTCACTAGGGAAGTGTTGTGGTCTATGTATTCACACATGTATTACTGTTTCCCGGAGAATACAATTAAAGCATGAACAAAGAAATATAATAATAACCATTTTATTATTGCCTCTAGGGCATATTTCCAACAGTCTCCCACTTGCACTCGAGTCAATAATCTAGTTACATTGTGATGAATCAAACATCCTTCTAGTTCTGGTGTTGATCATGTTTTGCCCGTGGAAGAGGTTTAGTCAACGGATCTGCGACATTCAGATCCGTATGCACTTTACAAATATCTATGTCTCCATCTTGAATGTAATTCCGGATGGAGTTGAAACGGTGCTTGATGTGCTTGGTCTTCTTGTGAAACTTGGGCTCCTTGGCAATGGCAATAGCTCCAGTGTTGTCACATAAGAGAGTCATCGGTCCCAACGCGCTTGGAATAACTCCTAGGTCGGTGATGAACTCCTTCATCCAGACTCCTTCCTGCGCTCCTTCGGAAGCAGCTATGTACTCCGCTTCACATGTAGATGCCGCCACGACGCTTTGCTTGCAACTGCACCAGCTGACTGCCCCACCATTCAAAATATACACGTATCTGGTTTGTGACTTGGAGTCATCCAGATCGGTGTCGAAGCTAGCATCGACGTAACCCTTTATGACGAGCTCTTCGTCACCTCCATAAACGAGAAACATATCCTTAGTCCTTTTCAGGTACTTCATGATGTTCTTGACCGATGTCCAGTGTTCCATACCGGGATCACTTTGGTACCTCCCCACCAAACTTATGGCAAGGTTCACATCAGGTCTAGTACACAGGATGGCATACATAATAGAACCTATGGGCGAGGCATAGGGGATGACACTCATCTTTTCTCTATCTTCTGCCGAGGTCGGGCATTGAGCTATGCTCAATCTCATACCTTGCAATACAGGCAAGAACCCTTTCTTGGACTGATCCATATTGAATTACTTCTTCAATATCTTGTCAAGGTATGTGCTTTGTGAAAGACAAATGAGACGTCTTGATCTATCTCTATAGATCTTGATGCCTAATATGTAAGCTACTTATCCAAGGTCCTTCATTGAAAAACACTTATTCAAGTAGACCTTTATGCTTTCCAAGAGTTCTACATCATTTCCCATCAACAATATGTCATCCACATATAATATGAGAAATGCTACAGAGCTCCCACTCACTTTCTTGTAAATACAGGCTTCTCCCCAAGTCTGTATAAACCCAAACGCTTTGATCACCTCATCAAAGCGAATGTTCCAACTCTGAGATGCTTGCACCAGCCCATAGATGGAGCGCTGGAGCTTGGATACCTTGTTAGCATTCTTAGGATCGACAAAACCTTCTGGCTGCATCATATACAGTTTTTCCTTGAGGAAGCCGTTAAGGAATGCCGTTTTGACGTCCATTTGCCATATCTCATAATCATGGAATGCGGCAATTGCTAACATGATTCAGACGGACTTCAGCATCGCTACGGGAGAGAAAGTCTCGTCGTAGTCAATTCCTTGAACTTGTCGATAACCTTTAGCGACATGCCGAGCCTTATAGATGGTCACATTACCATCTGCGTCAGTCTTCTTCTTAAAGATCCACTTATTTTTTATGGCTTGCCGATCATCGGGCAAGTCAACCAAAGTCCATACATTGTTATCATACATGGATCCTATCTCGGATTTCATGGCTTCAAGCCATTTGTTGGAATCCAGGCCCGCCATCGCTTCTTCATAGTAAGAAGGTTCACCGTTGTCTAACAACATGATTTCCAGGACAGGGTTGCCGTACCATTCTGGTGCGGAACGTGTCCTTGTGGACCTATGAAGCTCAGCAGTAACTTGATCCGAAGTTTCATGATCATTATCATCAACTTCCTCCCTAGTCGGTGCAGGCACCACAGAAACATCTTCCTGCGTTGCGCTACTTTCCGGTTCGGAAGGGGTGACAATCACCTCATCAAGTTCCACTTTCCTCCCACTTACTTCTTTCGAGAGAAACTCTTTCTCCAGAAATGATCCATTCTTGGCAACAAAGACCTTGCCTTCGGATCTAAGGTAGAAGGTATACCCGATAGTTTCCTTAGGGTATCCTATGAAGACACATTTTTCCGATTTGGGTTCGAGCTTTTCAGGTTGAAGTTTCTTGACATAAGCATCGTATCCACAAACTTTTAAAAACGACAACTTAGGTCTCTTACCAAACAATAGTTCATACGGTGTCGTCTCAACGGATTTAGATGGAGCCCTATTTAAAGTGAATGCGGCAGTCTCTAAAGCATAACACCAAAAAGATAGTGGTAAGTTGGTAAGAGACATCATAGACCGCACCGTGTCCAACAGAGTATGATTACGACGTTCGGACACACCATTACGCTGAGGTGTTCCAGGCGGCGTCAATTGTGAAACAATTCCACAGTTCCTTAGGTGCGTGCCAAATTCGTGACTTAAATATTCTCCTCCACGATCCGATTGTAAGAACTTTATTTTTTTGTCACGTTGATTCTCAACCTCATTCTAAAATTCCTTGAACTTTTCAAAGGTCTCAGACTTTTGTTTCATCAAGTAGACATACCCATATCTACTTAAGTCATCTGTGAGGGTAAGAACATAACGATAGCCACTGCGAGCTTCAACACTCATTGGACCGCACACATCGGTATGTATGATTTCCAACAAGTTGGTTGCTCGCTCCATTGTTCCGGAGAACAGAGTCTTGGTCGTCTTGCCCAAGAGGCATGGTTCGCACGTGTCAAATGATTCATAATCAAGAGACTCCAAAAGTCCATCTGCATGGAGCTTCTTCATACGTTTGACACCAATATGACCAAGGCGGCAGTGCCAAAAGTATGTGGGACTATCATTATCAAACTTACATCTTTTGGCATCCACACTATGAATATGTGTAGCATCACATTCGAGATTCATTCAGAATAAACCATTGACCAGCGGGGCATGACCATAAAACATTTCTCTCATATAAATAGAACAACCATTATTCTCAGATTTAAATGAGTAGCCATCTTGCATTAAATGAGATCCAGATACAATGTTCATGCTCAAAGCTGGTACTAAATAACAATTATTAAGGTTTAACACTAATCCCGAAGGTAGATGCAGAGGTAACGTGCCGACGGCGATCACATCGACCTTGGAACCATTCCCGACGCGCATCGTCACCTTGTCCTTCGCCAGTCTCCGCTTATTCCGCAACTCCTGCTTTGAGTTACAAATGTGAGCAATTGCACCGGTATCAAATACCCAGGAGCTACTACGAGCGCTGGTAAGGTACACATCAATAACATGTATATCATATATACCTTTGACGTTTCCGGCCTTCTTATCCGCTAAGTATTTGGGACAGTTCTGCTTCCAGTGACCCGTTCCCTTGCAATAAAAGCACTCAGTCTCAGGCTTGGGTCCATTCTTTGGCTTCTTCCCGGCAACTGGCTTTCTGGGCGTGGCAACTCCTTTGCCGTCCTTCTTGAAGTTCTTCTTACCCTTACCTTTCTTGAACTTAGTGGTTTTATTCACCATCAACACTTGATGTTCTTTCTTGATCTCCACCTCCGCTGATTTCAGCATTGAATACACCTCGGGAATGGACTTCTCCATCCCTTGCATATTGAAGTTCATCACAAAGCTCTTGTAGCTAGGTGGGAGCGACTGAAGGATTTTGTCAACGACCACGTCATCTGGGAGATTAATTCCCAGCTGAGACAAACAGTTGTGCAACCCAGACATTTTGAGTATATGTTCGCTAACAGAACTATTCTCCTCCATCTTACAACTGTAGAACTTGTCGGAGACTTCATATCTCTCGACTCGGGCATGAGCTTGGAAAACCATTTTCAGCTCTTGGAACATCTAATATGCTCTGTGCTGCTCAAAACGCTTTTGGAGCCCCAATTCTAAGCTGTAAAGCATGCCGCACTGAACCAGGGAGTAATCATCACTACGCGACTGCCAGGCGTTCATAACGCCTTGAGTTGCTAGGAAAATGGGTGCATCACCTAGCGGTGCTTCAAGGACATATGCTTTCTTGGCAGCTATGTGGATGATCCTCAAGTTACGGACCCAATCCATATAGTTTCCACCATCGTCTTTCAGCTTGGTTTTCTCTAGGAACGCGTTGAAGTTGAGGGCAACATTAGCGTGGGCCATTGGATCTACAAGACATATTGTAAAGATTTTAGACTATGTTCATGACAATTAAGTTCATCTAAACAAATTTAATGAACTCCCACTCAGATAGACATCTCTCTAGTCATCTAAGTGATACATGATCCGAATCGACTAGGCCGTGTCCGATCATCACGTCAGACGGACTAGTCATCAACGGTGAACATCTTTATGTTGACCGTATCTTCTATACGACTCATGTTCGACCTTTCGGTCTTCCGTGTTCCGAGGCCATGTCTGTACATGCTAGGCTCGTCAAGTCAACCCTAAGTGTATTGCATGTGTAAATCTGGCTCACACCCATTGTATGCGAACGTTAGAGCCTATCACACCCGATCATCACGTGGTGCTTCGGAACAACGAACCTTAGCAACGGTGCACAGTTAGTGGGAACAAAATTCTTGAAATTTTAGTGAGAGATCATCTTATTTACTACCGTCGTTCTAAGCAAATAAGATGTAAAACATGATAAACATCACATGCAATCAAATAGTGACATGATATGGCCAATATCATTTTGCTCCTTTTGATCTTCATCTTCGGGGCTCCATGATCATCATTGTCACCCGCATGACACCATGATCTCCATCATCGTGTCTTCAAAGAGAAGCTCATTTCTGCTCCGGTACTTACTCCTCCGGATGAGTCCAAGCCTTATGAAGTGTTTTGTGATGCTTCATTGCAAGGTCTCGGTGGTGTTCTCATGCAAGACAAGAAGATCGTTGCATACACTTCGCGTCAGATTAAACCAAATGAGAAGAATTACCCCACACACGATCTTGAGCTAGCAGTAGTTGGTCATGCCTTGATCACGTGGAGACACCTCCTGTTGGGCAGAAAAGTGGACATCTTCACCGATCACAGCCTGAAGTACATCTTCACCCAACCAAACCTTAACATCCGTCAGACTCGTTGGGTTCAAATGATTCAAGAATACAATCCAAGCATTGAGTATACTCCTGGCAAGGCCAATGTCATTACAGATGCCTTGAGCAGAAAGGCTTATTGCAACAGTATCATCCTCAAACCGTTCCAACCTGAACTTTGTGTCTCATTCAGGAAGCTCAACCTCCAAGTCGTTCTGCAAGGATTTCTTACCAACCTTCAAGTCGCTCCTTGATGGGCCTCGAACCCCTCATTGGATTACCCCAAGTGGAAGGTGTAAGATGCAGTAAGTAGAAGTGTTTTCCCTTAGCAAAGATGCCAAGGATCGAATCCCCAGAGACTCCTAGGTTCAACAGGTAGGTGTCAACTGCTAACGGCGCAATTAGCAATCAACGTGGACCTGCGCACAGATACAAATAACTTTGCTCCCAACGAGTACAGAGAGGTTGTCAATCTCTCCAGCCTTGTAGTTCACAAAGGGTTAAAAGCAATATGATAGTAGTGATAGATAGTATTTTGCAATAGTAAATAAAATAGCGGAAAAGTAAATAGTGTATGTGATCAATGATGGTAATATGGACCGGAGTCACATGATGTTCACTAGTGATGTCTCTCTCCCAAAAGACGATAAAACAGCTATGCGAGGTAACAAATTACAGCTGGGCAATTGACAGGACCACGAACGCAAACCAATGCTGACTACATTGCAAGAAAGGTTGAGGTTCAAAGCATGGGCGGTACGCCAAAGTAAGTAGACCGAAATCCATCAATATCTACCACTAATCATCCACCTTGAGATATCTATCCAGAACATCTCGCTGGTATTAAGTTGCGAGTCCCACCCATAGTGTAAACTCAATGCAACAGACAACTGCATTAAAAGAATTTTGCGTAAAGTAAACAATCCTTGCACCCGCGGGCACAAGCACCGTTGTTTTCCCCCTTGTGGCAACAGCACATCCCCTAGACTCATGTTTCTGTCACTCAAGCTAGTCATCGAGGGGCATGAACCCACAATCGAGCATAACGTTCCCTCTTGGAGTCACTACCTACTACTTGGCCAAAGCAATAAATAACAACGGAGAACATGCAAGAATTACTTATTAACTAAAATATAAAAGAGGTGAATCAAATATATTACTCAAGATCAATCTGAACATAATCTCATAATCCATCGGATCCCAGCAAACTCAACATAGCAACAACATAAGGATTACATAGGTGCCTCGATCATGTAGGGCAGCTCACAAGGACTAATTAGTGAAGCACGAGAACGGGAGTAGAACATCACATAGCTACTGGTCATGGACTCATGGTCCAAGGGAGACTACTCACGAGTCATCCGGGAGGCGTCCATGGTGGTGGAGAAGCTCCCGGTGGTGATCCTCCCCTCCGGCAGGGTGCCGGGAAGAGTTCTCCTGGTGCTCCCGATCTTGGAAGCGGCGGCGGCGGCGGAACAGAGATGGGATCGCGAAAAGAAGTCTTGTTTTAAGGGTTACGGGGGACCCTTTAAATATCTGCCAAAGTAGGGCACCGGGGGGCTCTCGGGGGGCCGAGGCGCCCCCCCCCCCGGCGCGGCCCGGGGGGGGGGGGAGGGGGCGCCCACAGGGCGCCTGGAGCCCCTGTGGCCCCCCCGAGGCTCCCCTTCGGAAGCAGTGTCGTTCCCGGATCGCTGATTTGTTATATATTTTTTCTGTATTTTTCTGGGCAGTTCTCGAAACGTGAAAACCTGAAATACAAAAACAGCCAAAAACAGAAACTGGCACTGGGGTGCACTGGATTAGTAAGTTAGTCCAAATATGATCAAAAGTGTATGGAAGTGTATGAATATCATAGCAATATCACCCAAAAGTGGCATGGAGCAAGCATAAATTATAGATACGTTTTGGACGTATCACTCCTACCTTGGAAGATCAAATCCGTGAGGCCCAAGTCAGTGATGCTATGGTGCAGAAGGTGAAACATGGTATTGCCAAGGGTACTCCCAAGTACAAGTGCTATCGCATTGATGACAGAGATACTTTGTTCTTTGAGGACATAATTGTGGTTCCCAAAGGTGATCTCAGGAAGCTCATAATGAACGAAGCACATGACTCACTCCTCTCGATACATCCAGGAAGCTCCAAGATGTACCATGACCTCATGAAATCCTATTGGTGGACTCGCTGTAATGCCCCGGATGTAATACTTTCCCTTTTGGGCTTATAATAAATCTCCGGCTTCATCTATTTCCATTTCGGGTTCTTTGTCTTTCGGGCTTTCGTCGTTTTGTTGTGTGAGTGTGTGGCATTCATTCATATCATGTAGACATGTGCATTGCATTTTGTTTGTGTTGTGGGTTGCATCCGGTTCGTGGCGTTTCTTCCCGTTGTCCGTTTCGTGTTCCGGAGCTCCCTCACGTGTCCGTGACGTCCCGTAGGCCTTCTTTGTTGTTCGGGCGTTTTTCGTTACCGGTGTGCCGCGAGGTTGTGTTGTGTGTTGTTGTTTTGTTGTGTGCAACCCGCCTCTCAAATCTCGTCTCGTTTGGACTCCGTTGACTTTTCCCTCCGTTGTCCGTGTGGGTCCGAAGTGCCCTTACTTCGTGTCCCGGAAATACCCCTGTGGTATTCTTTTAACTCCGTCTGGTCCTTTTAAAATCATCCCGCGATCGGATCCGTTGGATCCAGATCGGAGGGCTCCTAAACATCCCTAATCTCCAAACCCTAGTCTAAACTGCTACATATAGACCCCCTAGGTCTATTTTTGGGCATTTCTATCCCCTTCTTCTTCCTCCTCTAGATCTTCTTCTTTTTTTTTTCTTTCTTCCTCAGATCCCCAAGTCCCTCCCGCAGATCTGGCCGGATCCCGAGGATCCTTCGATCGCGCCAGCCGCAGCGGGCAGCTCCATCCTTCGAGTCAACGCGCTAGCGATCTGGCTTCGACCGCGCCAGGCGATCGACCGCGAGGCGACAGATCGACCGAGCCGGCCGTTCCCGCGTCGGCCTCGATCGACCGACGGGCCGTCCCCTTGGCGTCGCATCGCCACCGCTGGCCCGTACGCGCAGGCGAGCGGGACCACTTCGCCCGAGATCCAGGCTTCCGCCGTGGGCCACCGCTCCTCCCAGCCGACGCCGCCGGATCCCACCGGGCCGGCCCACCCTGCTCCAGCCAGGCCGCGCCTCGCCTCGCAGCGGGCCGCGCCGGCTCGCCTCACTCCGCTTCCGCCCTGGGCCAGGTCGGCCAGGCCGGGCCGCCGCCGCTTCGTTCCTCGCCGGGCGCCGCTGGGCCTCCCCGCTCCTCCGAGCCTGGGCCGCGGGAGCGTCCCTTCACCGCCGGACGCCCTCGTGGGCTCCCTCTCCTTCGCGCGGGCCTCGCCTCCTTCCAGCCTCCGCGGGCCGCCGCGCACTGTTCCCCCGTGGGCCGCGCCGCCGCCGAACACTGTTCCTACCGAGGCCTTCTACTGTTCATCCTCAGATCCAGATCTGAGAGGTCCAAATTCAAACCCTAGCCCCTGTTTTTCCTGATCTGAGATGCCTACTTTGACCATGCATAACTTTTACTGTGGTGCTCCGTTTTGTGCGTGTGATATGTCCAGATGTTCGTGGAGATGCCCTTTACGTTTTACCTGTTGTAGTCATGCATGTTAGATGTCATCTTGACACTTGTTTTGCTGTTACAAGAGTGTATGATGATATAAACTGCTGCTATGTGTTATTTTTGTGCCACCTTTGACATGTGATATCTTTTAGCTCGTTTGTCCAAACGATGCAAATGACATGTCCACGTGTTCGTCTCGTCACGAACTACGTGTTGTGTGTGATAGGTTGCATGGTAGATGTTTTGTTTCCTTGTTATCATCGTTGCAAGATGCCATGTTCATATGTTGTGTTTTCACTTGTTATGAAATGCCATGTTGTTGAGCTCGTTGTAATCGGTGTGTTCATCACATTGATGCATGCTTGTGTGTTTCGGGATCACCGTCATATGTATTTTGATGAGGTGCTTACCCTTTGCCATGTTTAGTTTCGAGGTGTCTTAAACATGCTCTTTTTGATGCTATGATGATGTTGCTGTTTTAGGACTTAGTGAAATTTCACTAAGTCTGAAATCTGTAACGTTCCGATGCCATGTTCGTGTGATGTTGTAGGTCAAAGCATGATAGTTTTGGGGTGGATTTTGATTGTTCCATGAAGTATATATTGTTGTCTTTCCATCCATGTCCTCACATGTCCATTTGAGGTGCTGTAGCATGCTTATCTTTTGCTCCAAACTTTCAATAAAATTCTGCTGCCAGAATTTTATTTCAAAGTTCAATATGTCCAAGATCATTGCTATTGATCCGTGACTCCGTTTGGGGTGCACTTTGGACCTAGTTGCTGTACATTATATCTAGTTTATGTTCAAGTCCTTTGCCATGCCTTTTGGGTGCTGTAGATTATTTATTTTGTGCTCCCAAGATGCTATGTTGCTGTAATTTGCAGTTTTCGCTCAAATCTTGTTTCGGGCATAACTTTTAGCCCGTAACTCCGATTTCAGCGAACTTTATATCAAACTTGGGTGATTTTCTGTGTAGATTAATAATATCAGGTTGTTATCTTGTTTTGAGGTGTTTTGCTTGAGTGATGTTTTACGTGCTCCATGTGCATCTCTAGTGCATCCATCATGCATACTTGTTTTTCGAGTGCGCATTGCATCGTGTTGATTGGTGCTTGGTGTGTTTGTCTTGTTTAGACCCGGAAGTTGAGCACGAGTTTTCCAACGAGGTTGAGCACGAGGTTTCCAACGAGTTTGAGCAAGAGGACCCTTCTTTCGATCCGAACGTCTTCTCTTCAGGCAAGATGACCGAACCCCGATAACATTACTATCTTCGTCTTTTGCTAGTAGTCTCGATCTATAGTTTTGCCTCGATGCCCATGTTCTTCTTGTCAGCCTCCTACTTGTAACCAATTGCCATGTTTAACCACCCTACCTATGCAAACCGTTGCTTGGCTAAGTACGCTTCGCTCAGCCCTTCTTATAGCGTTGCTAGTTGCAGGTGAAGTGAAGATGCTTGCTCCATGTTGAAGTTTGGTTGGGTTATATCACACTATATAAATGCTTAAATTGAAATCACCTATATATTGGCAAGGGTGGAAGGCTAAGCCTTTTGCTTGGTGATTTTGTTCCACTCATGCCGTTAGGATCCGTATAAGCCGGTTTTATGTTCCTTGATTATGCGTTCCTAACACGGTTGGGGTGTATGGGACCCCCTCGATAAACCGCTATGTGCTAAGTCTTTTCCAGCAAATCCCAACATTGGTACTATTTGCCTAATAACAAACTAAACATGCATAAGGGAGTAATTAACCCTCTTTCTTAATCAACAACCCCGGGCCAGTGCTCCACATGAGTGTTGGTCCGAAACGGGGGTCCTGCGGGGCCACCTCGAGGAAACTCAAGGTTTGGTAAAAACCCGTAGCATCACCCATCCGGTCGTGGCCTGAGACGAGATACGCGCGGCTACTATCAGGGTGTCGGCACGCCGGGAGGATTTGCTGGATTAGCCTTACCTTAGTTCGGTTTAACGTGAGCTCGGGATTCCGAGGATACTCGGGTCTTCCCACTTTGGAGTTGCGACTCCGCGGATCGTGGGCTTGTAATGGGTCAAGTTGGAACACCCCTGCAGGGTTTGAACTTTCGAAAGCCGTGCCCGCGGTTATGTGGCAGATGGGAGCTTGTTAATTCCGGTTGTAGATAACTTGACACAATGATACTAATACACTACCAGCGTGAGTTCCGTGACTGTCAATTTCCGAATCGGGATTCGGGAGTTGAACACGGAGGGGTTATGTTTGTGAGCTTGTAGCTAGGATCACTTAGTGATCACTTCTCGCCGATGCCTTCTCTTCTCGCTCTCTCTTGCGTAAGATAGTGCTAGTTGCTGCTGCAGACTCTTTGTTGCTCCTTCACCTCATTTCTTTCTTCAGCCTTTCCTCACCTAAAGGCTTTGATAGTTCTGTTACCCGGGAACGGGATTGCTGAGTCCTCTGTGGCTCACAGTTACTTCACACACCAGATGCAGGTCCAGCCGTGAGCTATCCAGGTGATGGCACCGAGCTGGATTGGGAGTACGACGAGGAGCGTAGTCGTTACTACGTTCGCTACCCGGACGATCAGTAGTGGAGTCTCTTACTAGGATTCGATCCGCCTGTGGTTGTTTTATTTATCTAAGTTTGGTACTTTGACATTTGGATTTTGCCCTTAGAGGGTTGTAGTGATCTTATTGTATGATGTTTGAGACTTGTACTGTTATTCTGTGACGTGGCGATTGTAAGCCAACTATTTTTCAGTTTACTTTCCCCCTTTTACATGAGTTGTGCAAAGATTACCAAACTTGAGATCATTCTAGGATGGACTTATGCCTTTAAGTCGTGCCTCGACACGTAGGAGGTATAATTCCATCCTGGGCATTACAAGTTGGTATTCAGAGCCTTCTCCGACCTAGGAGCCCCCACTGTTTGATCGAACCGTTGACGGTTGAGTCTAGGCACACACTGAAAACTTTTGAGTCCTATATTATATCGGAGAGTAGGATTCTTTGCTTCTCATCCCCTTTCTCTCTGGTGAGGACTCCTGACGTCTGCTCTTGTCTCTCCTATCTTCAAAATTTGCACAAATTTTTTTTTAGGATTCCCGCGAGTATTCTGGGATTGTTTCGATGTTCTTGTGACAAGGATATTGTTCCTGATGCCTCTTGTTACCGAGGAGTTGAGCTTCGGGGTATCACTGTAACAAGCATATCGCGGCAGTACTAAATACTTAAGACGGCCGACATCGAAAATCTCCCCTATACGGCCAGTGGCAAGATAACCCCGACATCACCCAGTACTGGGGAGGTAGTTCGGGAGTATTGCCATAGCTTGTTATAGTGGATGCTTTTCGAAGGTCCGAGGTACACAGTTTCCGAGAAAGACTGGTTATGTGTTGAAGGATGGATACACCTGGATGTAGGTTAGAGTTGATTGCACGGTGCTTCCCGTGTATCCCCAACACCTGATTGCATAACTGGAATCTTTCGGAAAGCTATAGGTGGGTTTTATCCAGTAGATCGTAGGCATTCTTCCAACGAATGCAGGTTAGTGAGTTCGGGGTTCGACATTGAGTGAAGGAGTTATATGACCGAGGTTACTATCAGGAGTTGCATCTTAAAGGGTCCTTGGCTATGCTGATCCGGGGATTGCAAAACCTTTTCGTAACGCGTTCATATGCTTTCAGCACAAAGATGTTAGAACGAAACTCCTCTCTTGTGTTTGTTCCTTTCCGTACCTTGTTGTTTTTTTTTTTTATTACTTATCCTTTTGATCCCTATGTGGCTTCTCGTGAAGACTGATGTTATCAATTAACTAAGAAATTCATTCGTTCCTCTTGTTCGGATGATTTCATTCGTTCTTAATTGTTCGAATGATTATTGTGAAGACTTGTTGCAATTCATTCCATTGATTCAGCTTATTCCTTTTGTCAATCAATTGCTGATTCGTGGTCATCTCTTACAGGATGGCTCCGAAAAGGGTTCCGAATGCCAACCCAGAGGGTGAAGAGGTTCCAGAACGTCCTCCTTCACCTCCTCCTCCGCCTGAGGCTTGGAGAGCAATTATGCAGACTACTGCTCAGAACACTCAGTTGATGATGCAGATGATGCAGCAAATGCAGGCTATGCAAGCTAATCAAGCTAATCAGGGCATTCCAATGAACCAAGGCAACTTCTTCCAGCAGCACCATGCTACCCTCAACCAGTTCTTGGCCAACAATCCTAAAGCTTTCAGTTACTGTGTCGACCCTCTTGATGCTGAGGATTGGCTGACCGATATCAAGAAGCATTTTGAGTGCAGTAACGTGAAAGAAGATGACTATGTGAAGTTTGCAGCCTTCCAACTGAAAGATCAAGCAGCTGATTGGTGGCAGCAGTATAAAGACTCAAGGCCGGGTCAAGCGATCTCGTGGGAGAACTTCTGCAGGGATTTCCGCTCGCATCACATTCCTACAAGTGTTATTGAGGGTATGCGTGAGCAATTCCGCAACCTCAAGCAGGGCTCCATGTCAGTCTATCAGTATAATGTCAAGTTCCAAAACCTCGCTCGCTATGCAAAGCAAGACATACCTGATGCAAAGAGCAAAATCTATCAGTTCCGTGGAGGTCTCAAAGATGAACTTCAGCTTGCTCTCACTCTGTTCGAGCCAGACGAATTCGATAAGTTCTATAATATGGCTTTGAAACAAGAAGCAGCTCAGCTTAAGATGGAGGCTTCTAAGAAGAGAATTCGAGATGCTGTTCACTCTACCTCATCGTCTCAGTTGGCTGCGAAACAACAGAAATTCTGGCTTCCTCCTCCTCCAATGATTCGAGCTCCTTTCAACAACTCCAGCAACTTCAACTACTCCAACAACAAGAACTCTAGTGGCCGTGGTTTCTCCCACCCACCCAACCCAAGCAACCAGTCGAAGAAGCAGTTTCAGTCTCAAGGCTCCAAGTCCAGTGGCTCTCAGTTCCGTCCTCTCTCAGAAGTGACTTGCAACAAATGCACTCAGAAAGGTCACTATGCCAACAGATGTCCGAATCCGAAGCGTCTTCCTCCGCCTCCTCCTGTCGGTACCGCTATGGTCAAGCATGATCCAAAGGCTGCCAGGGTCAATCTGATGAATGCAGCACAAGCAGAGGCTTCTTCTGATGTCATTCTGGGTAACCTTCCAGTGAACTCTATACCTGCTAAAGTGTTATTCGATTCGGGTGCATCATGCTCTTTCATGTCTCAACCTTTTGCATCCAAGTTTAATGTGGGCATCAAAAGCTTGCCAAGGGAGTTATCAGTTATTTCTCCGGGGAGACGAATGCATTCCAGTATTTATGCTCCGGATGTTTCTATTCGCATGGGTGATTATCGATTTTTGGCTTCTCCGGTGATTCTTGGTCATTCTGACATCGACCTCATTCTCGGAATGGATTGGCTTTCTCAGCACGATGCTCACATTGATTGTGCTCAAAAGGAAGTCAAGTTGACTCATTCTGATGAAGATGTGATTATCTTCGCCTCCAGGGATAATACTATTCGGCTTTTCTCTCTTAATGATAAGGGTGAAATTAATGCCATAGAGCAAATTCCAGTGGTGAATGAATATCAAGACGTCTTTCCAGAAGAACTTCCAGGAATGCCTCCACACCGTCAGGTGGAGTTTGTCATTGAACTCGAGCCGGGCACCGAACCTGTTTGTCGGCGTCCTTACAAGCTCTCTTCAGATGAATTGAAGGAATTGAAGAGACAGTTGGATGAACAGGAGCGTATGGGTCTCATCAGACCGAGTACATCTCCGTGGGGCTGTGGAGTCTTATTTGTCAAGAAGAAAGATGGCACGGAGCGTCTCTGTGTTGACTACCGGCCACTGAACAAGAAGACGATTAAGAACAAGTATCCGCTCCCCAACATCAATGAACTCTTTGAGCAGCTCAAAGGAGCTAAAGTATTCTCTAAGCTTGACCTCCGAATGGGCTACCATCAAATTCGCATTCGCGAGGAAGACATTCCCAAGACGGCGTTCAGAACGAGCTACGGTTCATATGAGTATACCGTCATGTCCTTCGGCCTCGCCAATGCTCCTCCTACCTTCTCAAGGATGATGCATTACATCTTCAACCCCTATACAGGCGAGTTTGTGCTAGTGTATCTGGATGATATTTTGGTGTTTTCCAAGAATGAAGAAGATCACGAAAAGCACTTGCGTCTGGTTCTTGATCGACTCAGAGAGCACAAATTCTATGCCAAGTTCTCCAAGTGCGAGTTTTGGCTCGATAAAGTTCTCTACCTGGGCCACATTATCTCAGCTGACGGTATTGCGGTTAATCCCGAGAAAGTTGAAGCAATTGTCAACTGGGAAGCTCCTCAGAATGTCAAGCAGCTCCGCAGTTTTCTGGGTCTTGCCAGCTATTGCAGAAGGTTTGTGGAGAACTTCTCCAAGATTGCCAAGCCTCTTTCCAACCTCCTCCAGAAGAATGTCAAATACTTTTGGTCTCCCGAGTGTGAAGTGGCTTTCAAAACCCTCAAAGAGAAGCTTGTCTCAGCTCCAGTTCTGATTCCTCCTGATGAATCCAAGCCCTATGAAGTGTTCTGTGACGCTTCTCTTCAAGGCCTTGGTGGTGTGCTTATGCAAGAGAAGAGAATTGTGGCATACACTTCACGTCAGCTAAAGCCAGCTGAGAAGAACTATCCCACACATGATCTCGAGCTAGCAGCTGTGGTACATGCTCTGATTACGTGGAGACATCTGTTGTTGGGCAGAAAGGTCGACATCTTCACTGATCACAAGAGCTTGAAGTACATCTTCACGCAGCCGCATCTGAACCTCCGCCAGACTCGTTGGGTCGAGATGATCCAAGAGTACAACCCCAGCATTGAGTACACTCCAGGCAAGGCGAATGTGATTGCAGATGCTTTGAGCAGAAAGGCATATTGCAACAGCCTTCTCATCAAGCCACACCAGCCTGAACTTTGTGAAGCTTTCAGGAAGCTCAACCTTCAGGTTGTTCCGCAGGGTTTTCTTGCTAATCTCCAAATTGCTCCTACCTTGGAAGATCAAGTCCGTGAGGCCCAGCTCAGTGATACCATGGTGAAGAAGGTGAAACATGGCATTGCAAAGGGCACTCCAAAATATAAGTGCTTCCGTGTTGATGAGAGAGATACCTTGTTCTTCGAGGACAGACTCGTTGTTCCCAAAGGTGATCTCAGGAAGCTCATAATGGAAGAAGCTCATGACTCTCTCCTTTCCATTCATCCTGGCAGTTCCAAGATGTATCAAGACCTCAAGCAATCTTACTGGTGGACACGCATGAAAAGGGAAATTGCCCAATTCGTGAATGAATGTGATGTATGCAGAAGAGTGAAAGCAGAACATCAACGTCCAGCCGGTCTTCTCCAACCTCTTCCCATTCCTGAGTGGAAGTTCGACCACATTGAAATGGACTTCGTCACTGGCTTTCCTAAATCCAAGCGAGGCAATGATGCTATCTTTGTGGTGATTGACAAGCTTACCAAAGTCGCTCACTTTCTTCCAGTCAAAGAATCAATCAATGCAGCTCAACTTGCAGAGCTGTACACTTCCAGAATTGTGTCCCTACATGGCATTCCTCAAGTGATATCCTCAGACCGTGGCAGCTTGTTCACATCAAAGTTCTGGGACTCCTTTCAGTCCGCCATGGGCACGAAGATCAGGTTCAGCACTGCCTTTCACCCTCAGACTAGTGGTCAAGTCGAGCGTGTGAATCAGATCCTTGAAGATATGCTCAGAGCCTGTGTCATCTCCTTCGGCATGAAATGGGAAGACTGTCTTCCATTTGCAGAATTCTCTTACAACAATAGCTTTCAAGCTAGTGCAGGCAAAGCACCGTTTGAAATTCTCTATGGCAGAAAGTGCCGTACCCCTCTCAACTGGTCTGAAACAGGTGAACGCCAACTTCTTGGCAATGATTTGATCTCTGAAGCCGAAGAAATGTGCAAAGTCATACGTGAGAATCTCAAGGCCGCTCAGTCGCGTCAGAAGAGTTACTATGACGGAAAGCATCGTGATTTCGTTTTCGACATCGGTGATCATGTCTATCTCCGAGTTTCTCCGATGAAAGGAACCCAGAGATTCGGTATCAAAGGAAAGCTTGCTCCTAGATACGTCGGTCCTTTCAAAATCCTTGGCAAAAGAGGCGATCTAGCCTACCAGCTCGAGCTCCCTTCCAACTTTGCAAATGTTCATGATGTCTTTCATGTGTCTCAGCTTCGCAAATGCTTCAAGGCACCTGAGCGGATGATTCCGTTTGAGGAGATTGATCTTCAACAAGACCTTTCCTACCGAGAGCATCCAGTTGCAATTCTCGAAGAAACTGAACGCAAGACTCGCAACAAGTCCATCAAGTTTCTGAAAGTCAAGTGGTCACATCACACAGACCGAGAAGCTACCTGGGAACGAGAAGATCATCTTCGTTCCGAGTACCCTTCCTTTTTCCAGTCCTAGATCTCGGGACGAGATCTTTTTGTAGTAGAGGAGAGTTTGTAATGCCCCGGATGTAATACTTTCCCTTTTGGGCTTATAATAAATCTCCGGCTTCATCTATTTCCATTTCGGGTTCTTTGTCTTTCGGGCTTTCGTCGTTTTGTTGTGTGAGTGTGTGGCATTCATTCATATCATGTAGACATGTGCATTGCATTTTGTTTGTGTTGTGGGTTGCATCCGGTTCGTGGCGTTTCTTCCCGTTGTCCGTTTCGTGTTCCGGAGCTCCCTCACGTGTCCGTGACGTCCCGTAGGCCTTCTTTGTTGTTCGGGCGTTTTTCGTTACCGGTGTGCCGCGAGGTTGTGTTGTGTGTTGTTGTTTTGTTGTGTGCAACCCGCCTCTCAAATCTCGTCTCGTTTGGACTCCGTTGACTTTTCCCTCCGTTGTCCGTGTGGGTCCGAAGTGCCCTTACTTCGTGTCCCGGAAATACCCCTGTGGTATTCTTTTAACTCCGTCTGGTCCTTTTAAAATCATCCCGCGATCGGATCCGTTGGATCCAGATCGGAGGGCTCCTAAACATCCCTAATCTCCAAACCCTAGTCTAAACTGCTACATATAGACCCCCTAGGTCTATTTTTGGGCATTTCTATCCCCTTCTTCTTCCTCCTCTAGATCTTCTTCTTTTTTTTTCTTTCTTCCTCAGATCCCCAAGTCCCTCCCGCAGATCTGGCCGGATCCCGAGGATCCTTCGATCGCGCCAGCCGCAGCGGGCAGCTCCATCCTTCGAGTCAACGCGCTAGCGATCTGGCTTCGACCGCGCCAGGCGATCGACCGCGAGGCGACAGATCGACCGAGCCGGCCGTTCCCGCGTCGGCCTCGATCGACCGACGGGCCGTCCCCTTGGCGTCGCATCGCCACCGCTGGCCCGTACGCGCAGGCGAGCGGGACCACTTCGCCCGAGATCCAGGCTTCCGCCGTGGGCCACCGCTCCTCCCAGCCGACGCCGCCGGATCCCACCGGGCCGGCCCACCCTGCTCCAGCCAGGCCGCGCCTCGCCTCGCAGCGGGCCGCGCCGGCTCGCCTCACTCCGCTTCCGCCCTGGGCCAGGTCGGCCAGGCCGGGCCGCCGCCGCTTCGTTCCTCGCCGGGCGCCGCTGGGCCTCCCCGCTCCTCCGAGCCTGGGCCGCGGGAGCGTCCCTTCACCGCCGGACGCCCTCGTGGGCTCCCTCTCCTTCGCGCGGGCCTCGCCTCCTTCCAGCCTCCGCGGGCCGCCGCGCACTGTTCCCCCGTGGGCCGCGCCGCCGCCGAACACTGTTCCTACCGAGGCCTTCTACTGTTCATCCTCAGATCCAGATCTGAGAGGTCCAAATTCAAACCCTAGCCCCTGTTTTTCCTGATCTGAGATGCCTACTTTGACCATGCATAACTTTTACTGTGGTGCTCCGTTCTGTGCGTGTGATATGTCCAGATGTTCGTGGAGATGCCCTCTACGTTTTACCTGTTGTAGTCATGCATGTTAGATGTCATCTTGACACTTGTTTTGCTGTTACAAGAGTGTATGATGATATAAACTGCTGCTATGTGTTATTTTTGTGCCACCTTTGACATGTGATATCTTTTAGCTCGTTTGTCCAAACGATGCAAATGACATGTCCACGTGTTCGTCTCGTCACGAACTACGTGTTGTGTGTGATAGGTTGCATGGTAGATGTTTTGTTTCCTTGTTATCATCGTTGCAAGATGCCATGTTCATATGTTGTGTTTTCACTTGTTATGAAATGCCATGTTGTTGAGCTCGTTGTAATCGGTGTGTTCATCACATTGATGCATGCTTGTGTGTTTCGGGATCACCGTCATATGTATTTTGATGAGGTGCTTACCCTTTGCCATGTTTAGTTTCGAGGTGTCTTAAACATGATCTTTTTGATGCTATGATGATGTTGCTGTTTTAGGACTTAGTGAAATTTCACTAAGTCTGAAATCTGTAACGTTCCGATGCCATGTTCGTGTGATGTTGTAGGTCAAAGCATGATAGTTTTGGGGTGGATTTTGATTGTTCCATGAAGTATATATTGTTGTCTTTCCATCCATGTCCTCACATGTCCATTTGAGGTGCTGTAGCATGCTTATCTTTTGCTCCAAACTTTCAATAAAATTCTGCTGCCAGAATTTTATTTCAAAGTTCAATATGTCCAAGATCATTGCTATTGATCCGTGACTCCGTTTGGGGTGCACTTTGGACCTAGTTGCTGTACATTATATCTAGTTTATGTTCAAGTCCTTTGCCATGCCTTTTGGGTGCTGTAGATTATTTATTTTGTGCTCCCAAGATGCTATGTTGCTGTAATTTGCAGTTTTCGCTCAAATCTTGTTTCGGGCATAACTTTTAGCCCGTAACTCCGATTTCAGCGAACTTTATATCAAACTTGGGTGATTTTCTGTGTAGATTAATAATATCAGGTTGTTATCTTGTTTTGAGGTGTTTTGCTTGAGTGATGTTTTACGTGCTCCATGTGCATCTCTAGTGCATCCATCATGCATACTTGTTTTTCGAGTGCGCATTGCATCGTGTTGATTGGTGCTTGGTGTGTTTGTCTTGTTTAGACCCGGAAGTTGAGCACGAGTTTTCCAACGAGGTTGAGCACGAGGTTTCCAACGAGTTTGAGCAAGAGGACCCTTCTTTCGATCCGAACGTCTTCTCTTCAGGCAAGATGACCGAACCCCGATAACATTACTATCTTCGTCTTTTGCTAGTAGTCTCGATCTATAGTTTTGCCTCGATGCCCATGTTCTTCTTGTCAGCCTCCTACTTGTAACCAATTGCCATGTTTAACCACCCTACCTATGCAAACCGTTGCTTGGCTAAGTACGCTTCGCTCAGCCCTTCTTATAGCGTTGCTAGTTGCAGGTGAAGTGAAGATGCTTGCTCCATGTTGAAGTTTGGTTGGGTTATATCACACTATATAAATGCTTAAATTGAAATCACCTATATATTGGCAAGGGTGGAAGGCTAAGCCTTTTGCTTGGTGATTTTGTTCCACTCATGCCGTTAGGATCCGTATAAGCCGGTTTTATGTTCCTTGATTATGCGTTCCTAACACGGTTGGGGTGTATGGGACCCCCTCGATAAACCGCTATGTGCTAAGTCTTTTCCAGCAAATCCCAACATTGGTACTATTTGCCTAATAACAAACTAAACATGCATAAGGGAGTAATTAACCCTCTTTCTTAATCAACAACCCCGGGCCAGTGCTCCACATGAGTGTTGGTCCGAAACGGGGGTTCTGCGGGGCCGCCTTGGGGCAACCCGAGGTATTTGGTATCCACCCGTAGAATCGCCCATCCGGTCGTGTCCTGAGACCTAGATACGCGCGGCTACTATCAGGGTGACGACACGCCGGGAGGATTTGCTGGATTAGCCTTACCTTAGCTCGGTATATCTTGAGCACGGGATTCCGAGGATACTCGGGTCTTCCCACTTTGGAGTTGCGACTCCGCGGATCGTGGGCTTGTAATGGGTCAAGTTGGAACACCCCTGCAGGGTTTGAACTTTCGAAAGCCGTGCCCGCGGTTATGTGGCAGATGGGAGCTTGTTAATTCCGGTTGTAGATAACTTGACACAATGATACTAATACACTACCAGCGTGAGTTCCGTGACTGTCAATTTCCGAATCGGGATTCGGGAGTTGAACACGGAGGGGTTATGTTTGTGAGCTTGTAGCTAGGATCACTTAGTGATCACTTCTCGCCGATGCCTTCTCTTCTCGCTCTCTCTTGCGTAAGATAGTGCTAGTTGCTGCTGCAGACTCTTTGTTGCTCCTTCACCTCATTTCTTTCTTCAGCCTTTCCTCACCTAAAGGCTTTGATAGTTCTGTTACCCGGGAACGGGATTGCTGAGTCCTCTGTGGCTCACAGTTACTTCACACACCAGATGCAGGTCCAGCCGTGAGCTATCCAGGTGATGGCACCGAGCTGGATTGGGAGTACGACGAGGAGCGTAGTCGTTACTACGTTCGCTACCCGGACGATCAGTAGTGGAGTCTCTTACTAGGATTCGATCCGCCTGTGGTTGTTTTATTTATCTAAGTTTGGTACTTTGACATTTGGATTTTGCCCTTAGAGGGTTGTAGTGATCTTATTGTATGATGTTTGAGACTTGTACTGTTATTCTGTGACGTGGCGATTGTAAGCCAACTATTTTTCAGTTTACTTTCCCCCTTTTACATGAGTTGTGCAAAGATTACCAAACTTGAGATCATTCTAGGATGGACTTATGCCTTTAAGTCGTGCCTCGACACGTAGGAGGTATAATTCCATCCTGGGCATTACACTCGCATGAAAAGAGAAATTGCTCAATTCATGAACGAGTGTGATGTCTGCAGAAGAGTGAAGGCAGAGCATCAACGTCCAGCTGGACTCCTTAAACCTCTACCTATTTCCGAGTGGAAATTCGATCACATTGAGACGGATTTTGTCACCGGTTTTCCCAAGTCCAAGCGAGGAAATGACGCTATCTTTGTGGTGATTGATAAGCTCACAAAAGTGGCTCATTTTCTTCCAGTCAAGGAATCCATCAACGCATCACAACTGGCAGAGCTGTACACCTCTAGAATTGCCTCTTTGCATGGTATCCCTCAAGTAATCTCCTCATATCGTGGAAGCTTGTTCACTTCCAAATTCTGGGATTCCTTCCAGTCACCTATGCGTACCAAGATTCGCTTCAGCACAGCTTTTCACCCTTAGACTAGTGGTCAAGTCGAAAGAGTGAACCAAATTCTTGAAGATATGCTCAGGGCATGTGTAATCTCCTTCGGTATGAAATGGGAAGACTGCCTTCCATTTGCCAAATTCTCCTACAACAACATCTTCCAAGCAAGTGGAGGCAAAGCACTGATTGAAATTCTCTATGGCGGAAAGTGTCGTACCCCTCTCAACTAGTCCGAGACTGGTGAACGTCAACTCCATGGAAATGATTTGATCTCAGAGGCCGAAGAGATGTGCAAAGTCATACATGAGAATCTCAAAGCCACGCAATCGCGCCAGAAGAGCTACTATGACGACAAACACCGAGACTTGGCTTTCGACATTGGAGATCATGTCTATCTCCGTGTTTCTCCCATGAAGGGCACTCAGAGGTTCGGTATCAAGGGCAAGATTGCTCCAAGATACATGGGTCCTTTCAAGATAATTGGCAAGAGAGGCGATCTAGCCTACCAACTCGAGCTTCCCTCCAACTTTGCAAATGTGCACGATGTGTTTCACGTGTCACAACTCCGCAAGTGCTTAAGACGCCTGAACGCACCATTCCTTTCGAAGAGATTGATCTTCAGCAAGACTTGTCTTATCGTGAGCACCCCATTGCTATCCTTGAAGAAACTGAGTGCAAGACCCGCGGCAAGTCCGTCAAATTCTTCCAAGTGAACTGGTCACACCATACCGACCGAGAAGCTACATGGGAACGAGAAGATCATCTCTGTTCTGACTATCCCGCTTTCTTTCAGTCCTAGATCTCGGGACGAGATCTTTTCGTAGTGGAGGAGAGTTTGTAGCACCCCAGATGTAAAACTTTCTTACATGGCAATATATTCATCGTTGACTTAATCAATTCCATTCTGGGCTCTTCTTTCATTTTGGGTATTTTGTGTTTTTGTGTTGAGCGTGTGTGCATATCACCATGTCATGTCATCATGTGGATTGCATTGCATTCGTGTTGTCTTTCCACCCGATCATGTTCGTTTCTCTCCATTGTCCGTTTTGAGTTCCGACACCCGCACACGTGCCCGTGGCACCTCCGAATCCTCCTTTTGTAGGTGGGTGAAAAACGTTCTCGGAATGAGGTGAAAGTTGTCGTGCGGTGATGTTATTGTGTGGATAGACCGCCTGTCAAGTTTCGTCTCGTTTGGAGGTCGTTTGATACTCCAACAGTTAACCACGTTCCCCGCGGAAGCCCTCTCTCTTTTGGCCCAACACCCCTCCACAACAGCCCACTAGCCCATCCCAGCCACCTCCATGCTCTCGGTCGTTGGATCATGATCGTGTGGGCGAAAACCGCACCTCATTTGGACTCTCCTAGCTCCTAGAATCTATATGAACATCCCCCATCCCCGAAATCATGGGCAAACCCTAGCTTCTTCCTCCTCCGCGAGCCGGACACGTCCACCCCACTGCCGGATGCGTCCGTCGCTACGCCCCGACCAATCGGAGCGCGCCACGTCAGCCGCCCGTGCCCACTTCACCGCCGACCGCTCGGGGCCCAGATCCAGCCTGCACCGGGGCCAAACCAGGCCGCGCCGGGTCGCGTCCCTGCCGCCACCGCCCGCTCGTCGCTGCGCCGGCCGAGCTCCTCCGCCGCCGGCCCGAGATCCTCCGCCGCCTGGCCCGGCTCCCGCCGCCGGCCGCCTCGGCTCCCGCCGGTGCCGACCTCCGCCACCGCGCTCGGGCACCGTGCCGCCCGCAGGCCAATTCCACCACCACGACGCGCCGACCACCGTCCTTCGCCCGCCGCCGCCTCGTCCGGCCGGTCCGACCGCCGTCGGCGCCGCCCATTCCGGCGAGCCGTCGCCCCCGCTTCGTCCAGATCTGGATCCACCCGAGGGTGGATCAGATCCACCAAACCCGGCATCCAAACGCCCGGATCCCTCCGTCCCGGGTCCCTCCGTCCACGTTTGACTTTTTCGGAGGGTAAAAATTCTTCTAAGTCCCGAAATTCCTATAAAATGTTGCCGCCTTCATCATGCCATATCTCCATGCTCAAAGCTCCGTTTCGCGCATATGATATATCAAAATGTTCATCTCGAAGTGCTCTACATGTTGGCATCATTTTTGTGCCTGTTAGGGGTTCATCTAGATGTCTTAATTTTCATTGCAAGACTGCTTCGTGATGTTACTGTTTCACCACTAGTTGTCTATTAACAATATGTGTGCATGTTCGCGAGGTCGTAACTTTGTGCATGTTGGTCCAAATGGAGTGCATGATATGTCAAAATGTTCGTCTTGTGATTCTCTTCATGATGGATGCATTTGCATACATGTTAGGTTGCATTATGCCATGTTTAACACTGTTGCAAAAGTGCTTGTGGCTGTTAAGTTGCTGAAATTGTTATCACTTGATGATTTGTCGATTTCATAGCTTTTTGTGTGATTTTCTTTTGAGCCACATGTCAACATGTTTTAGGAGCATAATCATGTTATCTGTGAAGTGGTGTATTTGGTTTTCCATGATATGCTCTGTGATGACTTAAACAAGATCGTAAACATGCCATGCCAATGTTTTTGTTTTACACTTAGTGAAAAAACTGCTAAATCTGGAATCTGCAATAACATGTTGCCATGTAAACTTGATGCCACAATCTTTTCCATGAATGTTGTGGAGTAACTAGTGAGCATGTCTTGATGTCCATGTTGTTGTTTATCAATCTGTGCCTTTGTTTGCATATATGCCCTGTTGTAGCTTGTTGTTATCTTGCTCTCAAAATGCTTGAAATTAAAACTGTCAGCCTGTTAACAGAACATTCATTTTGGCAAAGCTTGTGTTAAGCAACCCTTGCATGGAATGAATTGTTTCTTTGGATGAATTGGAATTATAATATGTCTTCTTCATGCTCATGCAAATTTCATGCTTGTTATACTTTTTTTGCTTGCTGTTGTGTGCCTCCAAAGGTAGCAACATTTCCTTCCAGATTGCATGCATAGTAATTTCACTAAGTCTAAGAAATCTGTTAACTTATTGAATCTTGTCGTGCTTGTTTAATTGTGTTCCAGCAAGTTTTTGGGTGTGCTCTGAGTTCATGCTTGTTAAGAATCATGTATATTTCACATGCATGCCTTTTGTCTTCATGTTTGGGTGATGTAGCATATTTAAACCTTGCTCCAAAGATGCCATGTTGCTGTTAACTTCAGTTTTGCATTGCATCTTGTTTTGCTTGTCATTTTCAAACCGTGCATCCGTTTCCGGTGATCCTTATACCGATTTTGAACAAAATATTCCCCTCTATCCAGTGGCTTGCTTGGTTGCCCAATATGAAGCCATTTACATGATCTTCTCCTTTGGGCTCGAGAGCATCCTCATGCATAGGCACATCATGACTTGCATCCCATGACATATCTTGCATCATGTTGTTTGTGCATTGCACCGTGATTGATCATGTATCGTTGTTCTGCTCTTGTGTTGGGTAGAGCCGGGAGCTGATACCGAGTTCGAGGATCTTGTTGAGACTGAGTTTGAGGAGCCGTCCTACCATTCCAACGAGGACTCAACAGGCAAGATGACCTTTCCCCGATATCACCTCTATCTTTGCCTTGCTAGTTGTCTCGCTCTATAGTTATGCCTCGATGCCTATTCTTGTCTTGTCAGCCTCCTATGTTGCCATGAAAATTTGAACCGCCTTCCTAGCAAACCGTTGATTGGCTAAGTACGCTTTTGCTCAGCCCCTCTTATAGCGTTGTTAGTTGCAGGTGAAGTTTGAAGATTGCTCCATGTTCGGACTTGTTTATTGGGATAACACAATATATACCTCAATTAAATTAATGCACATATATATATTGGTAATGGGTGGAAGGCTTGGCCTTCTGCTTGGTGTTTTGTTCCACTCATGCCACCTTAGGTCCCGATAAACTGGTGTCATGTTCCTTGATTTTGTGTTCCTAACACAGTTGGCGTTTATGGCCCCCCCTTGATAATTCGCTTTGCTTAAAGCTTTTCCAGCAATACCCAACTTTGGTACTACATTTGCCTAACAACTAAAACTTGCATAGGGAGTTATAAACCCGAGCTCTTAATCAACAACCTGGACCAGTGCTCCTCATGAGTGTTGGTCGAAATAGGGCGGACTGCGGGGCCACCTTGGGGAAACCTGAGGGCTGGTATATACCTGTAAGCTGACCTATCCGGTCATGGCGTGAGATGAGATACGCGCGGCTACTATCAGGGTGTCGGCACGCCGGGAGGTCTTGCTGGATTAGTTTTACCTTTGCCGAAATATCTTGAGCACGGGATTCCGAGAATACTCGAGTCTTCCCAACATGGAGTTGCGACTCCGCGGATCGTGAGCTTGTGACGGGCTAAGTTGGGAAACCCCTGCAGGGTTATGAACTTTCGAAAGCCGTGCCCGCGGTTATGTGGCAGATGGGAATTTGTTAATATCCGGTTGTAGATAACTTGACACCATATCCTTAAGAATACACTACCTGTGTGAGTAACCGTGACGGTCTCTTTTCGAAGGGGTTTTTGGGAAGTGAACACGGTGGGGTTATGCATGAACGTGAGTAGCTAGGATCACTTATTGATCATCTTTGGCGACCGTTGGCACATATCCTCATCTCGCTTTGACTTCGTAAGCTAGTTGCCTAGTGCTTGCTGCGTACACTTTATTACCTCTCCACACCTAAAAGGCTTTGTTAGTTTTGATACCCGGGAATGGGATTTCTGAGTCCTTGTGACTCACAGATTACAACACACACCAGATGTAGGTACAGCCGAGTACGACACCGGAGATGGACAAGAACTTCACTGGGAGTTCAATGAAGAGCGTGGTTGTATGTATGTGACGTATCCCGACGATCAGTAGTGGTTCCTACTAGGGGCGATCAAGACTTGTGGTTGTGGTATCTTTTCTCGTTTGGTTTCGTCTGTAGTCGGACCCTGTGTTATTTTGGATCAATGTATGAATGTTGAATTAATTGTGTGACGTGGCGAGTGTAAGCCAACTATTTTACTCTTTCCTCCCTACTCATTACATGAGTTGTGCAAAGATACCACACTTGCAATCATTCCAGAATGCGCTTATGTTTCTAACTCGTGCCTCGGCACGTAGGAGATATAGTCGCATCCTGGGCATTACAATGGGCATCATTATGATCTGGAATTTTTGGCTTAAGTTTTCTTAGCATCATGGACCCATCATCATGTGAGGATTCTTGTTCTTGATCTTCCTCTTCTCTAGAACATCTGGCACTGGGGCCTTGTTCTTTTCAGCTGCTGGAATGTCTTTAGTGGACCTCTTGGGTGCAGAAGCTTTGGGGGCAGCCTTGGGCTTGGATGGAGCAACCCTGGCTTTGATGGCACCCCCATCAGCTTTTGAGTCTTTGTAGCCAACCACATCAGCATCATCATGATCAACATCATCATCAACATCATCATCATCTCTCATAGATGGCTTGCCAACCACTCTGGTCGTGGTCTTCCCAGCACTCTTCTTAGATCCTACTGGCTCATCATCTCTTGTTTCAAGAGTAAACACCATGGTTTCTTGAGTGGAGGATCTTGCTTTTGACATAGGCACTCTCTTGGCAGGAGCTTTCTTTTGCAACCCAGGCTTGGTTGCAGCAGAAGTGCCATATTCCTTGTTGACAACCTTCTTCTTAGAAGTGACCTCTTCAGCCACAAAATCTTCATCCTCACTGTCAGAAGTTTTCTTCTTCCTTGTCTTGGTAGCAGCCTTTGGCAGATTGCTTGGGGTACTTCTACTGCTCTCATAGTAGCTGCTGTTAGAAGGACTAGAGCCCTTACTCAGTTGTGCCTGCTCTTCTGACCTGTTCTGACTGTCGCTGCCCTCTGACATATCTAAAACTGCAAGCTGACCCTGTGAATAGATATAGTTGAGGTAGAGTGGATGAGCATCACAAAGTGCAGAGATTTTGCAAAACAATTGAATCAAAAACTTAGTTTTAAGTTTCTACAGAAAGCATTTCAGAGCTACCGATTTATTAAACTCGGTGACACCGAAGCAACTTTGAGATTTTAAACTAGTGAAATCGGTCAGACTGAGACATAGTTCGGTGTCTCCGAGATTGCTAGGGTTTCACTGAGGGTTGAACTCGCTCACACCGATTTGTAAGTTTCATTCAGACTGAACGTTACAAGTGCAATGGCCTAAGCCAAATCGGTGAGACCGATTTCCACAAATCGGTCGGTCCGAAATGAGTTCGGCGGAAACCTAACCATAAAACTTTTAATCAAAACTAATCTTCTATACGGAGTTTTTGCTAGACAGGATGACCTCAAACTTGGCAAGAATCATGGCATTGACTTTGTGCTAAGAATCAGATTGAGAAAACACAAAGGGTCAAACTCATACCCTAACTCGGCGATGAGTTCGCTACGGCGATAACAGCGGCTGAGATTCCTATTGACGGCGGCGGAGACCAAGGCATGAGGTCATGGGCGACCAGAGGATGATCCGGAGACCTCGAGTCGGCAGAGCTGGATAGGCGCGGGTGAAAAGATTCAGAAAACTTTCCAAGGTTTGGCCCGTGGGTATATATATCCAGACCCTGCCGGTGTGACCAAGTGGAACGACTCGGTGGCACTGAAATGCAAAACTGCAAGCAGTTACTGCAACTCGGTGAGACCGAATTGTTCTAATCGGTTGCACCAAGATTGAAAACATAGATGAACTTAATGAACTTGGTATGACTGAAAGGAAAGAATCGGTCAGACCGAGATGCACTAAGAGGTTTTGGAAGTTTAAGTCTATGACGAATCGGTGACTCCGACTGCTCCTCACTCAGAGGGTTCGAATCTGACTTGATCAAACTTTGTGATGTAGCATGAATAGAGCTTGAGACAAGAAAAACATATGTAGCTAGAGGGGGTTCTTAGGCATTATTTTCCATCCATTTGGCAAAATAAGAAAGCCAGACAATCAAAGCACCAAATGAATGCCCTTGAATGAGAAAAATATGCACTCAGCATGCTCACACAATAAGATAGAAAATGAAATATGTGGCAAAGCATGCACAAACATTCTAGCATCTATCAAGCAATTGGAGATGACTAGGTCATCTATATATGAGTATATTGACTTAGGAGTCAAATGAGAACATTTGATCATAGGTCATACTCATTGTTTAAGCTCAAGTGGGGTTACCACTTTTACATAAAGCATTGATGTGTTCACACCATCAGAGTTGCTTTAGCTCAATTCTTAGAGTAAAGCTCCCCCTAGATGTGATATCCCCCCTAAGAGGGATGAACTAACCTTGGGTTTTGTCGACGATGACTTCATGTAGGTGTTGAAGATGTAGATGCTCAATGTTGTTGTAGATCATTTTGGAGCAATCCATTGGAGTGAGTTGCACTTTCAATACCTACATGGGTTAGTCCCTCAAGGAACATACAAAGATATCCATGGACATAGAGTGAATTGCACACAAGATGATGTCCATGAAAGCATTAGGTTACCTTGTCCCTTGTCTTACCAACAAGAGGATTTCTGACTCCTTGAACTAGTGCAAGGTGTGAAAGTTGATTGCACTTGTCCTTGCCAATATGAATAAGAGTGAAGTATGTTGGCGGAGTCACCCTCAAGAACACTCTCGTTCTCTTTCTTCGGGATCCACATCATCTTGATGGGAATCCTTGGAGTTGTAGATGTACTTGATGTAGTAGAACTTGACGTAGTCTTTGGAACCCACTTGACCAAGGCCTTAGGAGCTTCTTCAAATGCATCAATCTCTTCTTGAAGCTTGTCCTTGCCCTTGAGCTTGTGGTCTTGTGGTGGAAGATCATCTTGGGCTTGTGTCCACTTGAAGGAAGTAGGATCATACTTCTCTTGTTGAGGAACAAACTTTGTCTTGGGGTATTGATTTTCTTCCCACTCAACTCCATTGGCATTGAATTTTCTTTCAAAACCAACACCTTATTCTTCCAGTGCTTTCCTTGCTTTCTTACAATTTCCTCGAATTGCTTAATCCCGGCAAGGCTCTTATAAACACCTTTCTCTATAATTCCCTTCAATAAGCTATTTTTCGTGCTCAAGTGTAACTTGGCTAAGAGAATCATTAGTGGAATCAAGAGAACTACTAGAAGCAAAAACATTGGATTTATCATGATTATTTTTACTACTAGAGGAATAATCTTTCTTGTTCTTATTGCTAGATTTTACTTGTGGCATATAGGTAGACAAGAGTAAACGCTTGACAATGTAAGAAGAACTTTTCTTACGAAGATCATCATTGATTGCTTTTAAGAACTCATGTTCTTGCTCTAGATTTAGCTTTTCAAAGCGTAGCTTCAAATGAATCCTCAAAAGTTCTCGGTGGTCCTCTAAGGTAGTTCCATGAGCTAACTTAAGAGTGTTTAATTATTTAGTTAGACGCTCAATCTCCTTCTTATCATTCTCATTCGTTTTATTTTGATTATCATGATTAATAGCAATTTCATCATAGTTTTCATCACTATTGCTACCAACAAGTAAATCATTATCTCTTAGCAAGTCATCTTCATCACTATTGAAATCAAGATATTCGGGGTGTGATACCTTAGGGCCTTTAGCCATGAAGCATCTTCCAATTCCTTCATTTGGTGAGTCAAATATATCGTAGGAGTTGGAGGACACAAGAGCAATTCCGGCAACACCTTCATCTTGAGTATCTTCGGAGTTGGAGTAATAGCTTCTCTCAGAGTGGTCATCAGAGTCGGAACCGGATACCCATTCACCAACATGAGCTTGATGTCTTCGACTTGTATAGCTCCTTAATGATTTGTCCTTCCTTTCCGAATCCTTGCATCTACGAGAGGGTCTTCATTCATAACGATCATCTCTACTCCTTCTCTCTCTTGGTGGTGAATATTCTCTTCTACTTCTCCTTTTGGGTGAGTCTTCTCTTCTCTGGTGTGGAGCCGTACATTCATTTGTGTAGTGCCCAGGTCTCCCACAATTGTAGCAATTCCGATCATGACTAGAAGATCTTCTGTCATTGTAGGACCTTTATTTGGAGTTTCTCTCTTTGCTTCTATTCTTGTAGAACTTACTGAAGTTCTTCACCATTAAGTTAAATTCTTCATTGAAGACTTGTTTCTCACTTGATGATGTAGGAGCATCACATGAAGCTTTGTAAGCACCACTAGTCTTGTTGTGAAGCTCTTCTATATCCTTAAGTGACATCTCATGAGCAACAATTCTACGAATGACTTCCATTGGCTTGAGATCTTTGTAATTGGGCATCATTTGGATCAATGTGCACACGGTGTCATATTTTCCATCCAAGGCTCTTAGGATTTTCTTGATGATGAATCTATCGATCATTTCTTTGCTTCCTAAGCCGGCAATCTCATTTGTGATGAGAGCAAGCCTAGAGTACATTTCAGCGACACCTTCATCATCCTTCATTTTGAACTTGTCAAGTTGACTTTGAAGCACATCCAACTTGGATTCCTTGACGGAGTCGGTACCTTCGTGCATATCAATCAAAATATCCCAAATTTCCTTTGCATTCTCAAGACGGCTGATTTTGTTGAATTCTTCGCGACACAATCCGTTGAAGAGGATATCACAAGCTTGAGCATTGTATTGCAACATCTTCAATCCTTCAGCGGTAGCTTCACGATTTGGTTCCTTCCCATAAAAGAATTCACCTTGCAAACCAATACACAAAATAGCCCAAACAGGGGGGTTATGTCCAAGAATATGCATTTTCATCTTATGCTTCCAACTAGCAAAATTAGTACCATCAAAGTAAGGACCTCTACGGTGGTACCTTCCCTCGCTAGACGCCATAATCTCCTAGGTTGTGAAATCAAGGATATGATTACCAAGGCTATGGAAATCAAGGCAAATGGAGACCGAAGCTCTGATCCCACTTGTAGGATCAAAAGTATGTCTAGAGGGGGGTGATTAGACTACTTGACCAAATAAAAACTTAGCCTTTTCCCATTTTAAGTTTTGGCAGATTTTAGCAACTTAGCACAAGTCAAGCAATCTTCCTACACATGCAATTCTAGAGTTTTGGCATCGGAAAGTAAATCATTGCATATGAAGGTAAAGGGAGGGGTTGGAGAGTGCAGTTGCAATTGGAGACACGGATGTTTTTGGCGTGGTTCCGATAGGTGGTGCTATCGTACATCCACGTTGATGGAGACTTCAACCCACGAAGGGTAACTGCTGTGCGAGTCCACGCAGGGCTCCACCCACAAAGGGCCCACGAAGAAGCAACCTTTTCTATCCCACCATGGCCATCGCCCATGAAGGACTTGCGTCACTAGGGTAGATCTTCACGAAGTAGGTGATCTCCTTGCCCTTACAAACTCCTTGGTTCAACTCCACAATCTTGTCGGAGGCTCCCAAGTGACACCTAACCAATCTAGGAGACACCACTCTCCAAAAGGTAATAAATGGTGTGTTGATGATGAAATCCTTTCTCTTGTGCTTCAAGTGATAGTCTCCCCAACACTCAACTCTCTCTCACAGATTTGGATATGGTGGAAAGAAGATTTGAGGGGAAAGCAACTTGGGGAAGGCTAGAGATCAAGATTCTTGTGGTTGGACTGGAATATCTTGGTCTCAACATATGAGCAAGTGGTTCTCTCTAAGAAAATGAATAGTGGAAGTGTAGGCACGTTCTGATGGCTCTCTCACTGATGGATAAGGGGTGGAGGGGTATATATAGCCTCCACACAAAATCTAGTCGTTTGATACGTCTCCAACGTATCTATAATTTTTTATTGTTCCATGCTATTATTTATGAAGTCTTGGATGTTTAATGGGCTTTAACATTCACTTTTATATCATTATTGGGACTAACCTACTAACCCAAAGGCCCAGTCCAGATTGTTGTTTTTTTGCCTATATCAGGGTTTTGCAGAAAAGGAATATCAAACGGAGTCCAAACGGAATGAAACCTTCGCGGGAGATATTTTTGGAGGAAATCACGATCAGGAATCTTCGGGACCAAGTCAGGGGACGGAGGGCCAGCCCTCGAGGGTGGGGGCGCGCCCCCCTTCCCAGGGCGCAACCCCCTGCCTCGAGGCTGGCCCACATGGCCCCCGGTGTCCTCCTTCTTCCTATATACCTATGTACCCTAGAAACTCCATACGCAGAGAGAAAACCCTAATTCCACCACCGTAGCTTCTGTTCCCCTGGAGATCCCATCTTGGAGCCTGTTCCGGGAGGGGGATCCATCACGGAGGCCTTTATCATCATCATCATCGCCCTCACCATGAGTTGTGAGTAGTTTACCACAGACCTTCGGGTCCATAGATAATATCTAGATGGCTTCTTCTCTCTCTCTCTGGATCTCAATACAAAGTTCTCCTCGGTCTTTGAGGAGATCTATTCGATGTAATATCTATTTGCGGTGTGTTTGTCGAGATCCGATGAATTGTGAGTTTATGATCAAGGTTATCTATGAAATATATTTGGTTCTTCTCTGAACTTTTTATGTGTGCTCATAATATCCTTGCAAGTCTCTTTGAATTATTGGTTTGGTTTGGCCTACTAGATCTATAGTTCTTGCAATGGGAGAAGTGCTTGGCTTTGGGTTCAATCTTGCGGTGTCCTTTCCAAGTGACAGTAGGGGCAGCAAGGCACGTATTGTATTATTGCCATCGAGGATAAAAAGATGGGGTTTACATCATATTGCTTGAGTTTATCCCTCTACATCATGTCATCTTGCGTAAAGCGTTACTCTGTTCGTATGAACTCAATACACTAGATGCATGCTGGATAGCGGTCGATGTGTGGAGTAATAGTAGTAGATGCAAGCAGGTGTCGGTCTACTTGTCTCGGACGTGATGCCTATATACAATGATCATGCCTAGATAGTCTCATAATTATTTGCTTTTCTATCAATTGCTCGACAGTAATTTGTTTACCCGCCGTAGGATATCGCTATCATGAGAGAAGCCACTAGAGAAAACTATGGCCCCCGGGTCTATTCTCAACATATCAATCTACATCTACTTTAATTTTCTTGCTTTTATTTACTGTTTCATTAAACCAAAAATACCAAAAATATAAACTATCATCTCTATCAGATCTCACTCTCGTAAGTGACCGTAAAGGGATTGACAACCCCTTATCGCGTTGACTGCGAATTTCTTATTTGTTTGTGCAGGTGCGAGGGACTCGCGCGTGGTCTCCTACTAGATTGATACCTTGGTTCTCAAAAACTGAGGGAAATACTTACGCTACTGTGCTGCATCTCCCTTTCCTCTTCGAGGGAATACAACGCAAGCTCAAGAAGTAGCATCGTACACACATTTGACCCAACTCGGTCAGACCGAATAAACGAACTTGGTCAGACCGAAGCAGTTCAAAATGTGAACATTAGACATTTCGGTGGGACCGACAGTATCGACTCGGTGAGACCGATGTGTTAGGGTTAGGGGAAAACTCAACTCGGTTTGACCGATTACACAAACTCGGTGAGACCGATTCTGGTAATAGGCTGACAGAGTGTTGGTCAGGCAAACTCAGTGGGACCGATTCGCTCATCTCGGTGGGACCAAAATGTTATGAAGATGAAACAGAGAGTTTGCAATGCTAACTCGGTGGGACCGATTCGCTCATCTCGGTTAGACGGAAACGTTACGAAGAGGAAACAGAGAGTTTGCATTCCCATCTCGGTGAAACCGAGATCCCTATCGATGAGACTGAACTGATGAGGGTTTGTGGCAGTGGCTATGTCATGTGAACTCGGTGGCGCCGGGTAGATCAAATCGATGTGGCCGAGTTTGACTATTAGGTTTGGGACATATGTGGAAATGAGAAAGTGGTTGAGGGATTTGGAGCATATTACCAAGCACTTGAGCAAGTAGACCATTAAGCAACACCTCATCCCCTTTTAATTGTATTGGCTTTCCTATGGACACAATGTGATCTTGGATCACTAAAAGGAAAATGTAGAGTCTTGAGCTTTTGCCAATCTTTGTCCTTAGCTTTTTGAGGGGTCCACATTTCTTATCCATGCCATGCCAACCATTGAACTTCCTGAAATATTTATCTTGAAAGGATATTAGTTCAATGAGCTATATGTTGTTATTAATTATCAAAACCACCCGGGGATTAGTTGCACTTTCAGATTAAAGAGCGAGGATAACAATAGAACCTTGGATCAATTGATTGCATGCATTGGACATGGAACTTTTTCCCTACGGTAAGGTCAGCACAAACAGCATTGCAAAGATCCAACAATCATTCTTACGACATTTGTAAGATCTATGAATCTGGCATTCATACTTTGGATAGTCCAACTCTCATAATAATCTGAATGTGTTGGCGAGGTCACCAATGTTTGCAAAACTTATGTTGTCAATGGCCATCACTACACGTTGGGATATTATCTTCTCGATGGCATCTATCCTCTATGGGCCACATTTGCGAACACAATTCTACGTCCTCAAGACAACAAGAGATCCCATTTTGCAATGCATCAAGAGTCGGCAAGAAAGGATGTTGAGAGAGCTTTCGGTGTGCTTCAAAATGTTTTGCCATTTTTCGTGGCCCTGTCAAGTATTGGTATCAACGGGTCCTATGGAAAATAATGACATGTTGCATCATCTTGCATAACATGATCATTGAAGATGAGAGAAGCCAAACTCCAAAAAAAGATGATAGTGGCATGAAAGAGAACTTTGGTACGTTTCCAAAAGGGATCTTGTTGAGCCAGAATGAGTTTCATCACAAAAGCATTGAAGTACCAAAAACCGAGAGGTTCATACCCAGCTTCGAAATAATCTTGTTGAGCACCAATGGGCACTTCGCAACACTTGATTGTGTGCTTCTATCATGCTCCTTATTTCATTTGGACCCTTTCATGTGTTTGAATTTGAGTCATTTATAACTTTAAATTTGTAATATTCGTGAATTGTGTGAACCTTGATTATCGAGTTTGGATTGATAGGTGTGCAAATATATAGTTGAAATTTAGTACATGATCTACAACTTAGAAGAATCAACCAAGATTTTTTAATGTTATAAGTTTTACGGGTTCGACTAGCAGCCGTCTTTATTCAACTCTTAAATATAAGGAGTTAAGGTGTAGCGAAATGTTTTCCTTGTATATGAGCGTTCCTAGCGAACGAAAGAGGGTTTCCACCCGCCTCCTGTCGGCGTCGCCACAGATCTAGCTCGCCTCCCATTGCATTAGGACCATGAAGGCGCGGTGGATCTTGGCTCTTGCCGGTGGGAGGGCTCTTCCTCCATTTTTAGATGTATTTTTTGTTTTGATTAGGGTTTGTGTGCTGCGCCGGAAGAAGAGGCGGCGATGGCTTTCTCGAGATGGAATAAGATTCTCCCCACCTAGCCCCCATCCTGGTGAAGCATCTAGTGTCGTCGGAGGGCGTGTGGAGGTGTGTCTCTGGCGGATATCATGGTATTCGGTCGACGTTTGTCTTCACGAGGTCTGCTTGGATCCGGTCTTCGTTCGTGTGGCTACAGATTGGATCCTTTCAATCTACGCTTCTCTTCGTCGATGATGGTTGTTTTTTTGGTGTGTTGTCCTTTGGGGTTAGCACGGTAACTTACCGACTTTCTAAAACAATAAGGTTTCTCCGGCTTCGATGAGAGAGAGGTGATAACAGTGACGAGCCTTCGACTCGCTATAGTGCTTGTAAATGTCGCTATGTGGTCTATGGATTTAGTTGTAATTTCTATTATTTTTGATGTTCATTGTAATAGCATGAAGTTTGATGAATAGATCAGAAGTTTCTGGAAAAATGTTCTAGGGAGGCGTTTAGGGCATCTCCAACACTGACCCCGAAATTTCCTCTCGCATCCATCCAGAGACCAGGAGGGGGACTATTCCACGAACACGGATGCAGGAGCCGGCCATCCAAAGCTAGCGACATATGTTCGGTACATTTCAAATGAATTTTAATGAAATTGATCAAATTTGTTCGAGACACAAACAAACCGGGTGATATTCATTTAAACAAGGATTTTTTTTTCATAATACCAGACGATATTTTGTATGATGAACTAACAAACTTAAAATAAACTAACCCTACACTACCTTATACTTGAGGTGGCTGATACGTCTCCAACATATCTATAATTTTTTGTTGTTCCATGCTATTATTTGTGATGTTTTGGATGTTTAATGGGCTTTGTCATACATTTTTAAATTATTTTTGGGACTAACCTACTAACCCAAAGGCCCAGTCCAGATTGCTGTTTTTTTGCCTATTTCAGGGTTTTGCAGAAAAGGAATATCAAACGGAGTCCAAACGTAATGAAACCTTCGGGATAGATATTTTTGGAGAAAATCACGCACGTGAGACTTGAGATCCACGGAGTAGGGGCCACGAGGTGCCCACGAGGGTGGGGGGCGCGGCCCCTTGCCCAGGGCGCGCCCCCTGCCTCGTGGACACCTCGTGAGGCCCCCGGTGCCCTCCTTCCTCCTATATAAGCCTACGTACCCCGAAACCAACAGAGCAACAGAGAAAACCCTAGTTCCATCGCCGTAACCTTCTGTTCCCATGAGATCCCATCTTGGGGCCTATTCCGGAGCTCCACCGGAGGGGGGATCTTCCACGGAGTGCTTCTACATCATCATCATCGCCTCACCATGAGTTGTGAGTAGTTTACCACAGACCTTCGAGTCCATAGCTAGTATCTAGATGGCTTCTTCTCTCTCTTTGGATCTCAATACAAAGTTCTCCTCGGTCTTCGAGGAGATCTATTCGATGTAATCTATTTTTGCGGTGTGTGTGTCGAGATCCGATGAATTGTGGGTTTATGATCAAGATTATCTATGGGAAATATTTTGTTCTTTTCTGAACTCTTTATGTGTGCTCATAATATCCTTGCAAGTCTCTTCGAATTATTGGTTTGGTTTGGCCTACTAGATCTATAGTTCTTGCAATGGGAGAAGTGCTTGGCTTTGAGTTCAATCTTACGGTGTCCTTTCCCAGTGACAGTAGGGGCAGCAAGGCACGTATTGTATTGTTGCCATCGAGGATAAAAAGATGGGGTTTATATCATATTGCTTGAGTTTTATCCCTCGACATCATGTCATCTTGCTTAAGACATTACTCTGTTCTTATGAACTCAATACACTAGATGCATGCTGGATAGCAGTTGATGTGTGGAGTAATAGTAGTAGATGCAGGCAGGAGTCAGTCTACTTCTCTCGGACGTGATGCCAATATACAATGATCATGCCTAGATAGTCTCATAATTGTTCGCTTTTCTATCAATTGCTCGACAGTAATTTGTTTACCCGCCTTAGAATATCGCTATCATGAGAGAAGCCACTAGAGAACACTATGGCCCCCGGGTCTATTCTCAACATATCAATCTACAGCTACTTTACTTTTTCCGCTTTTACTTTCTGTTCTTATAAACAAAAATACCAAAAATATAAACTATCATCTCTATCAGATCTCACTTTCGTAAGTAACCGTATGGGGATTGACAACCCTTTATCGCATTGGTTGCGAAGTTCTTATTTGTTTGTGCAGTTGCAAGGGACTCTCGTGTGGTCTCCTACGGGATTGATACCTTGGTTCTCAAAAACTGAGGGAAATACTTATGCTACTGTGCTGCATCTCCCTTTCCTCTTCGAGGGAATCCAACACAAGCTCGAGAAGTATCAGTGGCCTCGTAGGCCATGTTGGGCTAGCTGGCGGCTCCTTCGTCATCGTCGCCGAGCCTTGTCGGAGAGTCGGGCTTCGGGCGGCGGAAGGGCACGCCAGGGCTTCCCGAAAGCCGCCTGGCGCTCAAGGATTATCATCTCTACTTGCTCCTGCACTATGCGTAGTCCAGCCACGACCACCAACAATGCGGGTGGGGAGGAGAGAGCGGCCGGCTTTGGAGGAGGCAACGATGGTGGCGGTCTCGCGGAGATATCACTCCAGGCCATACTTGGCCACCTCCTTGTCGAGGCAATGGAGACAGTGCTTTCTTGTCTCCACCTTCGTCTACGAGCGGTCCAGGGCCCAGTCTATGGCCAGCTCAGGATCCGCTGTGATGTGTGGTGGCGGGACGTCAGAGTCCGTGAACTCTTACCGACGCACCATGTTGCGCTTGTCCCACCGGTGCCGCTCCCTGTCGGCGTACTCCGGCTCCATTAAGGCATTCCGGGAGGATGAGCAACTACCTCCACCAAGGTATTGGCAAAGGCAAACACGCGCATTCGTTCAGTGATTGCATGGGGTAGGGGCGAGCGCCGCTCCTCCTTGACGCGGGTGGGCGGCAGAGAGCGCTGCTCCTCCTTCACGTGCTAGGGCGGTGGCAAGAGTCGCTCCTCCTTGACGCATATGGGAGGTAGCGAGAGGGGCTCCTCCTTGACGTCGCATCTAATTTGAACGAAATAGTTGCGCAGGAGGGAGCGGGGAGGGGATGTGGGGCTTGACATGGAGGGGCGTCTCCGGTAGCGCCGACGGGCAAATGACGTGGAGGGTTTCTGTTGTTGCGTCCTCCACGTCGTTTTGAGGGCGGCGAAACCTACGGAGCTCGTTCCGGAGCCACTGCCTACCGTCATAGAGGCCCATGACTTTCCTATCGCCAGATTGGTGGAGGAAACGGGAATGTGAGGAGGAGAATGCGGAGCAATGCGGTGAGTGCGATGTGTACGGCACCGGAGCACGGCTTATATAGCCTCACCTGGCTATGAGAACGGACGACTTGCCGTTTCAATGCGACGCAGCGACCGGAGTTGGCTCCTTAGGAAGTTGCATCCACAGTAGAGCGTCGGCTCCCGAGGGGTCACGTTGGTCAGCACCGCCCACCCGTCCGGTCACTACACGTGACATCAGTGCTAGCCACGGCGTGTGCTACTTCTTGAGCTTGCGTTGTTTTCCCTCAAAGAGGAAAGGGTGATGCAGCACAATAGCATAAGTATTTCCCTCAGTTTTTGAGAACCAAGGTATCAATCCAGTAGGACACCACGCGCGAGTCCCTCGTACCTGCACAAACAAATAAGAACCTTGCAGCCAACGCGATAAAAGGGGTTGTCACCTTCTCGGTCACTTACAAAAGTGAGATCTGATAGAGATGATAAGATAATATTTTTGGTATTTTTGTTATAGAGTGAAAGTAAAGAGTGCAAATTAAAACAACGACGACATAAATTGGCAAGTTGACGGGAAACTAATATGATAAAAGATAGACCCGGGGGGCATAGGTTTCACTAGTGGCTTCTCTCATGATAGCAGATTTATACGGTGGGTGAACAAATTACTGTCGAGCAATTGATAGAAAAGCGCATAGTTATGAGAATATCTAGGCATGATCATTGTATATAGGCATCACGTTTGTGACAAGTAGACCGAAACGATTCTTCATCTACTACTATTGCTCCACACATCGACCGCTATCTAGCATGCATCTAGAGAGTTAAGTTCATAAGAACAGAGTAACGCCTTAAGCAAGATGACATGATGTAGAGGAATAAGCTCAAGCAATATGATATATAACCCATATTTTTATCCTTGATGGCAACAATACAATATGTGCCTTGCTGCCCCTGCTGTCACTAGGAAAGGACACCGCATGATTGAACCCAAAGCCAAGCACTTCTCCCATTGCAAGAACTATATATCTAGTAGGCAAAACCAAACCGATAATTCGAAGAGACTTGAAAGTATATTTAAATCATGCATAAAAGATTTCAAAGAAGAATCAAATATTGTAAATAGATAATCTTGATCATAAACCCACAATTCATCGGATCTCGACAAACACACCGCAAAAAGAATTACGTCGAATAGATCTCCAAGAAGATCAAGGAGAACTTTGTATTGAGATCCAAAGAGAAAGAAGAAGCCATCTATCTAATAACTATGGACCCAAAGGTCTATGGTAACCTACTCACAACTCATTGGAGAGGCTATGATGTTGATGTAGAAGCCCTCCCTGGTCGATGCCCCCTCCATTGGAGCTTCGGAACAGGCCCCAAGATGGCATCTCACGGGTACAGAAGGTTGCGGCGGCGGAATTAAGGTTTCGTGGTGCTCCTCGATGGTTTCAGGGTACGTAGGTATATATAGGAGGAAGAGGGACGTCGGTGGAGCAAAAGGTGGCCCACGAGGGTGGGGGCACGCCCCTGCCCTCGTGGCCGCCTCTCTCGCTTCCTGGCATGTACTCCAAGTCTTCTGTGTTGATATTGTTCCAAAAAAAACTCTCCCAAAGGTTTCATTTTATTTGGACCCCGTTTGATATTCCTTTTCTGTGGAACACTGAAATAGGCAAAAACAACAATTTGTACTGGGCCTTGAGTTAGTACGTTAGTCCCAAAAATAATATTAAAGTGTATAATAAACCCCATTAAACATCCAAAACAGAATATCTAATAGCATGGAACAATAAAAAATTATAGATACGTTGGAGATGTATCAAGCATCCCCAAGCTTAATTCCTGCTCGTCCCCTGAGTAGGTAAATGATAAAAACATAATTTTTGAGGTGGAATGCTAACCAACATAATTCTCAATGTAATTTACTTTATTGTGGCATGAATGTTCAGATCCAAAAGATTCAAGACAAAAGTCTATATTGACATAAGAATATTAATACTTCAAGAATACTAACAAAGCAATCATGTCTTCTCAAAATAACATGGCCAAAGAAAGTTCATCCCTACAAAATCATATAGTTTGGCTATGCTCCATCTTTGTCACACAAAATACTCAAATCATGCACAACCCTGGTTTCAGCCAAGCATTTATTTCATACTAAAAAAATTCAAACTTTTTCAACTTTCACGCAATACATGAGCGTGAGCCATGGATATAGCACTATAGGTGGAATAGAGTGGTGGTTGTGGAGAAGACAAAAGTGGAAGATGGTCTCACATCGACTAGGTGTATCAACGGGCTATGGAGATGCCCATCAATAGATATCAATGTGAGTGAGTAGGGATTGCCATGCAACAGATGCACTAGAGCTATAAATGTATGAAAGCTCAACAAAAGAAACTAAGTGGGTGTGCATCCAACTTGCTTGCTCACGAAGACCTGTGGCATTTGAGGAAGCCCATCGTTGGAATATACAACCCAAGTTCTATAATGAAAATTCCCACTAGTATATGAAAGTGACAAAACAATAGACTCTCTATCATGAAGATCACGGTGCTACTTTGAAGCACAAGTGTGGAAAAAGATAATAGCATTGTCCCTCTTTTCTTTTTCTTTTTTCTTCCTTTTTTTCTTTGGGCCTTTCTTTTTTTTCTTTGGCCTTTCTTATTTTTTTCCTTTTTTTATTTGGGACAATGCTCTAATAATGATGATCATCACACTTCTATTGATTTACAACTCGATATTACAACTCGATACTTGAACAAAGTATGACTATACGAATGCCTCCGGCGGTGTACCGGGATGTGCAATGAATCAAGAGTGACATGTATGAAAAATTATGCATGGTGGCCTAGCCACAAATGCGATCTCAGCTGCATGATCATGCATGGCAATATGACAATGATGAAGCGTGTCATAGTAAATGGAACGATGGAAAGTTGCATGGCAATATATCTCGGAATGGCTATGAAATGCCATGATAGGTAGGTATAATGGCTGTTTTGAGGAAGGTATATGGTGTGTGTATGGTACCGGCGAAAGTTGCGCGGTACAAGAGAGGCTAGCAATGGTGGAAGGGTGGGAGTGTGTATAATCCATGGACTCAACATTAGTCATAAAGAACTCACATACTTGTTGCAAAAATCTACAAGTCATCAAAACAAAGTACTATAAGCATGCTCCTAGGGGAAGGGTTGGTAGGAGTTAACCATTGTGCGATCCCGACCTCCACACAAAGGATGACACTCAATGAAATACATCATGCTTCAAATTTGTCACACAACGGTTACCATACGTGCATGCTACGGGACTTGCAAACCTCAACACAAGTATTTCTCAAATTCACAACTACTCTACTAGCATGACTCTAATATCACCATCCTCATATCTCAAAACAATCATCAAGTATCAAACTTCTCATAATATTCAATGCACTTTATATGAAAGTTTTTACTATACCCATCTTGGATGCCTATCATATTAGGACTAATTTTATAACCAAAGCACACTACCATGCTGTTCTAAGAGACTCTCAAAATAATATAAGTGAAGCATGAGAGATCAATAATTTCTATAAAATAAAACCACCACCGTGCTCTAAAAAGATATAAGTGAAGCACTAGAGCAAACTATCTAGCTCAAAAGATATAAGTGAAGCACATAGAGTATTCTAATAAATTCCGATTCATGTGTATCTCTCTCAAAAGGTGTGTCCAGAAAGGATGATTGTGGTAAACTAAAAAGCAAAGACTCAAATCATACATGACACTCCAAGAAAAACACATATCATGTGGTGAATAAAAATATAGTCTCAAGTAAAGTTACCGATAGACAAAGACGAAAGAGGGGATGCCTTCCTGGGGCATCCCCAAGCATAGGCTTTTGGTTGTCCTTGAATTTTTCCTTGGCGTGCCTTGGGAAACCCCAAGCTTAGGCTCTTGCCACTCTTTGTTCCGTAGTCCATCAAATCCTTACCCAAAAACTTGAAAACTTCGCAACACAAAACATAGCCAAAAATCTCGTGAGTTCCATTAGTATAAGAAAACAAACCACCACTCAAAGGTACTGTAATGAACTCATTCTTTGTTTATATTGGTGTTAAACCTACTGTATTTCAACTTCTCTATGATTCATACCCCCCCCCCCCGATACTACTCATAGATTCATCAAAATAAGCAAACAACACACGAAAAACAAAATCTGTGAAAAACAGAACAATCTGTAGCAATTTGTAACTTTTGAATACTTCTGTAACTCTAATAAATTTGAAATAAATAGGTGGACGTGCGAAATTTGTCTATTAATCATTTGCAAAAAGAATCAACTAAAAAGTACTCTCCAGTAAAAAAATGGTAGCTATTCTCGTGAGCGCTAAAGTTTCTGTTTTTTACAGCATGGTCGCATAAACTTCACCCAAGTCTTCCCAAAGGTTCTACTTGGCACAAGCACTAATTAAAACACAAAACCACATCTAAACAGAAGCTAGATGCAATATTTATTTCTATACATAAGCAAAAGCAAATAAAATAAAATTGGGTTGCCTCCCAACAAGCGCTATCGTTTAACGCCCCTAGCTAGGCATCCCATTGTTAGAGTCCAGACCAAAATGAAGCCTCCCCGTGCGTTTGGATTTTCAGCCGTTGGATTGGCCTTCCAAACTGATCCTGGCCGTTGGATCGCGATATGGGGAGATCCTGGCCATTGGATCACGACATGGGTAGGTCCTGGCCGTTGGATCAAATAGTGCGCTCCGGTTCATGCCACCGCCTATAATTCCCATGCCCCATCGAGGGCATTATCGTCTTTTCTCACGCAAACATATAAAAGGCAGAATGTAGAACCCTAGCCGGCTCTCTCTTCTTTCCCCACTTCTTTGTCGCCTCTCCTCCCATGGCCTTCGGCGAGCCGCCGCACTGCTCGCTGATACGTCCAAAATGTATCTATAATTTCTGCTTGCTCCATGCTTCTTTTGTGTGATATTGCTATGATATTGATGCACTTCCATACACTTTTGATCATATTTGGACTAACCTTTTAACTCAGTGCACCATAGTGCCAGTTCCTGTTTTCTGCTGTTTTTCTATTTCGGGTTTCCCCCATATTAAAAGTGCTCCAAAAATTCCAGGAAAAATATAGGAAAAATCAGCGTACAGGAAGCTTCGCGAAGAACCAAAGATGGGCCAGAGGGGAGCCAGGGGAGGCCCAGGCGGTCACCTGGCGCGGCCCCACCCCTGGTCGCGCCAGGGGGGCGCCTGGGGCCCCTGCTCCGCCTCTGGCTGCCCCCCTTCGCCTATATATCCCTCTCGTCCCAAAACCCTCGAGGACAGAACCCTTTTTCGCGATCTCGCCTCTGTTCCGCCGCTGCAGCGCTTCCAAGATCGGGAGCATCAGGAGAACTCTTCATGGCACCCTGCCGGAGGGGAGAACCACCACCGGGAGCTTCTCCACCACCATGGACGCTTCCCGGATGAGTCGTGAGTAGTCCACCTTGGACCATGGGTCCATGATCAGTAGCTATGTGATGTTCTCCTCCCCTCTTTGCTCTCCATGGTTTAGACCTCGTGAGCTGCCCTACATGATCGAGGCACATATGTAATCTTTCTGCTGTTGCTTTGCTGAGTTTGCTGGGATCTGATGGATTATGAGACTATGTTCAGATTGTGTTTGAATAATATATTTGATTCACCTCTTTTATATCTTTGTTCTTGAGTAATTCTTGCATGTTCTCCGTTGCTGTTTATTGCTTTGGCCAAGCAGTAGGTAGTAACTCCAAGAGGGATCGTTATGCTTGATTGTGGGTTCATGCCCCCTGATGACTAGCTTGAGTGACAGAAACATGAGTCTAGGGGATGTGATGTTGCCACAAGGGAGAAAACAACGGTGCTTATACTTGCGGGTGCAAGGATTGTTTACTTTACGCAAAGTTCTTTTAATGCAGTTGTCTGTTGCTTTGAGTTTACACTTTGGGTGGGATTCGCAACTTAATACCAGCGAGATGTTCTGGATAGATATCTCAAGGTGGATGATTAGTAGTAGATGCAGATGGATTTCGGTCTACTTGCCTTGGTGTACCGCCCATGCTTTTGAGCCTCTACCTTTCTTTGCAGCATAGTTAGCATTGGTTTGCGCACATAATCCTGTCAATTGCCCAGCTGTAATTTGTTTACCTCGCTTTGCTGTTTTATCGTCTTTTGGGAGAGAGACATCACTAGTGAACATCATGGGACCCCGGTCCATATTACCACCGCTGATCACACCTTCTATTTACTTCCTGTTTTTTCCTAGTTGCAGTCATAGCTATCATTATTATCTCTTGTGTTTGATCCTTTGTAAACAACAAGGCCGGAGGGATTGACAACCTCTCTGTACTCGTTGGGAGCAAAGTTATCTGTATCTGTGTGCAGGTCCCGTCAACCGCTAAGTTTCTGGCGCCGTTGACACCTACTTGTCGACCCTCGGAGTCTCACGGGATTCGATCATTGGTACCTTTGCCAAGGGAAATTTGCCGCTACGCTACATCTCAACCTTCCACTTGGTGTAACCAACGAGGGGCGAGAATCCATCAAGCAAGTTTCTGGCGCCGTTGCCGGGGACTCCACCCTTCAAGATAGGGGAGTTGCACGCTATCTTTTATCTTTGCTTTTTAGTCTTGTTAGTTTACCTTTCAGTTTTGGCTTTAGTGTCCCTTACCAAAAATCACAAAAATAGTTATCTTGCTTGCTGCTGCTATGGGTTCCACCGAGAACACCAAGTTGTGTGACTTCACTAGTCATAACAACAATGACTTTATCTGCACGCCTATTGCTACACCTGCCACTTCAGCACCTTCTTATGAGATTAAACCTGCTTTACTGAACCTAGTTATGAAAGATCAATTCTCCGGTGCTGGAGATGATGCTGCTTTGCACTTAAATAATTTTGTTGAGCTCTGTGATATGCAAAAGTACAAAGAAGTAGATGGTGATATTGTTAAGCTTAAGCTTTTTCCTTTCTCCTTGAGAGGAGGAGCTAAAATCTGGTTTCAATCCTTGCCTAGGAATAGTATAGATTCTTGGGACAAGTGCAAGGATGCCTTTATTGGGAAGTACTATCCCCCTGCTAAAATTATCCAATTAAGGAGTAACATAATGAATTTTAACAATTGGATAATGAACATGTTGCCTAAGCTTGGGAACGCATGAAATCTCTTGTCAAGAACTGCCCTACTCATGGTTTGACTACTTGGATGGTTATCCAAACTTTTTATGCAGGCTTGAACTTTACCTCGCGGAACTTGTTTGATTCGGTCGCAGGAGGAACCTTTATGTCAACTACACTTGGTGCTGTCACGAAGCTTCTCGACGAGATGATGACCAATTATTCCCAATGGCACACCGAACGCGCTCCAACAGGTAGGAAGGTAAACTCTGTCGAGGAGATTTCCTCCCTAAATGAAAAAGTTGACTTGATCATGTCTCTACTTTCCAAGCAATCTTCTATTGATCCTCATGATGTTCCTTTAAATTCTTTGATTGCTCAAGATCAAGTAGATGTGAACTTTATCTCTAGAAACAATTTCAATAACAATGCTTATAGGAGTAATTTTGGTAGCAACCCTAGACCGTTCCCCTCTAATTCCTATGGGAACAACAATACTTATCCTAGCACCAAGAACTCCACCCCTAGAGATAGAGACATGCCTAGTTATGAGAAACTTCTAGAAATAGAGAAGGCCACTAAGAACTACATGTGCACCCAATATTAACAAAACAAGACCTTCTCGAGGCAATTAGATGAGCATACTGCTATCTTGCAAGACATTGGTAGACAACTGGAGAGCCTAAATATTGAGATTTCTAACCTCCAGACTAGGCTCACCATCACTGAGACCCAAGTTTCCAATATGTCCCACACACAAGCCACTTTGATAAACCAAATGGCAGCTAAACCTGAAGTGGTTGCACCCCTTATGGAGGAAGAAGATAGAATTAAGAGCCTTCCTACCCACCACACTGTTGCTACTATCCAAGTTGTTGAGGATATCCAAACTCTTAGCACCCAATGCACTCCTAGTCCCATTGGACCTATTAATGGTAATGTTATGACCTCAACCGTAGAAGGAGAAACTCCTATGACCATAGAAGCTACCAAACAAGTGAGCCTAAAGGACACCACTACCACTTTACTTGATAGTAGTGACCTTGATTTTGATAATTGCACCCTTTCTGAAGTTATTGGTTTTCTTCACAGAATGGCTAAAGACCCCCACACTAGCACACTTAACCTTGCCTTCACAGAGCATATCACCAATGCTCTTACCAAAGCTAGGGAAGAAAAGCTCAAGCTTGAGACTTCCATCCCTAGGAAGCTAGAAGACGGTTGGGATCCCATAGTCAAATTTAAATTGAACAACTTCTCTTGATATGCTTTATGTGATGTTGGAGCTAGTACCTCTGTTATGCCCAAAAGAATGTATGATATGTTTGAATTGAAACCTTTTGATCCTTGTTCTTTTGGTGTTCGTCTTGTTGATTCTTTCATAAAGAAACCTTTGGGGAAGATCGACGATGTTCTTATCATTGTCAATCACAATTATGTTCCCGTTGATTTTACTATTATGGATATTGACTGTGAACCTTCATGTCCAATTATTTTGGGACGTCCTTTTCTTCGCACCGTTGGTGCTATCATTGACATGAAAGAGGGGAATATAAAATTCCAATTCCCTCTCAAGAAAGGGATGGAACACTTCCCTAGAAAGAATATTAAGTTGCCTTTTGAGTCCGTTACACGGGCTAGCTATTCTCTTACTCTTGATAAAACTTGATCTTCTCTTTTTGCATCATGCCTAGCTTAAAGGCATAAAAGAAAGCGCTTTTGGGAGGCAGCCCACAACGAATTAGGTTTTATTTTGCTTTTGTTGTGTCTTGATGTTTGTTACTACAGTAGCATCATCATTGTATCTTTTCTTTTAAGCTTTGTGCCAAGTTTAGCCTCCGATTGCAAGAAAGTTCAAAAGTTGTGACGTGCTGTCCAGAAAATAGATTCTGTCCTTGGACAGAAAAATTTGAATAAAATCACGAGATCATCTTTTTGATCTGAATTTTTTTGACAGCATGCTCTATACAATTGGCTTTCGAGCTTCTGTTCTGAGTTTTTTGATTTGAGTTGCAGAAGTGCCCCAAAAAATTATTTACTACCTGCTGGTCTGTTTTTCACAGATTCTGTCCTGTTTTGCCTTTTCTTCGTTTTGCGCACCTTGAGCTTGCTTTTTCTTTGCAAAAACCTTTTGGCAATCTTGAGAAAAAGTAGCTCTTCAAGATTATCTTTATTTCCAGTAGGGAAAAATTATTTTATTGTGGGTACTAACCTCGCTAATCAGATTATGATGAGTTATGTATGAAGGGAGTTTTCAAGTGTGCGAGGGAAGATGATAAAAGAAGATTCTGGAGGGTCAAATGCTCAAGCTTGGGGATGCCCCCGTGCACCCCCAAGAAATATTCAAGAAGACTCAAGCGTCTAAGCTTGGGGATGCCCCCATGCATCCCCTTCTCCATCAACAATTATCAGTTCGTCTTTCGTTCCACTATAATTTTATCACTTCATGCATTATGTGCTATGCTTGGAGCGTCTTGCTCTTAGTTTCTTTTTTTTTAGTTTTCTTTAGCTTTGCTTGTTGTTCATAACAAGTTAGAACCCAGCTTTCTTTGTGTGGGAGAGAAACACGCTCCACTTCAACCTAGAACACAACATAGGATTTTCATGCTTATCTTTGTTGTGTGTGTTCTTTGTCTTTCCATAGCTGCTGTCATGTTTAGCTCTTAGTTTTCATGCTTTTCTTTTTAAAGAGCTTTTGTTTAGTTGGTTGCTAAACTCTCTTGAGTTTTCATGTTTATCTTGTTAAGAGAGTTTGCCTGTTGCACTGAGTTGTGTGTCTTAACTTAAAGTAGGTAATTGAGGTTGCTATTTAATTTTAGTAGTAACTTGTAATAGTTTTGAGGTATTGCCATGAGTAATGTCTGAACTTTTGGTGTCAAGAGCTTTAGCCTATTAGTGATAGATGTCGTATTTTGGGCAATCCGTGTTTATTTTCGAAAACCTACAAAATAGTTGAGAACTTTAGCTACTAGATGGATCACTAATCTTTGGAGGGATCGAATATTAGAGTACACTCACGTACCATGAGTCGAGGATGCGCAAGGATAACCAAACCCCCATACACTCCTCCTCGGGGTACTTGTCTCTTTGTGAACCTCCTAATTAGATTGAGAGTTACCGATAATAAGTGCATGAGTTCTTCGGACTAATGTGAGTATTCGAAAGTTGACACTTCCACCTAGCCATATTTTTCTAGCCTCTTCGGTACCATGCATTGCCCTTTCTCACCTCGAGAGTTGGCGCATACTTCGCCGGTGCATCCAAATCCTTGGCACGATACGCTCTGTCATCATAAGCCTCATTATATCCTTCCTCAAAACAGCCACCATACCTACCTATCAAGGCATTTCCATAGCCTTTCCGAGATACATTGACATACAACATCCATCTTCTCATGACTTGATCTTCATGTCATACATGCTTTTTTGCTTGATCGATGAGCCGCATGCTTGTTGGGCCTTGCCCTAATCATTGCTACATGACGCGCTAGTATCATTGCATATCCTGCTACACCGGCAGAGGCATACATTTGCATACATCATGATAGTTTCATTTTCTTTATGTTGAGTACTTTTGTAAAGTGTGAAAGATCTTCTATACTTCTTGTAATACATAGAGTGTTGCCCCTAAAGTGAGGAAAAGATCCCAAAGAGGACAAAATCAAAAGATCCCAAAGAGGACAAATGAGAGTTAAATAGAAAGAGCCATTGAGGCCACAAAAAAATAAAAAAAAATAGAAAAAGAGAAAAAGAAATAAAAAGAGAGAAGGGGGCACACTACTATTCCTTTTGAGAGATCCACACTCGTACTCCATCTTATACCTTGTACTCCATAGAGATTATCATTCATGCATATAGCTATGTGGGGACCTTCACACTATAGAACTTGGCTTGTATATTCCAATGATGAGCCTCCTCAAAAGAACTCTAGGTCTTCTTGAGCGAGCAAGTTGGATGCACCCCCACTAGTTCCATTGGAGAGCTTACCTTAGCTCATATGTGCATCCATTGCATGGCAATCCCTACTCCTCACATCATATCTATCATTTGGCTTTCTCTCGCCTATGATTGTCCTCATTGATGTGAGCCTTTCACACCTTTTTTGTCTTCCCCCTTCAACATTTTTCTCTCTTTGCCATCCTAAGTGTCAACTTTCTTGCTTACGCTCATCCATTGCATGAGTGCTCAAAATATCGAAAGGGAGTGGATCATTTTGACTTGTACCTGGCTAGTGGTCTGGGGATGAGTCAAGATAAGATTCCAAAGAAGACCAAGTGTGAAACTTTAGTAGATTAAGTTCTCAACAATACAAAAACTATGTTTTACTCTCTCGTATATCCCTATCCCCTTTCTTGCACGCAAACACCATTTGGAGACATTCGAGTCACGGACAGCGAGAGCTCTTGCACCTTTATGTTCTTATGTTGCTTGTTACAATGCTAATATAGACTATTGCTTGTTATGACTTGAATTGAATTACATGCCTTGATTGCTTTACTTAAAAAGTTCTTATATGGCTGGTAGCATGTCACCACAAAAATTATGCTTGTTATCATTTACCTACTCAAGGACGAGGAGGAATTAAGCTTGGGGATGTTGATACGTCCAAAACGTATCTATAATTTCTGCTTGCTCCATGCTTCTTTTGTGTGATATTGCTATGATATTGATGCACTTCCATACACTTTTGATCATATTTGGACTAACCTTTTAACTCAGTGCACCACAGTGCCAGTTCCTGTTTTTTGCTGTTTTTCTATTTCAGGTTTCCCCCATATTAAAAGTGCTCCAAAAATTCCAGGAAAAATATAGGAAAAATCAGCGTACAGGAAGCTTCGCGAAGAACCAAAGATGGGCTAGAGGGGAGCCAGGGGAGGCCTAGGCAGCCACCTGGCGCGGCCCCACCCCTGGCCGCGCCAGGGGGGCGCCTGGGGCCCCTGCTCCGCCTCTGGCTGCCCCCTTCGCCTATATATCCCTCTCGTCCTGAAACCCTCGAGGACAGAACCCTTTTTCACGATCTCGCCTCTGTTCCGCCGCCGCAGCGCTTCCAAGATCGGTAGCATCAGGAGAACTCTTCCCGGCACCCTGCCGGAGGGGAGAACCACCACCGGGAGCTTCTCCACCACCATGGACGCTTCCCGGATGAGTCGTGAGTAGTCCACCTTGGACCTTGGGTCCATGATCAATAGCTATGTGATGTTCTCCTCCCCTCTTTGCTCTTCATGGTTTAGACCTCGTGAGCTGCCCTACATGATCGAGGCACATATGTAATCTTTCTGCTGTTGCTTTCCTGAGTTTGCTGGGATCTGATGGATTATGAGACTATGTTCAGATTGTGTTTGAGTAATATATTTGATTCACCTCTTTTATATCTTTGTTCTTGAGTAATTCTTGCATGTTCTCCGTTGCTGTTTATTGCTTTGGCCAAGTAGTAGGTAGTAACTCCAAGAGGGAGCGTTATGCTTGATTCTGGGTTCATGCCCCCTGATGACTAGCTTGAGTGACAGAAACATGAGTCTAGGGTATGTGTTGTTGCCACAAGGGAGAAAACAACAGTGCTTGTACTTGCGGGTGCAAGGATTGTTTACTTTACGCAAAGTTCTTTTAATGCAGTTGTCTGTTGCTTTGAGTTTACACTTTGGGTGGGATTCGCAACTTAATACCAGCGAGATGTTCTGGATAGATATCTCAAGGTGGATGATAAGTAGTAGATGCAGATGGATTTCGGTCTACTTGCCTTGGCATACCGCCCATGCTTTTGAGCCTCTACCTTTCTTTGCAGCATAGTTAGCATTGGTTTGCGCACATAATCCTGTCAATTGCCCAGCTGTAATTTGTTTACCTCGCTTTGCTGTTTTATCGTCTTTTGGGAGAGAGACATCACTAGTGAACATCATGGGACCCCGGTCCATATTACCACCGCTGATCACACTATTTACTTCATGTTTTTATTTCCTAGTTGCAGTCATAGCTATCATTATTATCTCTTGTGTTGTAAACAACAAGGCCGGAGGGATTGACAACCTCTCTGTACTCGTTGGGAGCAAAGTTATCTGTATCTGTGTGCAGGTCCCGTCAACCGCTAAGTTTCTGGCGCCGTTGACACCTACTTGTCGACCCTCGGAGTTTCACGGGATTCGATCCTTGGTACCTTTGCCAAGGGAAATTTGCCGCTACGCTACATCTCAACCTTCCACTTGGGGTAACCAACGAGGGGCGAGAAGCCATCACTCGCCCTCGCACTCCTCCTTCTGCTCCTCCGCAGGGCGTGCGCCCTCGCCTCGCGCTGCGCCTCCTGCCTCAAGCAGCCCCGCTGCACCCTCTCTGCCGCCGGCGCAGCTGGGGGCCTCGCCGGTGCGCTCGTCGCCTCCATGCCGCCCACCGGGGGCGCCTGGTTTAGGGCCGCCCTCGGAGTCCGCCGTCCGCCGGGAAGCACCATGGCCACTGGTGCACCACGCCGTAGCTCCTCAGTCGAGCTCACGCGCCGGCATCACCAGTAGGAGTGTGAGCCGCTGAGATGCCCGTCCATGTCGCCGTTGTCATCGTTCTTCGCGCCACCGGATGGAATCATCACCACTGCATGCCTTTGTCGAGCTTGTGCCATTGCCATCATTGTGGGCAGACAGGAGCCTGTGTACGGTGTCACCGCACAAGCCGGATCTCTGCACCTCCTCTCAAGCCGCTGGATGGCGCCCTCCATTGCGTGAAGGGTAATACTTTCTGATTCAATTGATTCTGTCTACTCCTCGACCTATTTTGGTCGTCTATCATTTCTCGTACTTTAAGATTTAGGTTCTGCTTCTAAAAGTCTGAATAATCTGTTGGAAACCTGCCTGATGTGATACGACTAATATGTCTATCCGGCTGATACAAGTGATTCGTTTGTGTGTGACAAGTTGTATGGTCATTCTGGAATACTCTAATCCTCTACTGAGTTGTATGTTTGCTAAATGAGTCATTGATTATGTATTCCCTGGTCCTCTATTTTCCCTTTGCTCTCTATTTGATCCTAATGTTGTTGTTGATTATTCTGTTGTATATTGGTTATTTCGTATAGGCATAGTTTGAAGGAAGTTTTGAACAGCCGCCGTGCTAAATGAATTCCATGCTGCTTTTTTTCATGATGGGGCTGAATGTGTAGAATTTGCTTCAGACTCATTTATTATCTCAGTTTTAAGATAATTGTTGGTTATTTAACATGTCTCAAGCTTGATTTCCACTACATTGGTTTAGAAGATTACTATTGCCTAGCTCAACTTCTCAAAAAGAGGAGCTGGGACTTGGGAGGAATGACTCATCTGGTACAGTGATTAGATGATGCCTTGAGGCTTTTGTAGACTATTCATAAATTTAAATATCTTTGGCAAATGCTTCGCAGAGAACATACTCACTTTGTTCACTTTCGGCAAATACAGGATACCAAGCCTATCTCCATTGGTGGTTCCCCAAATCATAGCCAATCACCTGTAGCTCACTCAAGAATTAGAGACGGTGAAACCCAAGAAACTGAAGCGGGAAAATCATTGAATGAGAAGCTAACATGTGCAAATAGGCCAAATGATTCTTCCCCACAGCATGGTGAACTACCACTGCCAGAGGTCTCTACAAGTGTAGGAGATGCTGATATGCAGGATTCTGTGAAGAGTTTAAGTGAGAAGCTCTCTGCTGCTCTTTTGACTATCAGTGCTAAAGAGGACTTGGTGAAGCAGCATGCAAAAGTTGCAGAAGATGTTGTTGCGGGTAAAAAAATTCATATTAGATAGCATGCATTCATGTTAGCCAGTAGTTTCCTCTCTTTATTCAGAATCTCTGGGGAAATTAAGAAAGAGTAAACTCATAGATGATTTTTTTTGCATGCTCTTTGAGAAAATTTAGAATGGTATGAAACAAGAAGTTTATTTATTATATTGTAGTAGCAGTTAACTCATACTTATAAATTATTTGTATGTTGGGAGCATTCTGAAGGTGAAGTTAGTAACCTGAAGCGGCCACTTGATGCTTCATCTCTGAAGAATGCCTCTCTGGGGTCGCTCTGGTTGCCTCGTCATCGTCGCCATCCTTTCCACCCCACCCCGGCCTGTCTCCCCCTCCCCGCCAAGAGGATGCTGCTGCTCACGCTGCTGCACCACTGGAGGAGCGCATCGACTGTGGCGCTCAGCTCTCCTCCCTGCCTGCATCTTCTTCATCGCCGAGGAGCGGCAGGTGCAGAGGCGCGTGTGCTGCACCCCCACGCCGTCGACGCAAAGATTCCCATAACTAGTTCGGTGGCGACGTGACCAGCGGCGATGGCCTCTTCTCGGCAGGCATAGACCGCAAAGTTGTCTTCTTCTCCGGCCTCTTCCACACCGTCATGGACGCCGCAGAGCTCATCCTCGAGAAACTCCTCTACCAAGTACAACTATTCAGATTCAGGCCCTCTCCCTCTCCATCTGTATCTCTCCAGCTACTTACTACCAGCCAGCGATCCATTCTATGCGGAAATTCCACAATCGATTTGATGAAGATGCCACCCAAATAGGCCACTCACAGAACCATCTAAACTGTTGCTATGTATGCTACCTTGTGTTCGGTTTTGTGTTTACTGATAACTACCTTCCACAAGCTTCACAACGTCCCAACTGAGTTGGATCTATCATTTAGTTATTACTGCTTACAGAACCATCTCGTATGTTGCATTGCTGCTATGGTAGGTGCAGCTTGTTTTCTCGTTCAGTGACAAACTACACACAAGGTGCGGTCATATACATCATGGCAGTGCCGGAAGGAGGCGGATGACGGCCACACTGAAAGGAGCAGAGCACACCGTCGCCATGGGAGGAGCACCAGACCATCATTCTCGGGATAGCTCCATCTAGAAAGGGAGGCCTCTCCTTCTACGTCCTCGTCAATTCCATCCCGTTCGTTCTGCCACCTACTACCTCATATGCCGCTCAGGTGTGGGAGAGAAAGAAAAATTCGAAGGTAATAGATGTTGTATTTCCCTATTTCCAGAATGTAGATATTCTGTATTCGATCTCTGAAGAGATGATTTAGATGTTTAGTCCAATACAGGTTAGTTGATTTAGATGCCACCCAAATAGGCCACTCACAGAACCATCTAAACTGTACTAAGTTTTGCTCTCTTTATGATTTGCCTGTTCATCCACCCAAGTATGGCTGCACGTGAGCAAAACTTAGTACAGGTTGGGCCTTGGCTTCCTATGGCATCATGACTGTTTTCCCTCTACAATCAAGCATCCCACTGTATATATATGAATATTTAGTAGAGGAGTGCGTAGCTCTGTTGTCTATATATGAGTATTGCCGAGCTGATGAATTTATTAGCTCATTGGTGTTGCTGAATTCAGCTTGCTATGCTGATGTAACTTTTGATAGGTCTGTTACAACTGGTCATAATGTAGATTGAGAATATACATTGATTTTTCTTGATGTTTCATTCGCTAATCTTAATATTTATTTGTAGTGTCTTACCTCTAATTCACAAATAAATACCTTGTGGAATTCCCGAATCCTTCAGTCTAGCGTATGTGAATGAAACTTGCATGCGGGGTGTGCTAAAGGTTGAGTCCGTCTAACAAGAGGCAAGGATAACAGAGCTGCTATAACAACTAATTGTACATGGGCAGACTAAGGCATAGCGTAGTGGTGGGAAGGGGCTGATGCCTTCCCACCCACCCAGGTTCAAGGCATAGTACTTGCAGTTTGGGTTTGTTGCACCAATTATACTGTAGGGGGTTCCCTTACAGTCTTTCTATAAAAAAACTAATTGTACATGGTTTGTGCAAGCATCAAAAATTAGACAAGGTCATATTTGTGTATGTCTTTAAGACTTGGAAGGACCTACCGTCATTCACCATCCATAAGCTTTGAGAATGTCATTGCATAAATTATATTCTCACAGTGTCCATGGAACACACACTTTGAATTATTTGGCTAACAAAGGATCTTCATCAGCATGTCCTTTGTCGCAACACCTGGGCAAGCTAGAAGACAAGGTGTATATATCAGAATAACTTCATAAGGGTTCAGAATAGCATAGTACATTCTCCTGTTCATTTCATTTAATTTATGATATGTTTAGTGATGTTCTGTCATATGCATCTAGCTTACTGGCATATGCATATGTTATAGAATTTAATTTGTGATATGTTGAGTGATCTTCTGTTCCTGTTGTAGAGTAAAAGGATAACAAAATATTAGGTCGCCATAGTTCCAAATATGGTTCTATTTTTTTTCCTTTGATGCTAGGTGCCACACTATGCAGAACAAGGAGAGATTGCCGAGGCGAAGCCGTGACGATTTTTGAGGTCATGATCATCACCACGAAGCAGAAGAAGTCACATATCTTTGCCATGGAGAGGTTCTCGCCTGCTTTGCGAGTACTTTGTTTGATATGCTTAGGCTTAAAACTGGTTTTGTGGCATCACTGATAAGGCAAATATGACAGATGCTCCAGTCATCTATTCTATCTTCTATGCTTGTTTAATATATACAAAAAATGTAAGGCAAATCTGACAATTGTCTCTACTGCTCTATTTTGCGCGCAATTTCTTTTCCACCGGCCCATTATAATCTCTGTTTGATAATCCTCGACATGCTCATATGGTAATGGTATCCTAAAATGAAGATTCATGCTTTGTTGCATATTTTCCCCCTCTTATATTTTCACCCTTACACTGGTTTATTTATCAAGCCTGCTTTATGTTATTTCTCTTCCAGTATAAAATTTCAATTCAAAGATAGTTCTAATTTGAGATTTGTTACCCTACTTTTGGTAGTACCTCCATGAGTACTAGGAAGCCGTTTTAGTAATGTGGTGTTTTTTGGGCCATGCTTGCGGATATACTCTTTTGGGTGGCAAATACTTTTATTTTCTCACTCGAGATTCACTTCCATCTTCCGAGTTCCATTCCTCGACAAGAAAGATGCTTAGATAGAGCTATCCAATACACTACTATCACCATATAGAATATATTGGTTCTCTTTGATCACCGTTGGGACTTGCTTTTGTTATGCAATGTTGCATTTTCTATGACAAGCTCAAAGTGATGTAATGAATCAAACCATTACTATTGCAAGCCGCACATCCTATCTTTAGGCTCTATAAAAATAGAGGCATCTTAGTTGTCTGCACATCCTATCTTTAAGCTCCATCAGAATAGAGGCATCTTAGTTGTTGAAAGTTTATAGGTAATGATTTGGTTGGCACCATGCTGAACCTATTACCGGATTGGATATTACTGTATCCGGCAGCACCGGTGCTGCCAAGTGCGGCAAGCCGCATTTCCATCCTAGTGATACAAGAATAGATCTAGGTATTGCCATAATGATAAGGTAGATTGGGAAAACTCATCTAATATTCCCTAAGTTAAGCAACAAGTTTTCTTTGTGGCAAGCAAAAGTAATCAAAAGGGATAAATTTAATAGGACAAAAGTCCCTAAGATCAAGCTCGAGAGGTATGGGTTCCTCCTTTGGCCCTTCATATTGCACAACCAATTCATCATTATCGGTATTCTGTTGGCAGAAGGTCATGAGCCTTCGCTCGAGAGAAAAACCTAATCCATTGTTTTGAATAGCAAAATCATCATTCAATTCAGAGATTCTATTAACTAGAACATCGATAGGAACCTTTTTATAAGGTTTTCGTTAAAAGCAACATGATCTAAAGATTGTAAACGCATTATGTCCTCTTGGTTAAATAAGATAGCTTCTATAGGAGGACGACCAGCGTCTACCCTATAATGCGTAAAAATTTCTTTGGCCTCTTTCGTTATGAATCTAAACTCGTGAGCCAAAAAGATAGTAGCTGCGCGCTTAACAGAAGAATGCTCAATATTAGAGAATTCTAGAAAAATTCTCTGAATGCAAGGGTGCATATGGATAAATTGCCTTTCAAGTTCAGCTACAAGCATAGAGGTGGCATCCGCAAGACTACTGGTTCTATGAAGAATAGATCCACACATAGTGGGTAAAGCACCGGCATAAGTAAAGAAGTCTTGAAGAACTCCTTTTCCAATAATATTACCACTACCAACCCGGAACTTCTTAGTATGTAAAGTGGTAGTTTCATCAAGAGGATCAACAAAACCAAAGTTGCCCTCAGCGTTACTACCCTTTTTAACGACATCCTCCTCCATCTCAGACATGATAGCAACAAACCGCAATAAAGACGAACACACAAGAGGCAAGCGAAAAGAGGCGAACGGAAAAAGAAGGGCGAATAAAACGGCAAAGGTGAAGTGGGGGAAAGGAAAACAAAAGCCAAATAATGTAATGCGAGGGATAAGGATTTGTGATAGGTACTTGGTATATGACTTTTGCATAGATCTCCCCGGCAACGGCGCCAGAAATTCTTCTTGCTACTTCTCAAGCTTGCGTTGTTTTCCCTCGAAGAGGAAAGGGTGATGCAGCACAGTAGTGTAAGTATTTCCCTCAGTTTTTGAGAACCAAGGTATCATTCCAGTAGGAGACCACGTGCGAGTCCCTCGTACCTGCACAAACAAATAAGAACCTTGCAGCCAACGCGATAAAAGGGGTTGCCAATCCCTTCTCAGTCACTTACAAAAGTGAGATCTGATAGAGATGATAAGATAATATTTTTGGTATTTTTGTTATAGATTGAAAGTAAAGAGTGCAAACTAAAACAACGGCGACAAAAATTGGCAAGTTGACGGGAAACTAATATGATAAAAGATAGACTCGGGGGCCATAGGTTTCCCTAGTGGCTTCTCTCATGATAGCAGATTTCTACGATGGGTGAACAAATTACTGTCGAGCAATTGATAGAAAAGTGCGTAGTTATCAGAATATTAGGCATGATCATTGTATATAGGCATCACGTCCGTGACAAGTAGACCAAAACGATTCTGCATCTACTACTATTACTCCACACATCGATCGCTATCTAGCATGCATCTAGAGTATTAAGTTCCTAAGAACAAAGTAACGCCTTAAGCAAGATGACATGATGTAGAGGGATAAACTCAAGCAATATGATATAAACCCCATCTTTTTATCCTCGATGGCAACAATACAATACGGGCCTTGCTGCCCCTGCTGTCACTGGGAAAGGACACCGGAAGATCGAACCCAAAGCCAAGCACTTCTCCCATTGCAAGAACTATAGATCTAGTAGGACAAACCAAACCGATAATTCGAAGAGACTTGCAAGGATAATTAAATCATGCATACAAGATTTCAGAGAAGAATCAAATATTGTTCATAGATAATCTTGATAATAAACCCACAATTCATCGGATCTCGACAAACACACTGTAAAAAGAATTACATCGAATAGATCTCCAAGAAGATCGAGGAGAACTTTGTATTGAGATTCAAAGAGAGAGAAGAAGCCATCTAGCTAATAACTATCGACCCGAAAGTCTGTGGTAAACTACTCGCAACTCATCGGAGAGGCTATGGTGTTGAGGTAGAAGCCCTCTGTGATTGATGCCCCCACCGGTGGAGCTCCAGAACAGGCCCCAAGATGGGATCTCATGGGTACAGAAGGTTGCGGCGGTGGAATTAGGGTTTCTTGGTGCTCCTCGACGGTTTCAGGGTACGTAGGTATATATAGGAGAAAGAGGGACGTCGGTGGAGCAACATGTGGCCCACGAGGGTGGGGGCGCGCCCCTGCCCTCGTGGCCGCCTCTCTTACTTGCTAGCGTGTACTCCAAGTCTTATGTGTTGATACTGTTCCAAAAATAACTCTCCTGAAGATTTCATTCCGTTTGAACTCCGTTTGATATTCCTTTTCTGCGAAACACTGAAATAGGCAAAAACAGAAATTTGCACTGGGCCTTGGGTTAGTAGGTTAGTCCCAAAAATAATATAATAGTGTATAATAAAGCCCATTAAACATCTAAAATAGAATATATAATAGCATGGAACAATCAAAAATTACTGAAACTTTGGAGATGTATTAGCATGCTTTGGTCCAGCATTGATGCTGCACGGGAAGATGTGCGTGCATGAAGTGAAAAGCACGGGAGAGGCGGGTGGGGTTGTTTGGCCATGTTAGTCATACGTA
>LR738709.1:571105889-571120313 GCA_902687465.1 Secale cereale
CCCTCATCCAGTTTGTCTTTGGTTTGCAGGGGGGAAACGCGTCCCGTCTAATCGATATTGGACCATATTGGATAAAACACATCCGGACCGCGCAATGAATGGTTGCGACCGGTTTGAGGGTATGATACATCTCCAACATATCTATAATTTTCGATTGTTCCATGCTATTATATTATCTGCTTTGGATGTTTAATGGGCTTTATGCACTTTTATATTATTTTTGGGACTAACCTACTAACCCATGGCCCAGTGCAAATTGTTGTTTTTTTTGCCTATTTCAGTGTTTCGCAAAAAAGGAATATCAAATGGAGTCCAAAAGAAATGAAACCTTCGCGCGGATCGTTTTTGGAACAAACGTAACCCAGAAGACTTGGAGTACACGCCAGGGAAGCCACGAGGTGGCCACGAGGCAGGAGGGCGCGCCCGCACCCTCGTGGGCCCCTCGTAGCTCCACCGACATACTTCTTCGTCCTATATGTACTCATATACCCTGAAAACATCCAAGAGCACGACAAAATCCTAATTCCACCGCCGCAACCTTCTATACCCATGAGATCCCATCTTGGGACCTTTTCTGGAGCTCCACTGGAGGGGGAATCAATCACGGAGGGCTTATACATCAACATCATAGCTTCTCTAATGAGTTCTGAGTAGTTTACTACAGACCTTCGGGTCCATAGTTATTAGCTAGATGGCTTCTTCTCTCTCTTTGGATCTCAATACAAAATTCTCCTCGATCTTCTTGGAGATATATTCGATGTAATTCTTTTTGCGGTGTATTTGTCGAGATCCGATGAATTGCGGGTTTATGATCAAGATTATCTATGAACAATATTTGATTCTTCTCTGAATTCTTTTATGCATGATTTAAATATCTTTGCAAGTCTCTTCTAATTATTAGTTTGGATTGGCCTACTAGATTGATCTTTCTTGCAAAGGGACAAGTGTTTAGCTTTGGGTTCAATCTTGTGCTGTCCTTTCCCAATGACAGTAGGGGCAGCACGGCACATATTGTATTGTTGCCATCGAGGATAAAAAGATGGGGTTTATATCATATTGCATGAGTTTATCCCTCTACATCATGTCATCTTGCTTAACGTGTTACTCTGTTCTTATGAACTTAATACTCTAGATGCATGATGGATAGTGGTCGATGTGTGGAGTAATAGTAGTAGATGCATAATCGTTTCGGTCTACTTGTCACGGACGTGTTGCCTATATGCATGATCATGCCTAGATATTCTCATAACTATGCGCTTTTCTATCAATTGCTCGACAGTAATTTGATCACCCACCGTAGAATCTGCTATCTTGAGAGAAGCCACTAGTGAAACCTATGGCCCCCGGGTCTATCTTCCATCATATTAATCTTTCATCAACTAGTTATCTTTACTGTTCTTTTATTTTGCAATCTTTACTTTTCATTCTATACAACAAAAATACCAAAAATACTTATACTATTATCTCTATCAGATCTCACTTTTGCAAGTGGCCGAGAAGGGATTGACAACCCCTTTATCGCGTTGGTTGCAAGATTCTTATTTATTTGTGCAGGTACGAGGGACTTGCGTGTAGTCTCCTACTGGATTGATACCTTGGTTCTCAAAAACTGAGGGAAATACTTACGCTACTTTGCTGCATCACCCTTTCCTTTTCAAGGGAAAAACAATGCATGCTCGAGAGGTAGCAAGAAGAATTTCTGGCGCCGTTGCCGGGGAGATCCACGCATAAGTCATATACCAAGTACCCATCACAAACTCTTATCCCTCGCATTACATTATTTGCCATTTGTCTCTCGTTTTCCTCTCCCCCACTTCACCTTTGCCGTTTTATTCGCCATCTTATTGCTGTATGTGTTTTATCGGTTGCTTTGCCATCATGGCTAGCCCTTCTATCAATATTAATACTCCCGAGAGTGAAGTTCTTAATTTTAAACAAAGTGAGGGAGAAAATCTAAAAGATTCTTGGTATAGAATTTGCAATGCTCAGAATAGATCTACTAGGAAGCTTTCCACTTCCGTGCTTCTTCGCAATTTTTATGTAGGCATCACTCCTTGGAATAGATATATTCTTGATACCATTGCCGGAGGGAATTTCTTGGGTAGCCATACTTTTTATTCTTATAATGCTGTGATAGATTTGTTTGCCCACCACCTCTTTTGCTCCACTGTAGAGTTGATTGAGAGTTTGGATAAATAGATCCATAACCAAATTACCCAATATGGATCTAAGGTAGGAGTCACTCTGAATTTTTTTAAAGAAAAAGAACCCATAGTTTATGAGAATATAGATCAAGATTCCACTAGAATTGATAAGCTTGAGGATATTATTACCAATGTAGGGTCTGCTTTTTCTGCTGTGAGAAATACTTCGAACCCCTCTCCTACCAAAATGGCCAAATTTATGTATGTTCCTAAAAATAAGGGTGAATCTTCTAGTCAGGAAACTGCGGATCTCAAATCAATAAGTGTTCACCCCAACTTTCTCACTATCATTAGGGAACCTTTTGCTACAACTGAATTTCTTGATTTCTTGCCTAGGAGTTTGATTATATTAATGAAAAGGAAGAAACTCCTAAGGATTATAAGTGTTCAATTGAAGAATTGCCTACCAAAGATGGCAATACCTAGATCTATTCTTGTATCATGCCTAGCTAGGGGCGTTAAACGATAACGCTTGTTGGGAGGCAACCCAATTTTATTTTCTTTGCTTTTACTTCTGTATAGTAATAAATAATTCATCTAGCTTCTAGTTGGATGTGGTTTTGTGTTCTAATTAGTGTTTGTGCCAAGTAGAACCTTTGGGAAGACTTGGGTGAAGTCTTTGCGATCTTGCTGTAAAAAAACAGAAACTTTTGCACTCACGAGTTTAGCTGCCAATTTTTACGGGAGAGTGATTTTAAGTTGATTCTTTTTGCAGATGATTAATAGACAAATTACTCGCGTCCACCAATTTATTTCAGAATTTTTAGAGTTACAGAAGTATTCGAAAGTCACAGATTGCTACAGATTGTTCTGTTTTTAGCAGATTCTGTTTTTCGTGTTTTGTTTGCTTATTTTCATGAATCTATGGCTAATATCGGGGGGTATGAACCATAGAGAAGTTGGAATACAGTAGGTTTGACACCAATATAAATATTAGGACTAATTTTATAACCAAAGCAAATTACCATGCTGTTCTAAAGGACTCTCAAAATAATATAAGTGATGCATGAGAGATCAATAATTTCTATAAAATAAAACCACCGTTGTGCTCTAAAAAGATACTTGATGATTGTTTTCAGATATGAGGATGGTGTAGAGTCATGCTAGTAGATTAGTTGTGAATTTTAGAAATACTTGTGTTGAGGTTTGCAAGTCCCGTAGCATGCACGTATGGTAACCGTTGTGTGACAAATTTAAAGCATGATATATTTCATTGAGTGTCATCCTTTGTGTGGTGGTCGGGATCGCGCGATGGTTAACTCCTACCAACCATTCCCCTAGGAGCATGCGTGTAGTACTTTGTTTTGATGACTTGTAGATTTTTGCAATAAGTATGTGAGTTATTTATGACTAATGTTGAGTCCATTGATTATACGCCTTCACACCCTTCCACCATTGCTAGCCTCACTTGTACCGCGTAACTTTCGCCAGTACCATACACCCACCATATACATTCCTCAAAACATCCACCATACCTACCTATCATGGCATTTCCATAGCCATCCCGAGATATATTGCCATGCAACTTTCCACCATTCTGTTTATTATGACACGTTTCATCATTGTCATATTGCCATGCATGATCATGTAGTTGACATCGTATTTGTGGCAAGGCCACTATGCATAATTTTTCATACATGTAACTCTTGATTCATTGCACATCCCGGTACACCGCCGGAGGCATTCATATAGAGTCATACTTTGTTCTAGTATCGAGTTGTAATCTTTGAGTTGTAATTAAATAGAAGTGTGATGATCATAATTATTAGAGCATTGTCCTGACAAAAAAAAAGTAAGGCCAAAAAAAAGGAAAGGCCAAATAAAAAAAGAAGGAAGGGCCAAAAAAAGGGAAGGCCCAAAAAAGAGAGAAAAAAAGAGAAAAAAAATTAAAAAGGGGACAATGCTACTATCTTTTTTCCCACTTGTGCTTCAAAGTAGCACCATGATCTTCATGATAGAGAGTCTCTTGTTTCGTCACTTTCATGTACTAGTGGGAATTTTCATTATAGAACTTGGCTTGTATATTCCAATGATGGGCTTCCTCAAATGCCCTAGGTCTTCGTGAGCAAGCAAGTTGTATGCACACCAACTTAGTTTCTTTTGTTGAGCTTTCATACATTTATAGCTCTAGTGCATCCGTTGCATGGCAATCCCTACTCACTCACATTGATATCTATTGATGGGCATCTCCATAGCCCATTCATACGCCTAGTTGATGTGAGACCATCTTCCTCCTTTTTTTCTTCTCCACAACCACCACTCTATTCCACCTATAGTGATATATCCATGGCTCACGCTCATGTATTGCGTGAAAGTTGAATTTTTTTTGAAAAAATTAAAGTACGAAGCAATTGCTTGGCTGAAACCGGGGTTGTGCATGATTTGGGTAATTTGTGTGACGAAGATGGAGCATAGGCAAACTATATGATTTTGTAGGGATGAACTTTCTTTGGCTATGTTGTTTTGAGAAGACATAATTGCTTTGTTAGTATGCTTGAAGTATTATTATTCTTATGTCAATATTAAACTTTTGTCTTGAATCTTTCAGATCTAAACATTCATGCCACAATAAAGAAAATTACATTGAGAATTATGTTAGGTAGCATTCCACATCAAAAAATTTGTTTTCATCATTTACCTACTCGAGAAAGAGCAGGAATTAAGCTTGGGAATGCTTGATACGTCTCCAACGTGTCTATAATTTTTTTATTGTTCCATGCTATTATATTATCTGTTTTAGATGTTTAATGGGCTTTATTATGCAACTTTATATTATTTTTGGGACTAACCTACTAACCCAAGGCCCAGTGCAAATTGTCGTTTTTTTGCCTATTTCGGTGTTTCGTAAAAAAGGAATATCAAACGGAGTCCAAACGGAATGAAACCTTCGCGAGGATTGTTTTTGGAACAAACGCAACCCAAAAGACTTGGAGTACACGTGAGGGAAGCCACGAGGTGGCCACGAGGCAGGAGGGCGCGCCCCCACCCTCGTGGGCCCCTCGTAGCTCTACTGACATACTTCTTCTTCCTATATACTCTTATATACCCTGAAAACATCCAAGAGCACGACGAAAACCTAATTCCATCGCTGCAACCTTCTGTACCCGTGAGATTCCATCTTGGGGCCTTTTTCGAAGCTCCACCGGAGGGGGAATCGATCACGGAGGGCTTCTACATCAACACCATAGCATCTCCGATGAGTTGTGAGTAGTTTACTACACATCTTCGGGTCCATAGTTATTAGCTAGATGCCTTCTTCTCTCTCCTTGGATCTCAATACAAAGTTCTCCTCGATCTTCTTGGAGATCTATTCGATCTAATTCTTTTTGCGGTGTGTTTGTCGAGATCCGATGAATTGTGGGTTTATGATCAAGATTATCTATGAACAATATTTGATTCTTCTCTGAATTATTTTATGCATGTTTTAAATATCTTTGCAAGTCTCTTTGAATTATCAGTTTGGTTTGGTCTACTAGATTGATCTTTCTTCCAATAGGAGAAGTGTTTAGCTTTGGGTTCAATCTAGCGGCGTCCTTTCCCAGTGACAACAGGGGCAGCAAGACACGTATTATATTGTTGCCATCGAGGATAAAAAGATGGGGTTTATATCATATTGCATGATTTTATCCCTCTACATCATGTCATCTTGCTTAAGGCGTTGCTCTGTTCTTGTGAACTTAATACTCTAGATGCATGCTGGATAGCGGTCGATGTGTGGAGTAATAGTAGTAGATGCAAAATCGTTTCGGTCTACTTGTCACAGACGTGATGCCTATATACATGATCATGCCTGGATATTCTCATAACTATGCGCTTTTCTATCAATTGCTTGATAGTAATTTGTTCACCCACCGTAGAATCTGCTATTTTGAGAGAAGCCACTAGTGAAACCTATGGCCGCCGGATCTATCTTCCATCATATTAATCTTCCATCAACTAGTTCTCTTTACTGTCCTTTTATTTTGCAATATTTACTTTTCATTCTATACAACAAAAATACCAAAAATACTTATACTATTATCTCTATCAGATCTCACTTTGGCAAGTGGCCGAGAAGGGATTGGCAACCCCTTTATCGCGTTGGTTGCAAGGTTCTTATTTGTTTGTGCAGGTACGAGGGACTTGCGTGTAGTCTCCTACTGGATTGATACCTTGGTTCTCAAAAACTGAGGGAAATACTTACGCTACTGTGCTGCATCACCCTTTCCTCTTCAAGGGAAAAACAACGCATGCTCGAGAGGTAGCAGGGTACGCGCCGAAGATGCCCTTAAGGTGCAAAATTACATGAGATCTCTAGAGATGCTCTTACTTAGCACTAGCAAAGTAGTACTAACAGTTTTTTTGAAACAAGTCAAAAGATTTGCCATTTCATTCAATAAGGAAGAAGTTTTAGAACAAAGCCGCAAAGTGGAAAAAAAGAAAGAACTACTCTCGCGGCATTACAATACCCAACTGCTTTGCACCGACCAAAGCCCAAAGAGACACCTCCTCTTTAATCTTGGAAATGAGAACCATCGAAGGGACGGTCGTGTTACGGAAGATTCTAGCATTGCGTCCGGTCGAAATTTCCCAAGAGATGAGCATCATCAGAGAGGCCAGCACCTTGGGAGATCCAACCTGAATGTGTATGTTGCTTTTCCACCAGTCTCTCACCGAGGCCCCCATCGCCCAGGTGGCCGTGTTGACGTGGTGCAATCCAAACCACGGAATAATATCATTCCACACCCGAGAGTGAATCGGCATTGGAAGAGGAGATGGGCCGCAGATTCTTGACATTGTTTGCATAGAGAGCATACATGACAATTGGGCCAACCCCGCCTAATTAAGCGATGAGACGTCCAGATCCTATTTTGTGGAACGAGCCAAGCAAAAAAAATTGCACCACGGGGGAGCCCACACCTTCCAGACTGATTGCACGAGATACGAAGTAGTAAGCCCTTCAAGCATGCCTTGTATGCTGAAGAGGCGGAGCAGATACCATCTTTAGTGAACTTCCAAACAACTGAATCCTCCATCCCCACCTCAAGGGTGACAGAATTTAGCTTTCCCCAAAGATTTGCAAACTCTTGGACATGACCAAGGGAAAAGCCATTGAAAATATCGATGTTAGAGATCCACATATTGGTCATGTTTGGATAATCTAACTTAGCTAGAAGTTAGACTTAGTTTCTAGCTCATGACTAACACTAAACTAATTCTAGACAAAAGGTATTTGGATGACATGGTTAGATTGACACTGAAAACACTTTCTGTCAATCATTTGGAGGGCGGAGATAGAGAGATAATGAATTTTTTTTAGTGTTTTTTTAGTGGGCCCAAGAAGAACTAGCTCCAATTAGCACCTCTTTGGTCGGATCGTTTTTTGGATGGGTTAGATTCAACTAGCTCAAACAAGCCCTCGTGTTTAGATACTTTAGAGCTATTTGAGCCCTAAGAGCAACTCCAATAGGGTGACCAATTTCGTCCGCCCGCGTCCGTTTGGGTCGGCGCGGACAAAAGTGGCGGCCCAACGCGCCGACCCAAACTTAAATCGTGTCCGCCTGGCGTCCGCGCCGACCCATTTCCGGCCCAAAATTGCGCCTGGAATGCGTCGGCGCGCATGCGAAGCGGACGCGCCACGCGTCTCCTCGCCATCTGCCGCGTCCCCACCTGGAGGCCACCCAACCGCCACCGGTCGTCTTATTTATGACGACCACCGACAGCGGGCCCACGCGTCAGCCAGTTGAAGCATCCTTTTCTAAACACGCGTGCGACAGGGCCGGCCTCATCCACTTCCCCCATCCACATCTAGCCCCAACCGCTCCCGTTGCTTCCTCGCCAGTGACCGCAAACCCTAGCGCGCCCATGGGCCTCTTCGGCAGCAGCAATGGCAATGGCAAGGGCAAGGGCACCCCCGGCGCCTCGTCCTCCCGTGCCTCCTTCCCCCTCCTTCTCCGGCGGCGTCGCGTTTCCGCCCTGGTCGCCGGCGTTTGCACATCCTGGTGGACCAAGCGCAGTGGCACTGGGAGTACAGGCAGCCGCTTCCGTACCCCGACATCACGCTGTCGCACCATTGGCATCAGGATCCGCAGCAGATCCCGGTGCCGGCAGTTCCGCGGAGCCAGCGGGCGCACGACGACGAGGTGCGCAGGCGCCGCGCGCTGCGCACGCCGGAGCAGCGTCGGCTGCCAGAGTACGTCGCCGACTCTCCCAACTGGGAGGCGTGGTTCGCCCTCAAACACGAGGAGCAACGGCACATGGGTGTGGACGCTGTCTCGCCGCCGTTCCCACCGCCGCCCCCGCAGGTACAGCCGGAGGACATGGATGCGGAGGCGGAGTACCAAGCCGCCCTCCAGGACACCCTGTAGGACGCGCTGGAGGCTAGCCGCCTCGAGATGGATGCGCGCTGGGATGGGCTGGAGCAAGCCCTTGCCCTATCGGCGGCGGAGGACTCCGTCCACACCCCGCTCTTCGTGCCGCCACCGCCACCGTCGCCTCCCGTCCATCCCAAGTCGGAGCCGGAGCCGACGCGTAAGCGCTCCCCGCCTCCACCCACTTGGCCGGAGGAGGCCTACTCGTGGACAGGACAGTACCGCGAGTGGGTGAGCGCGCCTCCCGTCCACTTCGCCGCGACGCCGGAGGAGGAGGAGGCCCACCTCGAGCGCTGGAAGGAGCACTCGCTCCGCCAGGAGTAGGCCGACGGCGAGGAGCTGATGCGCTACGAGGCCATGCTCCAACGTGACGCGGAGGTGCTCCGGCTCGAGGAGGAGGAGGAGGAGGAGCGTGCGCGGCTGGCAGCAATGCCGCCGCCCGAGCAGACGCCGAAAGAGGCTGCCCTGGCAGCCTACAGGAAGGCATTCGGGTGGGCTGGCCCTACTCCGGTCTTCATCGACCTCACTGACGACGGCGACGGCGACGGCAAGGGCAAGGGCAAGGCTGACAACGTCTAGGGTAGCGTGCGGGGCGGCAGCAGGCAGGCGCAGACTTCTATTTAATTTTTTATTTAATGTTTATTAGATTTAGGTGGACTTTGGTCGGCATTTGACCGGCCACTTTTATGTTTAATTACGTTTTATTATGTTTGTTTTGTGCAACTTGTTTTTATTTTCACGCCGGCACAATTGAGTCGCACTCCCCGTTGGTCGGTCAAGCCGACCCATTTTAAAATGCGGACGCGGACGTCCGCCTGTTCGACCCAAACGGACAAAAAGTGGACAAAGCACGCGTCTGTTTGGGTCGCCCCATTGAAGAAACGGACAAAAAGCGGACAAAGCGCGCGTCCATTTGGGTCGCCGCCCCGTTGGAGTTGCTCTAACTAGCTCAAGCTAACTCTAACCCATGGATCCAAACATGACCAAATTATTGTGTAGAGCTAACCTCCATTAACTAATTGAACGCAACCAATGCTCACCACATGCACAAATAACTAATTGAACGCAACCAGTGCTCACCACATGCACAAATATCTTGCCAAAATCTAGAAGAGGCACGTAGCGGATAAGGTCACGGTCAAGATATTGGCGGATGCTACGAATCAGCCGGATGATTTCTGTAAGAAATCATCCGCCTGGGTAGCCATCCGATCTAATGTCGCGTGGCCGTTCGATCCAAGCAACCACAGCTCCACCTCACGTCTTTCTCCTCTGATCCCCTTTCACCAGACCAATGCAACACCCGCCATGGCACCGGGCCCATCTGCGCACGCAGCAATGCATCTCCAAGAGCCGCCACCGACTGCTGCATCGCTGGCAGTGCTCCATTGCAGGGCCGGGGGGCGCTCTGGGAGCACGGGCCTGCTCCAATGTAGCCATGGCCGTGGCAACACCAACCACAAAATACATCGACACTGCATCGACGACGTCTCCGACAAAGCTTCAATGCAGCCATGGCAGGGCTTCATTGCAGGCGAGGCAAACCTCCATTGCAGTCCCGGCCGTGCTCCATTGCAGTCCCGGCCATGCTCCATTGCAGCTCCAACGGAGCTCTATTGCGACCGCGGCGGAGCTCCATTATAGGCGTGGCCGAACTCCAATCACCCCGGACGCGCTCCATTGCAAGCCGACGGTGCTTCAATGAAACTCCGACGAAGTTTAAACGGCCCCCTTGCGTCGCTCCATCACAGCACCCGCCGTCGCCGGCGATGCTTCACTGCAGTGCTGACGCCGGCACGGAGGTGGTCCATCGATGTTCCATCCTAGCACCCGACGACACCGACGATGTTTCGTTGCAGCCCGCACCGGCACGGCGGAGTCCATCGTAGCACCCCGCCGGCGCCGCCGCCGCCGGAGTTGCACTGCAATGCCCCACCGCTTGTTGGTGCTCCATCGCAGCGCGACAGCGACGTGGTTTCCACGACGAAGCACGCGACGACGACGGGCGGATGCTGCTACTATAGAAACCAACATGGCCTAGGAAACTATGAATACCTTTTATGTCCTTGGGGCATGGCATTTTCTCAATAGCATCAACCTTAGCTTGGTCCACTTCAATACCTCTTTCAGAAATTTTATGACCCAAGACAATGCCTTCATTAACCATAAAGTGGCACTTCTCCCAATTCAAGACAAGATTTGTTTGTTCACATCTCTGCAAAACTCGCTCAAGATTTCTTAAACAGTCATCAAAAGACTTCCCAAAAACAGAGAAGTCATCCATGAAAACCTCAACAATATTTTCACAAAAATCATAGAATATAGCCATCATGCATCTTTGAAAGGTAGCAGGTGCATTACATGAACCAAAAGGCATACGTCTATAAGCATTAGTTCCAAACGGACAAGTAGAAGTGGTCTTTTCTTGATCAGGTTGAGAGACAGGTATTTGTGAAAAGCCAGAATATCTATCAAGGAAGCAAAAGTGTGTGTGCTTAGATAATCTTTGAAGCATTTGATCAATAAAAGGAAAAGGGTAATGATCTTTTATAGTAGCTTTATTTAATTTTCTGAAATCAATTACCATTATATAGCCTGTAACAATTCTTTGTGGAATATGTTCATTCTTATCATTGGGAACAACAGTAATACCTCCTTTCTTAGGGACACAATGAACAGGACTTACCCATCTACTATCAACTATAGGATAGATTATACCTGCTTCCAAAAGTTTTAATATTTCCATTCTTACCACCTCTTTCATTTTCCGATTTAACCGACGTTGGTGATCAACAACTGGTTTAGCATCAGGTTCCATATTAATTTTGTGCTGACATAGAGTGGGACTAATGCCCTTTAAATCATCAAGAGTATATCCAATAGCAGCCCGATGCTTCCTTAGAACTTTCGGTAATCTTTCTTCTTCATGTTCTGAAAGGTTGGCATTGATAATAACAAGATATATCTTCTTTTCATCAACATAAGCATATTTCAGAGTGTCCGGCAATTGTTTTAATTCAAACACAGGATCACCTTTAGGTGGAGGAGAACCTCCAAGAGTTTCAATAGGTAAATTGTGTTTAAGCAGAGGACGTTGTTCAAAGAAAATCTTATCTATTTCATTTCTTTCATGCATATGTAAATCATTCTCATGGTCTAGCAAGTATTGATCTAAATGATCAGTAGGTGGCACAACAATAGAAGCAAGACCAATTAATTCATCCATACTAGGAAATTCTTTTTCATGATGATTTCTACTAAACTTGGAAAATTTAAACTCGTGAGACTCATCACCAAATCTAACACCAATAGTTTGTTTCTTGCAATCTATCTTAGCATTAACTGTGTTCAAGAAATGTCTTCCAGAGATAATGGGACATAAGTCATCTTGTGGGGAACCAAGAACAAGAAAATCAGTAGGGTATTTTATTTTCCCACATAAGACTTCAACATCTCTAATAATCCCACAAGGTGATATGGTGTCTCTATTTGCAAGTTTAAGAGTAACATCTATGTCTTCTAACTCTGTAGGTGCCATGTCTTTCCTAATTTCTTGATACAAAGTTTAAGGAATAGCACTCACACTAGCACCCATGTCACATAAACCATGATAACAATGATCTCCTATTTTAACTGAAATGACAGGCAGGCCAACAACTGGTCTATTTTTATCCCTTTTCGGGTTTAGCAATTCTAGCAGCCTCTGCACAGAAGTAAATAACATGCCCATCTATATCTTCCTCCAAGAGATCTTTAACCATAGCAACAATAGGTTCTACCCTAATTCGTTCATTTGGTTTAGGTGTTCTAACATAGCTTTTGTTAACCACAGTTGAAACTTTAGCATGTTCATTTATCCTAACAGAAAAAGGGGGTTTCTCAATATAAGCAGTAGGAACAGGTGGATCAACATTATAGAGTATAGTTTCTTCTTTAACTGGTACCGGTTCTTTTATTTTTTCTTTAATAAGTGGGTGATATATAAAACACTTCTCTTTGGGGAGTTCAACATGAGTGGCAAATGATTCACAAAAGGAGGCTACTATCTCAGAGTCAAGTCCATATTTAGTGCTAAACTTTTGAAAAGCATCGGTATCCATAAAAGATTTAACACAATCATACTTAAGTTTTATACCTGACTCTTTACCTTCGTCGAGTTCCCAATCTTCAGAGTTGCGTTTAATTCTTTCCAAAAGATCCCACCGGAATTCAATAGTCTTCTTCATAAAAGAACCAACACAAGAAGTATCAAGCATGGATCGATCATTATGAGAAAGCCGAGCATAAAAATTCTGGACAATAATTTATCTTGAGACCTCATGATTGGGGCATGAATATAACATTAACTTAAGCCTCCCCCAAGCTAGAGTGATACTTTCTCCTTCACGAGGCCAAAAATTATATATATAATTCCGATCACGATGAACTAGATGCATAGGATAATTTTTTGGTGGAACTCCAATTTTAAACGGTTCCAATTCCATGATCCAATATCATCGCATAGCATATACCATGCCAATGCTTTTCCCTTCAAAGATAAAGGGAAAACCTTTTTCATCACCTCATCTTCGGGTAAACCTGCAAGCTTAAACAATCCACAAATTTGGTCTACATATATCAAGTGCATATCAGGATGTTCGGTTCCATCTCCTGTATAAGGATTAGCTAGCAGTTGTTCTATCATACCCGAAGGGATTTCATATTCAATATTTTCAGTAGGTGCAATAGGTTGAGGGGCAATTAATTGAGGTTCTGGACGAGGTGAAGATACCTCGAACAAACCCCTCGATTGTTTTCCATAGTAGCAAGTGATAACAACACACTATATAAATGTTTCCTTACCGAATTCCACTTACCAAAGGCGCTTCACTCCCCGGCAACGGTGCCAGAAAATAGCCTCGATGACCCAGAAGTATAGGGGGTCAATTGTAGCTCTTTTCGATAAGTAAGAGTGTCGAACCCAACGAGGACCAGAAGGAAATGACAAGCAGTTTTCACTAAGGTAGTGTCTGCAAGTACTCAAATTGTAAGTAGCGAGTAGTTTGATGGCAAGGTAATTTGTAACGAGCAAGTAACGATAATTGTAACAAGTATGCAGCAGGGTAGCCCAATCCTTTTGAGGCAAAAGACATGCCAAAACGGTCTCTTATGGTAAGCAAAGCGTTGTTGAGGGTACACGGGAATTTCATCTAGTCACTTTCATCATGTTGGTTTGATTTGTATTTGCTACTTTGATAATTTGATATGTCGGTGGACCGGTGCTTAGGTGTTGTTCTTACTTGAACAAACCTCCTACTTATGATTAACCCTCCCGCAAGCATCAGCAACTACGATAAATGTATTAAGAATAAATTCTAACCATAGCATTAAACTCTAGCATCCAATCGGTCCCTTACGGAATAGTGCATAAAATGGGGTTTAAGTTTCTGTCAGTCTCGCAACCCACCATCTATTTACTACTCCACAATGCATTCCCTTAGACCCAAATATGGTGAAGTGTCATGTAGTCGACGTTCACATGACACCACTAAGGGAATCACAACATTCATACTATGAAAATATCGAACACATATCACGTTCACATGATTACTTGCAACGTGATTTCTCCCGTGACCTCAAGAACAAAAGTAACTACTCACAAATAATCAACATGCTCATGATCAGAGGGGTATTAATATGCATAATGGATCTGAACATACAATCTTCCACCAAATAAACCATATAGTAATCAACTACAAGATGTAATCAACACTACTAGTCACCCCCTAGCAACAATCTATAGTTCCGGCAACAAGATTGAATACAAGAGATGAACTAGGGTTTGAGATGAGATGGTGCTGGTGAAGATGTTGATGGAGATTGCCCCCCCC
>LR738709.1:571120417-571235973 GCA_902687465.1 Secale cereale
CCAAGATGGGAGAGCTGTTGGTGATGATGATGACGATGATTTCCCCCTCCGGGAGGGAAGTTCCCCCGGCAGAATCGCTCCGCCGAAGGGCAAAAGTGCTCCTGCCCAAGTTCCGCCTCGAGACGGCGACGCTCCATCCCGAAAGTCTTCTCCTCATTTTTTCTAGGTCAGAGTCACTTATATACCAGAAGATGGGCACCGGAGGTGGGCCGAGGAGGCCACAACCCACCAGGCGCGCCAGGGGGGCCTTGCGCGCCTAGGTGGGTTGTGCCCACCTGGTGGCCCCCTCTGGTGTTTATTGGCTCTAGTATTTATTAAATAATTCATAAAAATTCTCCATGACGTTTCAGCTTGTTTGGAGTTGTGCAGAATAGGTGGCCTAACGTAGCTTTTTGAGGTCCAGATTTCCGGCTGCCGGAATTCTCTCTCTTAGTGTGTTCCTTGCAAATTATGAGAGAAAAAACATTAGAATTACTCCAAAAAGCATTATTATGGATAAAAATATTATAAATAACAATAAGAAATCATGATGCGAAATGAACACACCAGTCAAAACATATTTGTTCCCTAAAAAAACATGGACCCAAACAGGATCAAATTATTGTGTAGAGCTAACCTCCATTAACTAATTGAACGCAACCAATGCTCACCACATGCACAAATAACTAATTGAACGCAACCAGTGCTCACCACATGCACAAATATCTTGCCAAAATATAAAAGAGGCACGTAGCGGATAAGGTCACGGTCAAGATATTTTGGTCGACCACGTGGGGTCACCCAAGTTGACACCCCAGGCAGCCTAGCTAGCTAGCATAGCGCCACCAGCAGCACCGCACCACGAGCGATGCACTGAACCTTGAAAATTGAAACTCGCTCCAGTACAAATCAGTGAGCCGTCACGGTCACATGCATCCCTCCTCTCCGACGAAATAGTCAAGGGGCAGCACTGCCCTCGGAGGAAACGGTCACCCGGTCCCTCGCTAGTCGCTAGAGATGCTCTTGGCTTGGCATCCTGAATTATCCGAGTCGACTGAACAAATGTAAGGCTGGTCACAATGGGGAGTAACATAAAGTAAGAACATACACGCTATTCTATGCTATGTTATCATCATCACAATGAATAGGAATATCTTGCAAAACTCTATTTATTAGTTTATAGACTCACAATGTCTTGAAATATGTGATGTTCCGGTAACTAGCTATGTTACCACTACCCTCTCTTTCCTCATTAAATATTTGTCATGTTAGCTTTTTGTCCTACATGACAATGATGTTACTACTAAATTCCTCCTCATTGGGAATGTTCCCTCGGATTCATATTAATTGTCGCTGATTTAGAGGATATGTGTGTATGAATCAATCCACGCTCGTTTTCAACTCGATGACGTGATTTGAGGCGTCCGGATGACACCCTGAATTTATGTATTGCATGGGCGAAATTCGGTCTGGACTGACGACCGGCCAGTGATCTTTGGATGATTCATTCAGAAGTTGTCTTCAAAGATGCCCCGGGCCATCTCCCTTGCCCTTGGTGATGAATCACTCTGGTCGTTTTCGTTCCACGGAGCACTCATGTGGCCAGTGCCGTGTCGGCACAGACATCATGGGCCACATCGCAGCCCACAAGTGGCCAATTGTTTGTTTCCCCCGAGACAAATTAACATGTGCGGCAAGGAGCCGGTTTTGACAGAGCACAGATGATGGTTTGGTTCGCCTATAAATGCTTTACACCTTCCATTGTTCTCTTCACACACTCACTCACACACACAAGAAGAAGAAGGAGAGAAAGAAAAGGCAAGAAGAGGAGGAAGGACAACACAGCACAGGTGGAGCCATGGAGCCCTCGTACAGCAGCAGCGGCATCAGCAACTACGGCAGCGCAAAGCAGAGGAGGCCTGCGCTGAAGAGGGGGCAACTAAAGCGGCAGATCGTGAGGACCATCAGCAACCTCATGGCGCCGAGGAACGACGGCGCCGGCGCGGACAAGAGGGCGTCAGGCCGCACCAGCTTCGGCGCCTACAACTGAAGCTCTCAGAGACGCCGTGTCCCCTTCCTTCAGACCCACCAGATTAGCATTTTCCTTAGCAGTAGCTTCATACTGGTTTTTCTTCCCAAGTCTTCTCCGATTGTACAGAGTTCTGCGATTGTACAGATAATGAATAGACATGTTCTGTGCAATTTCGTGTGCAGTGTACTGTCACTTTGGGATGCAGTACTCCTTTTTCTTCTTCTCTAACGCTATTATTTGGCTGTGCGTACAACGCACTAGTGAACAAATACAGACGGGATGGAATTCAGAGGGACGCCAGTGTTTTTTTTTTCTTTCAAAACCGAGGCAATTTTTTTGCATCATCCATTAAATAAGAAAAAATTAAAGTTTAAAGTTGTACAATGCACCCATAGAGGTTCATCTTCCGATGGAGATGGCGGGGACTACGGTGGTGATCATGGACAGCATGGCGGGAACGGCGGCCACGGCTTCACTGGACCTCGGGGAATACGTGCCAACTGTCAATATGCTTGGTGCGGCTATGATGAACCGGATTAGAAGAGAGGTAGACGGGGGAGATGTTTTCACAGTACACCACTGTGGCCTTGTCCACAGGACACGAAAACTCATGAAGAAGCTGGTGGAGCCACGGACACTTGGCGACCACTGTCGGATTTAGGCCTCCGCAAAACCGAAAAAGTTCAAACATAGGGTTCCTGCCTAGGACACTTGGCGACCATTGGCGAAGTCAAGACCAAACAACAGCCGCCACCTCTTCCTCCTTCTAAAAAAAAGCATCTAGGGTTTCTGCCTCTCGCCGGCTTCAAAGCAGGTCCGCCTCGTCTCCGGTGGTCCTAGGGTCATGGAGGCGCGGTGGATCCTGCCAAGGGCCGGCGGGAGGGCTTCATTTTTAGTAGTTCCTTTCAATTTTGTTAGGGTTTGTGTTCTATTCAGGAAGGCGAAACGGCGGCGGCTATCTGAAGATGGAATAAAAGTCTCCCCGCCTAGCCCCCGTTCCAGTGGTGCGTCTAGCATTATTGGTGGGCGTGTGGAGGTGTGTCTCCGGCGGATCTATCTTTGGTGGATTTGCTCGGATCTCGTTGGTGTCGTCTACGTTCGTGTGTCTTCGGATTGGATCCTTCCGATCTACGTTGTTCTTCATCTGCGGCGGTTGCTGTTCTGGTGCGCTGGTGCTATGGGGCCTTACCACGACGACTTCCCGACTGTCTACTACAACAAGTTGTGCCCGACTCCGAGGATGGAGGGGCGATGACGGGGGCGCGCCTTCGGCTCGCTTCAGTGCTTGTAGTCGTCGCTAGGTGGTTTACAGATCTGGATGTAATTTTTATTATTTTCGGTATTCGTTGTACTGCCATGATTGAATAGATCGGAAGATTTCCCGCAAAAAAAAAGTTCAAACACAGGGGCGTGAACGAAGATCTCTCCCACTCACGTCTACCTAGCGTCTCGCTCTCGTCTTGGTGAAGAGATTCAAGCAAACAACAGACAGAGCACGCAAGAGTTTACCCAGGTTCGGGCCACCGCGTGATGTAAGACCCTACTTCCTGCTTTGGTGGATTAGCCCCGGGAGGGCTGGAATATGAGCTAGTACAGTGTTCCCTGAGCTCAGGAGGTGAGCTCAGGAGGGTCAGGAGGCAAGTGTTCTTGCTCCTTGCGTGGTGGCAGAGTGTATGGATCTTCTATACTTGGCTAGGCTTGGTTTGACCTGTCCCTCCATAGTGGAGGTCCTAGCTACTTATATAGGCGGCCACGGTCCTCTTCCTCCGAAATGTTTAGGCAGGAAAGGATCCCACAACCGCCATTTTTGAGCGGGAACACAAGGACGTTCCTGTTGGAAATATGCCCTAGAGGCAATAATAAAAGAGTTATTATTATATTTCCTTGTTCATGATAATCGTTTATTATCCATGCTATAATTGTATTGATTGGAAACTCATATACATGTGTGGATAAATAGACAAACTTTGTGTCCCTAGTAAGCCTCTACAGGACTAGCTCGTTGATCAAAGATGACCGCGGTTTCCAGGTCATAGACATGAGTTGTCATTTGATAACGGGATCACATCATTAGGAGAATGATGTGATGGACGAGACCCAAACGTTAAACATAGCTTTTGATCGTATCAGTTATCGCTATAGTTTTCTGCATGTCAAGTATAAGTTCCTATGACCATGAGATCATGTAACTCACTGACACCGTAGGAGTGCTTTGTGTGTGCCAAACGTCGCAACGTAACTGGGTGACTATAAAGGTACTCTACAGGTATCTCCGAAGGTGTCTGTTGAGTTGACATGGATCGAGACTGGGATTTGTCACTCCGTGTGACGGAGAGGTATCTCCGGGCCCACTCGGTAATACATCATCACAATGAGCTCAAAGTGACTAAGTAGTTAGTCACGGGATTATGTATTACGGTAACGAGTAAAGAGACTTGCCGGTAACGAGATTGAACTAGGTATAGAGATACCGACGATCGAATCTCGGGCAAGTAACATACCGACGAGACAAAGGGAACTGTATACGGGATTGCCTGAATCCTTGACATCGTGGTTCATCCGATGAGATCATCGAGGAACGTGTAGGAACCAATATGGGTATCCAGATCCCGCTATTGGTTATTGACCTGGGAGTGTCTCGGTCATGTCTACATGGTTTCCGAACCCGCAGGGTCTACACACTTAAGGTTCGGTGACGCTAGGGTTGTTAGTGAGAACAGTGCATGGTTGCCGAAGGTTGTTCGGAGTCCCGGATGAGATCCCGGACGTGACGAGGGTCTCCGGAATGGTCCGGGGACAAAGATTGATATATAGGATGAAAGGTTTCGGAGTCCGGAAGTGTTCCGGGGAGCATCGGGAAATCGGCGGATGACCGAAAGGGGTTTCGGGGTCCCGGAAGGGGTTTCGGGCCTAATGGGCCACAAAGGGGGGACACAACAGCCCTCATAGGGCTGTGCGCCCCCCCTGGGCCCTCTCCTAGTGCGCATGGGGGGCTGGCCCCTCCTAGGGCTGCCGCACCCCCTGGCTTGGGGGGCAAGGCACCTAGGGGAGGAAACCCTAGGGCCTGGCGCAGCCCTTGGCCGCCGCCCCCCCTCTGCCCTGGCCGCCGGCCCCCCTAGGGGAAACCCTAGGGCGCCCCCCTCCCCTCTATTCCCCCTATATATAGAGAGGTAGAGGGAGGGCAGCCAACACACGTTTGTGCCTCGGTGCTGCCCTCCCTCTCCCATAACATCTTCGTCTTCCCGCGATGCTTGGCGAAGCCCTGCTGGAATCCTCCACCACCATCACCACCACGCCGTCGTGCTGCCGGTCTCTCCATCAACCTCTCCTCCACCCCTTGCTAGATCAAGAAGGAGGAGACGTCCCCGAGCCGTACGTGTGAAGAACGCGGAGGCACCGTTGCTTCGGTGCTAGGATCTTCCGCGATCTGAATCGCGGCGAGTACGACTCCATCAACCGTGTTCTTAACGCTTCCGCTTAGCGATCTACAAGGGTATGTGGATCCAACTCTCCTCTCGTAGATGCATCTCCTAGATTGATCTTGGTGAATGTAGGAAAAATTTTTGTTTCCCGTGCAACGTTCCCCAACAGTGGTATCAGAGCTAGGATCTTGCGTAGATGCTTTCACGAGTAGAACACAAAAGGGTTTGTGGGCGTTGATGTTTAAATTGCTGCCCTCCTTAGTCTTTCTTGATTCAGCGGTATTATGGGATGAAGCGGCCCGGACCAACTTTACATGTCCACGTACATGAGACCGGTTCCATCGACAGACATGTGACTTTTGTTGCATAAGATGGCTGGCGGGTGTCTGTCTCTCCTATCTTAGTTGAATCGGAATAGAACAAGGCGGTCCTTGTAGAAGGTTAAATAGCAACTTGTATATCACCGTTGTGGCTTTACGTAGGTAAGAAGCGTTCTTGCTAGATACCCATAGCAGCCACGTAAAACATGCAAACAACAAATTAGAGGACGTCTAACTTATTTTTGCAGGGTATGTATGTGATATGATATGGCCAATGACATGATGAGATATATTTGATGTATGAGATGATCATGTTGTAATAGTTAATATCGACTTGCATGTCGATGCATACGGCAACCGGCAGGAGCCATAGGGTTGTCTTTAATTTTGTATGACCTGCGTGTCAATCATTAAGCGCTTTGTAATGCTTTACTTTATCGCTAAACGGTAGCAATAGAAGTAAGAGCATGGTGGGCGCGCGACAATCCCGATGGCGACACGATGATGGAGATCATGATGATGGGGATCATGGTGTGGCGCCGGTGACGATGGAGATCATGCCGGTGCTTTGGAGATGGAGATCAAAAGCACGAGTTGATGGCCATATCATGTCACTTATGATTTGCATGTGATGTTAATCCTTTTATGCATCTTATTTTGCTTAGGACGACGGTAGCATTATAAGATGATCCTTCACTAAAATTTCAAGATAAAATGTGTTCCCCCCGAGTGTGCGCCGTTGCGAAGGTTCGTCGTTTCGAAGCACCACGTGATGATCGGGTGTGATAGACTCTACGTTCGCATACAACGGGTGCAAGCCAGTTTTGCACATGCAGAACACTCGGGTTAGACTTGACGAGCCTAGCATGTACAGACATGGCCTCGGAACACGGAGGACCGAAAGGTCGAGCATGAGTCATATAGTAGATATGATCAACATGTTGATGTTCACCATTGACACCACCTCATCTCACGTGATGATCGGACTTGGGTTGGTGAATTTGGATCATGTCACGCTCGAATGACCGGAGGGATGTCAATTTGAGTGGGAGTTATAAATAATTTGATTAGGTAATAACTCACTTATCATGAACAATAGTCTAAAATGTCTTTGCAAATCTTTTGTTGTAGATGGCTCGCGCAGTAGCTCCCCTGAATTTTAATGCATTCCTAGAGAAAGCTAAACTGAAAGATGACGGGAGCAACTTTGTGGACTGGCTCCGCAATCTGAGGATCATCCTCACAGCTGCCCAAAAGGTTTATGTCCTAAATGCACCGCTAGGTGACCCCCCCGCTCCTACAGCCCCTGCAGACGTTTTGAACGTCTGGCAGACACGTTCGGATGACTATTCGATAGTGCAGTGTGCCATGTTGTACGGCTTGGAAGGAGGACTTCAAAGGCGTTTTGAACGTCATGGTGCATATGAGATGTACCAGGAGTTGAAGTTCATCTTTGAGAAGAATGCTAAGATCGAGAGGTATGAGACCACCGATAAATTCTTTGCTTGCAAGATGGAGGAGAATTCGTCTGTCAGTGAGCACTTACTGAAGATGTCTGGGTACTATACCCGCATAGCTGATCTGGGACTTGTGTTCCCGGATGAGGCTATCATTGACAGAATTCTCCAGTCACTCCCTCCTAGCTACAAGAGCTTCGTGCAGCAGTATAACATGCAAGGGATGAACAAAACCATCGCCGAGCTGTTTTCGATGCTGAAAGTCGCTGAGGCAGACATCCAGAAGGAGTATCAAGTGTTGATGGTCAATAAAACCACCAGTTTCAAGAAGAATGGCAAGGGCAAGAAGGGTAACTCTAAGAAGGGTGGCAAGGCAGTTGCTCATCCAGTGAAGAAACCCAAGGCTGGGCCCAAGCCAGAGACTGAGTGTTTCTATTGCAAGGGGAACGGCCACTGGAAGCGGAACTGCCCCAAGTATCTGGCAGACAAGAAGGGGGCCAACAACAACAACAAAGGTATATGTGATATACATGTTATTGATGTGTACCTTACCAACTCTCGTTGTAGTGCCTGGGTATTTGATACCAGTTCGGTTGCTCACATTTGCAACTCTAAACAGGAACTGCGGAATAAACGGAGGCTGGCGAAGGACGAAGTGACGATGCGCGTGGGAAATGGTTCCAAGGTTGATGTGATCGCCGTCGGCACGCTCGCTCTTCGATTACCATCGGGATTAGTTATGAACCTGAATAATTGTTATTTAGTGCCTGCGTTAAGCATGAACATTATATCTGGATCTTGTTTATTGCGAGACGGTTACTCATTTAAATCAGAGAATAAAGGTTGTTCTATTTATATGGGTAATATCTTTTATGGTCATGCACCCGAAGTGAGGGGTTTATTCTTATTGAATCTCGATAGTGATGATACACATGTTCATAACATTGATGCCAAAAGATGTAGAGTAGTTAGCGATAGTACCACTTTCTTGTGGCACTGCCGTCTGGGTCATATCGGCGTAAAACGCATGAGAAAGCTCCATGCTGATGGACTTTTGGAGTCTCTTGATTTTGAATCACTTGACACATGCGAGCCGTGCCTCATGGGCAAGATGACAAGGACCCCGTTTTCAGGAACAATGGAACGGGCAAGTGACTTGTTGGAAATCATACATACTGATGTGTGTGGTCCGATGAGTGTCACGGCGCGCGGTGGATATCGTTATTTTCTCACCTTCACTGGCGACTTAAGTAGATATGGGTATATTTACTTAATGAAGCATAAGTCTGAAACTTTTGAAAAGTTCAAGCAATTTCAGAGTGAAGTTGAAAATCATCGTAACAAGAAGATCAAGTTCCTACGATCTGATCGAGGGGGAGAATATCTGAGTTATGAGTTTGGCAATCACTTAAGAAAATGTGGAATTGTTTCACAGTTGACGCCACCTGGAACACCACAGCGTAATGGTGTGTCCGAACGTCGTAATCGAACCCTATTAGATATGGTACGTTCTATGATGTCTCTTGCCGATTTGCCACTATCGTTTTGGGGATATGCGTTAGAGACAGCTGCATTCACTTTAAATAGGGCTCCATCTAAGTCCGTTGAGACAACACCGTATGAACTGTGGTTTGGTAAGAAACCTAAGTTGTCTTTTCTCAAGGTTTGGGGTTGCGATGCTTATGTCAAAAGGCTTCAGCCAGAAAAGCTCGAACCCAAAGCGGACAAATGTGTCTTCATAGGATACCCAAAAGAGACTGTTGGGTACACCTTCTATCTCAGATCCGAAGGCAAAGTGTTTGTCGCTAAGAACGGGTCCTTTCTCGAGAAAGAGTTTCTCTCGAAAGAATTGAGTGGGAGGAAGGTAGAACTTGATGAGGTTATTGAACCTCTGCTTCAACCAGAGAGTAGCGCGGCACAGAAAGATGTTTTTGTGGAGCCTGCAGAGGTTGAAGAGGAAGCCAATGATGATGATCAAGAAGCTTCTGATCAAGTTACTACCGAACCTCGTAGGTCGACAAGGGTACGCACTGCACCTGAGTGGTATGGTAACCCTGTCTTGGAGGTCATGTTGTTAGACAACGGTGAACCTACGAGCTATGGAGAAGCGATGGTGGGCCTGGATTCCGACAAATGGTTAGAGGCCATGAAATCCGAGATGGGATCCATGTATGAAAACAAAGTATGGACTTTGGAAGTATTACCTGAAGGGCGGAAGGCCATTCAGAATAAATGGATTTTTAAGAGGAAGACGGACGCTGACGGGAATGTCACCGTGTATAAGGCTCGACTTGTGGCAAAGGGTTTTTCACAAGTTCAAGGAATTGACTACGATGAGACTTTCTCACCCGTAGCGATGCTTAAATCCGTCCGAATCATGTTAGCAATAGCTGCATATTTCGATTATGAAATTTGGCAGATGGATGTCAAAACGGCGTTCCTTAACGGTTTTCTTCAGGAAGAGTTGTATATGATGCAACCGGAAGGTTTTGTCGATCCAGAGAATGCTGACAAAGTATGCAAGCTCCAGCGTTCCATTTATGGGCTGGTGCAAGCATCTCGGAGTTGGAATCTTCGCTTTGATGAGGTGATCAAAGCGTTTGGGTTTGTACAAGTTTATAATGAAGCTTGTATTTACAAGAAAGTGAGTGGGAGCTCTATAGCGTTTCTAATATTATATGTGGATGACATATTGCTGATTGGAAACAATATAGAATTTTTGGATAGCGTGAAGGGGTATTTGAACAAGAGTTTTTCGATGAAGGATCTCGGTGAAGCTGCTTTCATATTAGGCATCAAGATCTATAGAGATAGATCAAGACGCTTGATAGGACTTTCACAAAGTACATACCTTGATAAAGTTTTGAAGAAGTTCAAAATGGATCAATCCAAGAAGGGGTTCTTGCCGGTATTGCAAGTTACAAAGTTGAGTAAGACTCAATGCCCAGTGACTGCGGAAGATAGAGAAAAGATGAGTGTCGTCCCCTATGCTTCAGCCATAGGCTCTATCATGTATGCAATGCTGTGCACAAGACCAGATGTCAGCCTTGCCATAAGTATGGCCGGAAGGTTTCAAAGTAATCCTGGTATGGATCACTGGACAGCGGTCAAGAATATCCTAAAGTACCTGAAAAGGACTAAGGAGATGTTTCTCGTTTATGGAGGTGATCAAGAGCTCGTCGTAAAGGGTTACGTCGATGCAAGCTTTGACACTGATCCGGATGACTCTAAGTCTCAAACCGGATACGTATATATTCTCAACGGGGGAGCGGTAAGCTGGTGCAGTTCCAAGCAGAGCGTGGTAGCCGATTCTACATGCGAAGCGGAGTACATAGCTGCCTCGGAGGCGGCAAAGGAAGGTGTCTGGATGAAGGAGTTCATGACAGATCTTGGAGTAGTGCCTAGTGCACTAAACCCAATGACTCTGTTCTGTGACAACACTGGTGCCATTGCTCTATCCAAGGAACCAAGGTTTCACAAGAGGACCAGACACATAAAGCGACGCTTCAATTCCATCCGCGATTCGGTCAAGGAGGAGGACATAAGTATTTGCAAAGTACACACGGATTTGAATGTTGCAGATCCGTTGACTAAGCCTCTTCCACGGGCTAAGCATGATCAACACCAAGACTCTATGGGTGTTAGATTCATTACCTTGTAATGCTAGATTATTGACTCTAGTGCAAGTGGGAGACTGTTGGAAATATGCCCTAGAGGCAATAATAAAAGAGTTATTATTATATTTCCTTGTTCATGATAATCGTTTATTATCCATGCTATAATTGTATTGATTGGAAACTCATATACATGTGTGGATAAATAGAAAAACTTTGTGTCCCTAGTAAGCCTCTACAGGACTAGCTCGTTGATCAAAGATGACCGCGGTTTCCAGGTCATAGACATGAGTTGTCATTTGATAACGGGATCACATCATTAGGAGAATGATGTGATGGACGAGACCCAAACGTTAAACATAGCTTTTGATCGTATCAGTTATCGCTATAGTTTTCTGCATGTCAAGTATAAGTTCCTATGACCATGAGATCATGTAACTCACTGACACCGTAGGAGTGCTTTGTGTGTGCCAAACGTCGCAACGTAACTGGGTGACTATAAAGGTACTCTACAGGTATCTCCGAAGGTGTCTGTTGAGTTGACATGGATCGAGACTGGGATTTGTCACTCCGTGTGACGGAGAGGTATCTCCGGGCCCACTCGGTAATACGTCATCTCAATGAGCTCAAAGTGACTAAGAAGTTGGTCACGGGATTATGTATTACGGTAACGAGTAAAGAGACTTGCCGGTAACGAGATTGAACTAGGTATAGAGATACCGACGATCGAATCTCGGGCAAGTAACATACCGACGAGACAAAGGGAACTGTATACGGGATTGCCTGAATCCTTGACATCGTGGTTCATCCGATGAGATCATCGAGGAACGTGTGGGAACCAATATGGGTATCCAGATCCCGCTATTGGTTATTGACCTGGGAGTGTCTCGGTCATGTCTACATGGTTTCCGAACCCGCAGGGTCTACACACTTAAGGTTCGGTGACGCTAGGGTTGTTAGTGAGAACAGTGCATGGTTGCCGAAGGTTGTTCGGAGTCCCGGATGAGATCCCGGACGTGACGAGGGTCTCCGGAATGGTCCGGGGACAAAGATTGATATATAGGATGAAAGGTTTCGGAGTCCGGAAGTGTTCCGGGGAGCATCGGGAAATCGGCGGATGACCGAAAGGGGTTTCGGGGTCCCGGAAGGGGTTTTGGGCCTAATGGGCCACAAAGGGGGGACACAACAGCCCTCATAGGGCTGTGCGCCCCCCCTGGGCCCTCTCCTAGTGCGCATGGGGGGCTGGCCCCTCCTAGGGCTGCCGCACCCCCTGGCTTGGGGGGCAAGGCACCTAGGGGGGAACCCTAGGGCCTGGCGCAGCCCTTGGCCGCCGCCCCCCCTCTGCCCTGGCCGCCGGCCCCCCTAGGGGAAATCCTAGGGCGCCCCCCTCCCCTCTATTCCCCCTATATATAGAGAGGTAGAGGGAGGGCAGCCAACACACGTTTGTGCCTCGGTGCTGCCCTCCCTCTCCCATAACATCTTCGTCTTCCCGCGATGCTTGGCGAAGCCCTGCTGGAATCCTCCACCACCATCACCACCACGCCGTCGTGCTGCCGGTCTCTCCATCAACCTCTCCTCCACCCCTTGCTGGATCAAGAAGGAGGAGACGTCCCCGAGCCATACGTGTGAAGAACGCGGAGGCACCGTTGCTTCGGTGCTAGGATCTTCCGCGATCTGAATCGCGGCGAGTACGACTCCATCAACCGCGTTCTTAACGCTTCCGCTTAGCGATCTACAAGGGTATGTGGATCCAACTCTCCTCTCGTAGATGCATCTCCTAGATTGATCTTCGTGAACGTAGGAAAAATTTTTGTTTCTCGTGCAACGTTCCCCAACAGTTCCTATCCTGACAAAAGCGGTCTTCGCCTGCAAAAGGATTAGGCGGTGACGTGGTGGTGGGCTCGACGGTGACATCCTCCTTATCGTCCTTGCGGTCTTTGGTCTTGTTGCACCAAAGGGGAAACCTTTGTCCCGCTCCTCGAGAACCTGCGGCTGCGCTGTCCCCTTTGCACCGAAATGGCAACTGCGTCGCTGGCGGACGCTCGCACCCGCTGGCGCGGTGCGTCACTGCTGACATCACTGCCTCCTCCTGAGGCAAGCTTGGTGTAACACCCCATATGTAACACTTTCCAATAATGACAATAAAGCTTTCACAATTGATCCTTGTCATTATCCTTGGGGGTTCTTCTCATTTTATTTTTTGCATTGCCATATCATTTATTATTTTGCATCCTTGCATTGCTTCATCATCATAGCATCATGGCATCATAATTTACTTTCTTGTTGAGTGAGAGTGAGGCCTTGTGTATGTTGTGTGTGTGGGTTCTAGCTATGCCTAGCTAAACCCTAACCCCTCTTCTTCTTCTTCTTCTTTCTTTTCTTTTTCTGTCCATTCTTTACCCCTTTGTGCAAGCCACCTAGCCAATACCATTGATGTTCTTTCTTTTCCTATAATTCTGCACCATGCCTACAACCTCTCCACCAAATATCACCCTATTTTGAAAATGATTTTGTTGGGTTTTAAAATGACAAGGTTCAAACTCCTTTTATTTTTCTTCCTCCAAAAATGTCCAAGTCAATTTTATTAAATAAGGCATAAATCACTGAGCATCGGGATATTTTTCTTTTTCCCTAACTCTTCTCTTTTTATCCTGTGCTTTTCTTTTTCTTTCTGTCTGAAGAAATAAAGAAAAAGGAAACAAGCAGCAGCTCGCACAGTGGCCTGGGCCTCCTCCTCCTTCTCTCCCCCCCCAGGCCCAGCTTCTCCTACCACAGCTGCGCGGCCCATCTCTCCCGCAGGCCCAGCCAACAGGCCGCAGCAGTCGCGCCGTGGCTTTTCCCCCCCTAGACCCACCTGTCTGTTTCTCACCCCGCGTGTAGGATCGAAAGTATGTCTAGAGGGGGGGTGATTAGACTACTTGACAATATAAAAAATCTGCCTTTTGATCATGCAATGTTTTTGGCAGTTTCACAATTAAGATCAATTCAAGTAACACCCTACACATGCAATTCTAGAGTATAAGCAGCGGAAAGTAAATTGCACATATAGTAAAGAGAGGTGGAGAAGATCAAACGCAGTTTGGAGACACGGAGATTTTTGTCGTGGTTCCGATAGGTGGTGCTATCGTACATCCACGTTGATGGAGACTTCAACCCACGGAGGGTAATGGCTGCGCGAGTCCACGGAGGGCTCCACCCACGAAGGGTCCACGAAGAAGCAACCTTGTCTATTCCATCATGGCCTACGCCCACGGAGGACTAGACTTACTCGGGGTAGATCTTCACAAAGTAGGCGATCTCCTTGCCCTTACAAACTTCTTGGTTCAACTCCACATCTCAAAGACGGAGGCTCCCAAGCGACACCTAACCAATCTAGGAAGCACCACCCTCCAAAAGGTAATAGATGTTGTTGATGATGATGAACTCCTTGCTCTTGTGCTTCAAATGATAATCTCCCCAACACTCAACTCTCCTCACTGATATGGCTGTGGTGGAAGAAAGGATTGAGTGGAAAGCAACTTGGGAAGGCTAGAAATCAAGTTTCATATGGTAGGAATGGAATGACTTGATCTCAACACAAGGGTAGGTGGTTCTCTTCTCAGAAAGTGTATGGTAGGAGTGGTAGACTTTCTGATGGCTCTCTCCACGAATGAAGAGGGGGTGGAGGGGTATATATAGCCTCCACACAAAATCCAACCGTTACGCACATATTTGAGCAATCTCGGTGAGACCAAAGTGAAAACTCGGTCAGACCGAAAGTTCAAATATAGTGAACGTTGGGATTTTCGGTGGGACCAAAAATACCATCTCGGTGTGTCCGATGTGAGTCAAAGGTGGGAGCTTGCCATTCTCGGTGGGACCGAAATTAACAACTCGGATATTCCGAAGTGATGTCAATCGGTTACAGAAGGTTGGCAGTCCAGTTTCGGTGAGACCGAAACTCAAAATCGGATGGACCGAAAAATTAGGGTTTGGAAGAATAACTGAGGTGGTTCATCTCGGTGGGACTGAGTTTGCAGAATCGGTTTGTCCGAGATTACTTATGAGTGTGTTAAGTAGTGAAAGTTGCTGATAGTTGAGGGAGCTAGATCACTAAGCACTTGAGCAACCAGATCATCAACACAACCTCATCCCCTTTTAATAGTATTGGCTTTTCCTATGGACTCAATGTGATCTTTGATCACTGAACCAAAAATAGAGTCTTGAGCTTTTGCCAATGCTTGTCTTAGCATTTTGAGGGGTCCACTTCTTCAGACATTTCCATACCCATATCATCGAACTTCTCTGAAATGATTCTCAAGTAAATATTAGTTCAATGATATATATGTTGTTATTAATTACCAAAACCACCCGGGGATTAGTTGCACTTTCAATCTCCCCCTTTTTGGTAATTGATGACAACATATAGATCAAAGCTTCGACAAAAGATATAATCAATGAATCATATCGTCGCTTTGAGAAGTATGTGATAAACAAGAGCTCCCCCTAAATTTGTGCATTATTTAAAATTTGCGTTTGAATGCAAATGCACAATCGATTAGGATTATGGGTCACTCTTCCATGTCACATACATCTTGGTGGAGCGCACAAAATGATAAGAATGAATAACATGCACTCAATCACCAAGACAAGAGTAAATAGCCATACAATAAGGAATAGCATATGATAAGCATTAAGCACACATTAAAGCATAGTATGACCAAGCACTCATTAAGGTAGCATCAAACGTAGTAGCAAGCACACTGAAAGTTTCGAAAGACCAAAAGAAACCAATGTATCTCAAAGAAACCGGCAAAAGAACGAAAGAGCACTCTCTCTCTCGAAGCCCTATGATCTATACAATTTCTCCCCCTTTGGCAACAAGTTACCAAAAAGTTCGAAAAGGTATAGAGCTAAGCGTCACTGCGGGCTCTGCTGGCGGCTCCCGTCTGGGTAGATGTCGGTGTAGAAATGACTGCATCGGCGAAGACTTCTGCTGATGTCTGCGCTGGAGGAGTGGATGCTGGAGCTGGAGTAACTGCTGGAGCTGTGGCTGGTGCTGAAGTGGTAGCCTTGGAGTCAGTCACTGGGATAGCTGCAGATCTGGATCCTCTGGGAACCTGAGCAGCCTGGCGATGAGAGTCCTGGACTAGATCATCCTGCATGAGTTCTGCTCTCTCCTGCCTTGCTTCCTCCATGTCTGCCTCAAGCTTGTTGACGGACACCTGAATCTCTGTCAGCTTCACGTCCAGAGCGTGGATCTTGTCCTCAACAATCCTCTCTAGGCTTTCCTGAGATTGCTCAATGCTGGCCAGGCGTTGTTCAATCCTCTGGGTAGCTTCAAGAATCTGCTCTCCGAAGCTCTTTGGCTTAGCTGCTGCTGCTGCTGCCTCTTTGTCAGCTTTAGCTTTCTTCGCAGCTTCAATTTTGGCTTGTCCTTCAACTGAGGTTGGATCCTCCTCATCCATCACAACTACGTTGTCCTCATGCTCTGGCTGCAGTGGCAAGTGCTTCCTATCCAACATGAATTTGCCCGTGCCAAACTTGGCATTGATGAGCATCTGAATCTGCGGGGCAAACCCACATGACCGCTTCTGGTCAGCTGCAGTCCTCTTAATGGTCTCTACCATTAAGTCCATCACCTTGAAAGGTGCCTTCTCATCAAGAATGTGTAGCATGTTGATAGAATAGCCTCGAATCATGCGGTGGTCTCCAGACTTGGGCATCAAGGTATGCCTCAAAATAGTGTTAGTGGTGGTCAGACCTGCCTGGAGATAGTACACTGAGCCAAGCTTCCACCCTTCCAAATCAGCAGCGGGGATCTCCTTGTACATGTTCTTCATGGAATCATGACTCTTCTTAGGAATCCCATAGACATCAATGTCGTCCTCTCTCTGCACTCGAGCATTCAGAAGTTCTGCCCATTCTTCAACAGACGAAGAAAACCTTTGACCTTCAGTCATCCAGGTGATCTTGCCATCAGGATAGAAGTGGGCTGTGGCGTAGAACTGCATGATCATCTCGTCATTCCAAGCTGTCAGCTCTTGACCCACAAAATCAGCAACTCCACATGCAGTAAAGCTCTCATGCACATGGGGAAAGAAGTCTCGGTGCTCTTCACTGTCAATGTATTTCCAGTCAACATACCTGGTGTCAGCAACAATGGGCTTCTTATCCATCAGCACGGTCTCATAGAAATCTTGCTGCTCTCTGGTGTGGAATCTGGGGTCCACACCAGTCCTTCTCCTCACAGCATATGGATCAGACTGTCTCCATAGCCTGAGACCTTTATCCTTCCTTGCCTTCATGTCCTCAGCTTGAGGATGAGCATCATTGTGGAGTGGCAACTTGGGACGGAGCTTAAGCAACACATGCTCTTCATCTGATTCAGACGGTGGCATCTCACCTTTGTTCTTCTCAGAAGCTGGAATGCTCCTGGTTGTTCTCTTGGGCTTGACTGGAGCTGCCTTGGCTTGAGCAGGCTTCTTGGGCTTAGAGGAGGCTTGAGCCCTAATAGCATCACCCATGAACTTAGCTTTCTGAGGAGGAGGCTAGGGTGCATCTTCTTCTTCTTCTTCTTCAGCAGCTGCATCAACTTGAGGTTCAGCATATACTACCCTCTTCCTCTTGGAAGTTTTCTTCACCTTACTTGGAGCTGGCTCTTCCAAGTTGAGCTTCTTTGCAACAGCTGACTGCTTTACCTTGCTTGTGCCTTTCCTTGACTGCTGCCCTTGGTGCTCTTTGGCAACCACATTCCTCTTTGGCTTGGAGGTAACTTCCTCAGCAACGAAGTCAGAGTCCTCATCATCAGAATTTCTCTTCTTCCTGGTTCTGGTGGCTGCAGGAGGCAAACCACTAGGGGTGCTCCTCTCACCATCATCACTGGAACTGCTAGCCTCAGGACTTGTATCTGCCTCTGGAATCTCAGCAAAAGGTGACTCAGACCTGTTCTGGCTGTCACTGACATCTGACATGGCTGACAACCTGTGAATAGATAAGGTATATGCAGAGTAGAAGAGTTATCACAACTGCAGAGGTTTTTGCAAAAAAAAATGAGTTCAAGTCTTAGTTTTGAGTTTTCACAGAATGCATTTCGGTCAAACCGATTTTAAGTTTCGGTGAATCCGAAGTGTATACAGAGGCCTACACACCACTTTCGGTCAGACCGAAATGGGTTTCGGTCCTGCCGATAACCTAGGGTTTCACTGAAACTAAGTTTCGGTCACACCGATTTGCACAACTCGGTTAGACCGAATGATGCAGTGCAATGGCCAGAGGCCAAATCGGTCATTCCGAGTTTCAAAATCGGCTTCACCGAGATGCGTTCCGTGGAAACCTAAACCTAAGAATTTCGCTCGAAACTAGAGGATCTGATCTGATGTTTAGGGAATATCTCAAACGTGGATAGATTCATGGCAAACCATTCGTGCAAGAGTCAGATGGGGAGCACGAAAGGGATCGGGACTCACCCTAACTTGGTGGAGTCCCTCTACGGCGGCAACGGCGCGGAGAGGATTACCGTTGACGGCAGCGGAGACCTGCGGCGAGGGCGCACAGGCGACGACGGCGACGATCCGTAGACCAGGGCGACGGCAGCAGGGGACTTGGGGGCGAACGGTTTGAAGAGTTAAATCGCGCGCAGCCCTCAGGTATATATATCCCCATACTGTCGGTGGGACCGAGTTGAAAAACTCGGTGTCACCGAAATGTATATCTGCTGTGCAGTTACGCATATCGGTCAGACCGAGATTTTGAACTCGGTTTCACCGAGATGAAACCTAGATCAGTCTAAGCGTTTCGGTTGGACCGAGATTGAAAAGCCGGTCAGACCGAAATGGACTTAGAAGGTTTTGGAAGTCAGCCTTAGACGGATCGGTGGCTCCGAGTGCTCCTCACTCGGAGAGTCCGAAAATGACTTGTTCAAAGTTGTGATATGAGCATGAACAGAATTTGAGACAAGAAAGCATAGATAGCTAGAGAAGGTGCTCAGGCATTCTTGTCCATCCATTTGGCCAGAAAAATCAAAACAATCAAAACAACAAATGGATGTCCTTGAATGGATAAAATCATGCATTCAACATGCTCACACAATAAGATAGCAACTGAAATATGTGTCAAACATGCACAACCAACACTCTAGCTACTAGCACACAATTTCTCGATGACTAGGTCATCTATATATGAGTATTTTGACTTAGGAGCCAAATGAGAACATTTGATCATAGGTCATACTCATCGTTTAAGCACAAGTGGGGTTACCACTTTTACATAAAGCATTTATGTGTTCACATCATTTGGAGATGCTTTAGCTCAATTTTTTAGAGCAAAGCTCCCCCTAGATGTGAGAACCCCTTTTTAAAGGGTCAAACTAACCTTGGGTTGTCGTAGAAGACTTCATGTAGATGTTGAAGATGTGGATGCTCAATGTTGATGAAGATCATCAAGAGTTGGGAGCTATCCTTTGGATTAGGGCACTTTCAATACCTACATGGGTTAGTCCCACAAGGAACAAACAAGAATATCCATAGACATAGATTGAAGTTCACAAAAGATGATGTCCATGAAAGCAATGATTACCTTGTCCCTTGACTTACCAACAAGAGGGTTTGTGACTCCATGAACTAGTGCATGATGTGGAAGTTGATTGCACAAGTTCTTGCCAAGATGAATATGAGTGAAGTATGTTGGCGGAGTCACCCTCAAGAACCTTCTAGTTCTTCTTCTTTGGGATCCACATCATCTTGATGGGAATCCTTGGGGTTGTAGTTGAGCTTGACGAAGTAGAACTTGATGTGTCCTTGGGAACCCACTTGACCATGGCTTGAGGTGCTTCAATGAATGCATCAATCTCCTCTTGAAGCTTGTCCTTGGCCTTTAGCTTGTGGTCTTGTGGTGGAAGGTCATCTTGAGCTTGTTCCACATTGGAAGAAGTAGGATCATACTTCTCCTTTTGTGAAACAAACTGTGGAGTAGGGTATTGACCTTCTTCCCACTCAACACCTTTGGCGTTGAACTTTTGCTCAAAACCAATCCCTTGATTCTTCCGGTGTCTTCCTTGTTTGCGAACAATCTCCTCAAAGTTCTTGCTTCCGGCAAGACTCTTGTAGACACCTTTCTCTATGATTTCCTTCAATAGGCTATTTTCTTGCTCAAGTGTAACTTGGCTTGGAACATTGTTAGTGGAATCAAGAGAACTACTAGTAACAACATTGGATTTAACATTGTTATTGTTACTACTAGAGGAAGAATTTTTCTTATGCTTGTCATGCTTAGTCTTAATAGGTGGCAAGAAATTAGACAAGAGAAGTCGTTTGGCAAGATATGAAGAACTCTTCTTTCGAAGATCGTCATTGATCGCTTTTAGAAACTCATGTTCTTGCTCTAGAGTGAGCTTCTCGAAGCGTAGCTTCTCATGAGATCTTAGGAGCTCTCTATGATCTTCTTGAGTTGTTTCATGAGCTAACTTAAGAGTGTTTAGTTCTTTAGTTAGACGCTCAATCTCCTTCATAGCATTGTCATTCGACTCTTCTCGACTATAAGGACTACTAGCATTTTCATCATTACTAAGCTCACTAGATTTATCATGCAAGAGCTCATCTTCACCAAGCAAGTCATCCTCATCACTATCAAAGTCAATGAATTCAGGGTGTGTTACCTTGGGGCCTTTAGCCATGAAGCATCTTCCAATTCCCTCATTTGGTGAATCAAATAAGTCGTAGGAGTTGGAGTTGGAGGATACGAGTGCAAGTCCGGCAACACCTTCATCTTGACTATAGTCGGAGTCGGAGTGATAGCTTCCATCGGATTGATTGTCGGAGTCGGAGCCGGAGACCCATTCACCTACATGAGCTTGATGTCTTCTTCTTGTGTAGCTCCTTGATGACTTGTCTTTCCTCTCCGAATCCTTGCTTCTCCGAGAGGGTCTTCTTTCATAACGATCATCTCTACTCCTTCTCTCTCTCCGAGGTGACTCATCTCTTGCTCTTCTTCTTGGAGATTATTCTCTTCTCTTGTGGGGAGCCGTACACTCATTTGAGAAGTGTCCGGGTCTTCCACAATTGTAGCAGTTTCGATCACGACTAGAAGATCTCTTTTCATCATATGATCTAGACTTTGAGCTTCTTTCTTTGCCTCTATTCTTGTAGAACTTGTTGAAGTTCTTGACCATTAGGCTTATCTCTTCATTGGAAATTAGCTTGTAACTTGAGGTAGTAGGAGCATCACTTGTAGCTTTGTAAGCACCACTTGACTTATTGTGAAGCTCTTCCTTATCCTTAAGTGTCATCTCATGAGCAACAATTCTTCCAATGACTTCAGTTGGCTTGAGAGTCTTGTAGTTTGGCATCATTTGGATCAAAGTGCACACGGTGTCATACTTTCCATCCAAAGCTCTGAGAATCTTCTTAATGATGAATCGGTCGGTCATTTCTTCGCTTCCTAAGCCGGCAATCTCATTTGTGATGAGAGCAAGCCTAGAGTACATTTCAGCGACTCCTTCACCATCCTTCATCTTGAACTTGTCAAGTTGTCCTTGAAGAATATCTAGCTTTGATTCCTTCACAGATTCAGTACCTTCGTGCATTTCAACCAAAGTATCCCAAATCTCTTTAGCATTCTCAAGACGGCTGATTTTGTTGAACTCCTCGGGACACAAAGCATTGAAGAGAATGTCACAAGCTTGAGCATTGTTTTGTAACATCCGCAACTCTTCCGGTGTAGCTTCGCGATCCGGAACTTTTCCTTCTTCGAAGAAATCACCTTGCATACCAACACAAATAATGCCCCATGCGGCTGGGTTATGACCAAGAATATGCATTTTCATTTTATGCTTCCAACTAGCGAAATTTGTACCATCAAAGTAAGGACCTCTACGATAATTACCCTCACTAGACGCCATACTCTCCTAGGTTGTGAAACCAAGCTTATGGAGTCCAATGCAATGAAAACCAAAACAATGGAGACCAAAGCTCTGATACCACTTGTAGGATCGAAAGTATGTCTAGAGGGGGGGGGGGTGATTAGACTACTTGACAATATAAAAAATCTGCCTTTTGATCATGCAATGTTTTTAGCAGTTTCACAATTAAGATCAATTCAAGTAACACCCTACACATGCAATTCTAGAGTATAAGCAGCGGAAAGTAAATTGCACATATAGTAAAGAGAGGTGGAGAAGATCAAACGCAGTTTGGAGACACGGAGATTTTTGTCGTGGTTCCGATAGGTGGTGCTATCGTACATCCACGTTGATGGAGACTTCAACCCACGGAGGGTAACGGCTGCGCGAGTCCATGGAGGGCTCCACCCACGAAGGGTCCACGAAGAAGCAACCTTGTCTATTCCATCATGGCCTACGCCCACGGAAGACTAGCCTTACTCGGGGTAGATCTTCACGAAGTAGGCGATCTCCTTGCCCTTACAAACTTCTTGGTTCAACTCCACATCTCAAAGACGGAGGCTCCCAAGCGACACCTAACCAATCTAGGAGGCACCACCCTCCAAAAGGTAATAGATGTTGTTGATGATGATGAACTCCTTGCTCTTGTGCTTCAAATGATAATCTCCCCAACACTCAACTCTCCTCACTGATATGGCTGTGGTGGAAGAAAGGATTGAGTGGAAAGCAACTTGGGAAGGCTAGAAATCAAGTTTCATATGGTAGGAATGGAATGACTTGATCTCAACACAAGGGTAGGTGGTTCTCTTCTCAGAAAGTGTATGGTAGGAGTGGTAGACTTTCTAATGGCTCTCTCCACGAATGAAGAGGGGGTGGAGGGGTATATATAGCCTCCACACAAAATCCAACCGTTACACACATATTTGAGCAATCTCGGTGAGACCAAAGTGAAAACTCGGTCAGACCGAAAGTTCAAATATAGTGAACGTTGGGATTTTCGGTGGGACCGAAAATACCATCTCGGTGTGTCCGATGTGAGTCAAAGGTGGGAGCTTGCCATTCTCGGTGGGACCGAAATTAACAACTCGGATATTCCGAAGTGATGTCAATCGGTTACAGAAGGTTGGCAGTCCAGTTTCGGTGAGACCGAAACTCAAAATCGGATGGACCGAAAAATTAGGGTTTGGAAGAATAACTGAGGTGGTTCATCTCGGTGGGACTGAGTTTGCAGAATCGGTTTGTTCGAGATTACTTATGAGTGTGTTAAGTAGTGAAAGTTGCTGATAGTTGAGGGAGCTAGATCACTAAGCACTTGAGCAACCAGATCATCAACACAACCTCATCCCCTTTTAATAGTATTGGCTTTTCCTATGGACTCAATGTGATCTTTGATCACTGAACCAAAAATAGAGTCTTGAGCTTTTGCCAATGCTTGTCTTAGCATTTTGAGGGGTCCACTTCTTCAGACATTTCCATACCCATATCATCGAACTTCTCTGAAATGATTCTCAAGTAAATATTAGTTCAATGATATATATGTTGTTATTAATTACCAAAACCACCCGGGGATTAGTTGCACTTTCACCGCGCCTTCGTCTTCCTCCGTCAGCGCAAAGCAGAGCAGCGCGCGCTCACCGTCGTGCCGTGAACTCACGGACGTCAAGGCCTTGTGCCCCGAGCCCCCCATTTAAACCCGAAGCTTGTCCTCTCCCTCTCTCTAGGTTTCCCCTTCCTCCTCTCGCCGCCTAGAGAGACCAACACCACCAGATCCGCCGCCCCAGTCGACACCCGAGTGCATCTAAGAGCGCCATCTCGTCGCCGGCAAGCCCCTCGTCGACCTCAGCCTCGCCAACGGTGTCCTTCTGGTTCCATGACGTCGACTCCTTCGACTACGTCGCCTACACGGACCCAATCACCTCCACGTCGAGCTCTTCTTCCTATTCTTCATCTTCGATGGCCGTACCTATTGGAGAGCCGCCGCCGTCGACTCCGTCCACGACTGGGCCAGCCGAGCACTTCTCTGTGCTCGTGGTGAGCAACTCTCTCTCCCCGTACCTTTTTCCCCTTCCTGCGCGTCCTCTAGGCCCTAGTTCCCTGAGCGCCCGAGCGCATCACCGTCGGACCTCGTCACCGGTGAGTGTTCCGGACCCTCTAGGCCGTGTTCTTCTGTCCGTTCACTTCGCCTCATCGTGTAGGTGCCGCCTGTGCAGTCGCCGTTCCACTAGGGCCTTTGCATGGCCTCGTCGTTGCTCCGTCGCTGCCGTTCTATGTTGCTCGCCACCGCGTTGTAGTAGTCGCTAGGTGCTGCAAGTGCGTTGGTTGGATGCGGAACTCTTCCAGGAGCCATCCGCACCACTCCGCCGCCTCGTGTGGTCGCCGGAGCAGCTCCGACGAGCCTAGCGCTTCCCCTGTTTCTGCTTCTGCTGCTTAGTCTTCATATATGCTACCTGTTCTCTGTCAAGTTTTGTTCAGTAGCGCAGTGGTTTGTGCTCCGTTAGTTAAGCGAGAGGTCGCGTGTTCGATTCTTCGCGGGGCAGGTGATTTCGCCCCTTTTTGTTTTTCTTGTGTGGCTGACAGACATGCCCCACCTGCCAGCCACTCAGCTGCTTCCCAGCCCGCATGCGCACCCGCTGTTGCCAGCTCAGCCAGCCAGGCCCCCTCTGTTAGTGGCCGTGGCTAGATGAGCCTGGGTCACTCTAGACCCTGGCGCTTGTATTGTTTTTTTTATGTTCTGAGTTTCCTTTTCTTTTTTCTTTTTTTCTTGTTTATTTAATATCTGTGAATATATGTTTCTTATGAAAATGAGTTCTATATGAAAAATGCTTAGAATTTTATGTAGATTATGAATATGCTGTTTGTTGCCATGTTTAAAAACATTTAAAGTGATGTTTGAATTTAAACTTGTTTTAAATATGCTTAAATTTGCAAAATTCATAACTAAATATCTACAACTCCAAATTTAGCAAACTTTATATGCATTTGGGGTAGAAAAATGTGTAGAATATTTTGGTGCTGTTGTTTAGCATGCTTGACAAATCTATCACAGAAGTTTTCCAGATCTGTTCCAAATGCAAATAAATTAATATGTGAGTTTCTGGATATTGTTGTTATTTATTTCCAGACCATTTAAATGTGCTAGCATGTTGATGTAATGTTAGTTGCACCCTTGCCATGTTAACCAACCCCGTTAAACTTGTTGGGTGCTTGTTTGAAAAATCAACATAATTATGTTGGTTGATCCTTTGCTTGTTTCATTCTTGTGTATGATCTTGTTGGATGTGATGTGGTTGCACTCTTGTGACCCTAGGCAATGCATCATTTCTTTCCATGTTCATATGCTTCATGTTCATGCATCATGTGGTTGAGCACTGCATGTTGATTGATTTTGTTCCGTTGTTGCATTGTTGTGTTTGGTTAGAGCCCAGTGACGATACGGAGTACGAGGTTTCTACCGAGGTTGAGTGTGAGGAGCAAGGTTACGATCCCGCCGTGGAATCAACAGGCAAGATGACCTTACCCAGATATCACTACTATCTTTGCCTATGCTAGATGTCTCGCTCTTTAGCTTATTGCCTCGATGCCTATGTCTATTTGTCAGCCTCCTATTGTTGCCATGAAACTCTCTAACCACACACCTAGAAAATCATTGATTGGCTACGTAAGCATCACTCAGCCCCTCTTATAGCGTTGTTAGTTGCAGGTGAAGATTTGAAGATTCTTGCTTCATGATGAAGTTATTGTTGGGATATCACAATATATAATCTGTTAAACTAAATCATCTATATATTGGTAATGGGTGGAAGGCTAAGCCTCTTGCTTGGTGTTTTGTTCCACTCATGCCACCCTAGGAACCGTTTAAACTAGTGTTATGTTCCTTGATTTTGTGTCCCTAACACGGTTGGGGTTTATGGGCCCCCCTTGATTACCCGCTTAGCGCTAAAGCTTTTCTAGCAAGGCCCAACATTGGTTTTACATTTGCCTAATAACTAAAGCTTGCACAGGGAGTTATAAACCCGAGTTCTTAATCAACAACCCGGGCCAGTGCTCCACATGAGTGTTGGTCCAAACTAGGCGTGCTGCGGGGCCACCTCGGGGAAACTTAAGGGCTGGTAAAAACCCGTAGCTTGTCCCATCCGGTCGTGGCCCGGGATGAGATACGCGCGGCTACTATTAGGGTATCGGCACGCCGGGAGGTGTTGCTGGATTAGTTTTACCTATGTTGTTATATCTTGAGCACGGGATTCCGAGAATACTCGGGTCTTGCTGTTGGGGAACGTAGTAATTTTAAAATTTCCCTACGATCACGCAAGATCTATCTACTAGATGCATAGCAACGAGGGGGAGAGTGTGTCTACGTACCCTCGTAGACCGAGAGCGAAAGCGTCTAGTGACGCGGTTGATGTAGTCGAACTTCTTCGTGATCCAACCGATCAAGTACCGAACGTACGTCACCTCCGCGTTCAGCACACGTTCAGCTTGATGACGTCCCACGAGCTCTTGATCCAGTTGAGCTTCATGGGAGAGTTTCTTCAGCACGACGGCGTGGTGACGGAGATGATGAAGTTACCGTCGCAGGGCTTCGCCTAAGCGCCGCAACGAAATGACCGAGGTGTGTTACTATGGAGGGGGGCACCGCACACGGTTGGGAGAGATCAACTGATCAACTTGTGTGTTCTAGGGTGCCCCCTGCCCCCGTATATAAAGGAGCAAGGGGGAGGCCGGCCGGTGAAAGCACATTTGCTCCCTGGGTGGTTTTGATAATTAATGACAACATACTTTGTGGTTGGACTAATACTTTTATCAAGTATGTTTCAGGAAATTCAATCACATTGGAATGGCAAGATGACTGAAGAAGTGGACCCCTCAAATGCTAAGGCAAGCATTGGCAAAAGCTCAAGACTCTATTTTTGGTTTAGTGATCAAAGATCACATTGAGTCCAAAGGAAAAGCCAATACTATTAAAAGGGGATGAGGTTGTGTTGATGATCTGGTTGCTCAAGTGCTTAGTGATTTATCTCCTTCAACTATCAGCACCTTTCACTTCTATACACACTCATAAGTAATCTCGGACAAACCGATTCTTCCAACTCAGTCCCACCGAGATGAACCACTTCAGCCATATTCCAAACCCTAGAAAAATCGGTCATACCGAGTTTGAGATCGGTCTCACCGAAACTGAACTGCCAACCTTCTGTAACCATTTCACATCATTTCGGAATAACCGAGTTTGCATTTTCGGTCTTACCGAAATTGACCAGGTTCTGTCTTGGCTCAAATCGGTCTCACCGATATTGCATTTTCGGTCTAACCGATTCTGGCATGTTCCTATTCTTTCTCAAATCGGTCCAACCGAGTTTTCTTTCTCGGTCCCACCGAAAACTCCAACGTTCATATCAGATACACTTTCGGTCCCACCGAGATGGTATTTTCGGTCCCACCGAAAATCCTAACGTTCACTATATTTGAACTTTCGGTCTGACCGAGTTTTCACTTCGGTCTCACCGAGATTGGTCAAATATGTGTGTAACGGTTGGATTTTGTGTGGTGGCTATATATACCCCTCCACCCCCTCTTCATTCGTGAGGAGAGCCATCAGAAAGTCTACCACTCCTACCTTACACTTTCTGAGAAGAGAACTACCTACCCTTGTGTTGAGATCAAGTCATTCCATTCCTACCATATGAAACTTGATTTCTAGCCTTCCCAAGTTGCTTTCCAATCAATCCTTTCTTCCACCACAGCCATATCAGTGAGGAGAGTTGAGTGTTGGGGAGATTATCATTTGAAGCACAAGAGCAAGGAGTTCATCACCATCAACACCATCTATTACCTTTTGGAGGGTGGTGCCTCCTAGATTGGTTAGGTGTCGCTTGGGAGCCTCCGTCCTCGAGATGTGGAGTTGAACCAAGAAGTTTGTAAGGGCAAGGAGATCGCCTACTTCGTGAAGATCTACCCCGAGTAAGGCTAGTCCTCCGTGGGCGTAGGCCATGATGGAATAGACAAGGTTGCTTCTTCGTGGACCCTTCGTGGGTGGAGCCCTCCGTGGACTCGCGCAGCCGTTACCCTCCGTGGGTTGAAGTCTCCATCAACGTGGATGTACGATAGCACCACCTATCGGAACCACGACAAAAATCTCCGTGTCACCAAACTGCGTTTGATCTTCTCCACCTCTCTTTACTATATATGCAATTTACTTTCCGCTGCCCATACTCTAGAATTGCATGTGTAGTGTGATACTTGATGTAATCTTAATTGTGAAACTGCCAAAAACTTTGCTTAATCAAAAGGCAGATTTTTATATTGTCAAGTAGTCTAATCACCCCCCCCCTCTAGACATACTTCTTCGATCCTACAATTGGTATCAGAGCTTTGGTCTCCATTGCTTTGGTTTACACACCATTGGAGGAAGATGGACGTGTCTACGGATGGGAGTGTTAGCCATAGAGTGCCTGTTCTTGATGGAAGGCTCTATAACTCATGGAGGTCTGAAATGCTTAGTATCTTTAAAATGTACAATTTGTGCAAATATATTGAGACCCCCTATGTGCCTCCTGTTGATCCCTTGCACCCTACCATGGATGAAGAGCTTGATTTGCTTCCTAACCTTAGAACTGTAAATCTTATCATTAGAGGGTTACCCGATGACTTGCTTAATCTTGTTACAAACTTTGAGTGTGCCTATGCTATGTGGAAATTCTTGGAAGAACTTTATCCGGACTACTCTTTGAGAAGTCTTGATGAAATTCTACACAAGACTATTGAATTTGATAAGTTGCACCCCAATGATCCCAACTTTGATAAATGCTTTTTTGAGCTTCGTGATCTTATGAAAAAGAAGGGTGATCCCGGTCTTATCAATATTATCATTAGAAATGCTCTTGCATTGCATTCCGAAGATTATTGTTCCATTGACCAAACTAATGCAAGTACTTATCAAATTGACCTAGGTGTTGATGATGAACAATCTATGGGTCAATATGATGATGAGCATGAGCATGATGATGATTACTCTGATTCGGACACCGAGCTAGACAAGGTCATGAAGAGTCTCAATCTTATGGCAAATATGAGAGACTACATGTCCGGTGGAAAAGAGTGGATTCTTGATAGTGGATGCACCGATCACATGACCGGAGACAAAGACATGTTTCGAGAGCTTGCAAAGAACGATGGTCCACGCAAGTATGTGACTTTTGGAGACAACTCCAAGGGTAAGGTACTTGGCCTTGGTAAGGTGGCCATATCTCATGATAGCTCTATTCAAAATGTCATGCTTGTAGAATCTCTTGGATACAATTTACTTTCCGTGTCTAGATTAGCTGACTTTGGATTCAATGTGATATTCACCAAAGTAGATTGCCAAGTCTTTCGGCGTGATAATCAAAACATGGCTTTTACCGGTATCCGTAGAGGTGATCTATATATTGTTGATTTCACTAAGAAAGCCCAACCTAGAGCTTGTTTTATTGCTAAATCCTCTAAAGGTTGGTTGTGGCATAGAAGGCTAGGACATGTTGGTATGCGTAATTTAGACAAGCTGATCAAAGGTGATCATATTCTTGGTGTTAAAGATGTTTTCTTTGACAAAGATAGACTTTGTAGTGCTTGTCAAGCAGGAAAACAAGTTGGTGGAAGTCATCCCGTGAAAAACATCATGACCACTAGGAGACCGCTTGAGCTTCTTCATATGGATCTCTTCGGTCCCAATGCTTACAAAAGCCTTGGTGGTAACTCCTTTGGTCTAGTTATAGTTGATGATTATTCCAGATTTACGTGGGTATTTTTCCTTGATGATAAATCGTAGGTTCAGAGGATCTTCAAGACCTTTGCCAAAAAGGCCCAAAATCAATTTGAGGTGAAGATCAAGAAAGTTCGGAGTGACAATGGAACGGAGTTCAAGAACGCCAATGTAGACTCTTTTCTCGATGAGGAAGGAATTCTACATGAGTTCTCGGCTACGTACACTCCTCAACAAAATGGAGTTGTTGAGAGGAAGAACCGAACGCTCATTGAGATGGCAAGAACGATGCTTGATGAATACAAGACACCAAAACACTTTTGGGGAGAAGCAGTCGAGACAGCTTGTCATGCTATCAACATGCTTTATCTTCATAAGCTTCTCGGCAAGACATCATACGAGCTTCTCACCGGTAACAAACCCCAAGTGGGATACTTTCGTGTCTTTGGTTCAAAATGCTATATCCTTGATAAGCATCGTCGGTCTAAATTTGCTCCTAAATCTCATGAAGGCTTTCTTCTTGGTTATGGATCAAACTCCCACACCTACCGTGTCTACAATAATTTCACCCGAAAAGTTGAAGAGACGGTAGATGTGAAGTTTGATGAATCTAATGGCTCGCAAGTAGAGCAAATGCCTATTGATGTAGGAGACAAGGACCCATCGGAAGCTATCCAAGATTTATCTATTGGAAAGATTCGTCCCATGGAAGTGAAGGAGAGTACCTCATCTACATATGTGGAGCCACCTACCTCACGGTGAGATGAACCTCAAGGCAACATGGAGGCCTCCACAAGTGGAACTCACCAAGATGAGGAAATGCAACAAGAAGATCCACCACAACCTCCTTCTCCACCACCTCAAGACAACACCAACAACAATGAAGAAGAAGAAGAAGAAGATGAAGATGATGAGGAAGCTGAGCCACAACATCAACAAAAGCTATCCCGAGTTCGAGCAAGAGTCAAGAAGAATCATCCCGTGGAACAAATGATGAACGACATCAACTCCGGGAGAATTACTCGCTCTAAAACTCGCTTAGCTAACTTTTGTGAGCATTACTCATTCATCTCTAGTATTGAACCTATGAAGGTAGAAGAAGCACTTAAAGACCCGGATTGGGTGAACGCTATGCACGAAGAACTACACAACTTCGAGAGGAACAAGGTATGGACTTTGGTAGAGAAGCCCAACGATGATCAAAACATCATTGGAACCAAATGGGTGTTTCAGAACAAGCAAGATGAAGATGGACAAGTCATCCGCAACAAGGCTCGTCTCGTAGCTCAAGGTTACACACAAGTCGAAGGTATGGACTATGGTGAGACCTATGCCCCCGTTGCTAGACTTGAATCCATTCACATTCTTCTTGCTTATGCCAATCATCATGATATTACTCTCTATCAAATGGACATCAAAAGTGCTTTCCTAAATGGTGAAATTGAGGAGGAAGTATTTGTAAAACAACCTCCCGGTTTTGTGAATCCCAAAAAGCCTAATCATGTTTACAAGTTGCACAAAGCTCTTTATGGTCTTAAACAAGCTCCTAGAGCTTGGTACAAATGCTTAACTAGCTTTCTTCTTGAAAAAGGGTTTGAGATAGGAAAGATAGACTCAACGCTGTTCACAAAAAGGGTTAATGGTGAACTATTTGTGTGCCAAATATATGTTGATGATATTATCTTTGGTTCAACTAACCCCCATTTTAGCAAGAAGTTTGGACAGCTCATGTCGGAGAAGTATGAGATGTCCATGATGTGTGAACTCAAATTCTTCCTTGGGTTGCAAATCAAGCAATCTAAGGAGGGTACTTTTGTCTCACAAACAAAGTACACCAAGGATCTCTTCAAGAAGTTCAACATGCAAGAAAGCAAAGGTATGAGTACCCCCATGCCTACTAGTGGACACAATGACTTGACAAAAGATGGAGAACCCGTTGATCAAAGGGTTTACCGTTCTATGATTGGTTCTCTACTATATCTTTGTGCTTCTCGTCCTGACATAATGTTGAGTGTATGCATGTGTGCGCGATATCAAACAGCCCCTAAAGAATGTCATCTTAAAGCTGTTAAAAGGATAGTGAGATACTTGATACACACACCAAACTTTGGCATTTGGTATCCTAAGAGAGCCTCTTTCGATCTTGTTGGCTATTCCGACTCGGACTATGCCGGTGACAAGGTTGATAGAAAGTCAACTTCGGGTACGTGTCAATTCCTTGGTCGATCCCTTGTATCTTGGTCCTCCAAGAAACAAAATTCGGTATCATTATCCACTGCCGAAGCTGAATATATTGCTGCTGGTTCGTGTTGTGCTCAATTGCTATGGATGACACAAACGCTTAAAGATTATGGGATACATGTGAGACGTGTTCCCTTGCTTTGTGACAATGAGAGTGCAATCAAGATTGGACACAATCCAGTGCAACACTCTCGAACAAAGCATATTGAAGTTCGTCACCATTTTATTCGTGATCATATTGCCAAGGGTGATATTAATCTTAAGCATGTTCGTACTGACAAACAACTTGGTGATATCTTTACAAAACCTCTTGATGAGAAAGTGTTTTGTCGCTTAAGGAGTGAGTTGAACATCATTGATGCTTCAAACTTGGAGTGATAACTCCATTGATGCATGCAAGGCATGAGCTCTCTTGACTAATCCTTGATATTTCTCTTATGATGATGATCATATGTCTTGGACACATTTGCCTCCTTGTATTGCATCTAACTCCTTGCAGGTACTTGGAAGATCTACATTTCACAAGATTACCACACACTCAAATCATGAGTAATCTTGTCATTGACCAAGTATCTAGCCCTTTGGGATGTTGAGTTCAAGGAACAAAATTACACATATCCTTTTTGACACCTTATACATCTAGTATTTCACTCTTGTCATCTTGGATATCCTCGAGTATTTCCTTGCTTGCCTAACCCATGTAGGAAGATGAACTACACAAGTAGAAATGGCGCTCCAACTTCACATTCAATGAGCACCTACATCGAGCTTACCTACATGAGCAAAGCATCAACAAGCCCAAGGTATGTTCTTCACATCTTTAAGGAGCTTTACTCAAAGTCATGAGTACAAGCAGCTTCATAAGATGTGATCACATCAAATGCTTAATCGAAAAATGGCAACCCCATTTTGAGCTTAAACGATGAGTATGACCTATGATCAAATGTCCTCATTTGACTCCTAAGTCAATATACTCAAATATAGGTGACTTTGTCGCCGACCTTTTTCTAGATGAAGTACATATGCTTTTGGAGTTTTTCTGTTTTCTCTCATGTTCTCTCATTGAGTTTTTCTTTAAAAAAAAACTTCATCTAGGAATCTTTTTATTTCTTTTCTTATGTTTCTTTGTGAATATCCTTATGGCTCTGATCAATTCCCTGAAAATCTTTTACAAATTCATTGCAAATCTTTTGAAACATTCCTTGCAAAGTGAGCTGAATCATTTCAATATTTCCTTGGAATAAAATTCGGTGTCACCGATTTATCTTCCAGGACATCTACTTCTGCAGCTCTACTCAGATTTTAAATTTTAAGGAGGAGAGGACTCAAATTTAAATTCAAATTGTTTCTCTATGAATGTTCTTATTTGCCCTGTTGTGGTTCTTAAGGATCCCACTTCTTTCTTTCTTTCTCTCTTTCCATTTTTCCAGTCCTACCTAGTTTGCTGTCCTTTTTGGCACTTGATGTCAAAGGGGGAGAGGACTTAGGGGGAATAGGGGGAGTAGGGGAGAAGAGAAGACTTAGGGGAAGAAGAGAAGTAATCTTATCTTAAGGGGGAGAGAATCACATCAAAGCTTTGTCGTGTCTTACATTGGACATTACAATTGGCATCATTCTTTTGATTTTGCTTTCCATAACAAAATCTCTCAGAGTTCATTGAAAATCTTTTAGTTTCGGAGACATGTTTGCTGATTCAAGCTTGTGCTCAATATGAGACACTCTTTATACATGTCATCCCTGGCTTGGTACTCTTGATGTTCTTGCAGTTGGTTGAAGGAATACTCGTGTGTTATCTAACCTTGTTTTCTCAAGTTTATCCCTTCAGGTACAAATGCCAAGGAACCTCAAGGTAAGTATATGCATCTTGCAGAATGTGCATGATGGTGACTTGCTTGTAAATACTTGTTTGCAAGAAATCACCATGCACATATGCATTATCACTCACTTCCTTTTTCTTCTGCTCTGATGCATATAGCCAAGCTGCATGTAGCACATCTTGCTTATCTCTCTTGTGTGCTTGTGGTAGTCCAAAACCATAATCTATGAAAATCTTGCACACTTGTAGGGGGAGCCTGTGTACTACATGCTTGTCAAAGCTTTCGTGATAATCCTGTCTTTCTTTCAATAAGCTTTGATGTCTCGTTCAATACAATTTCAGTGTGTTGCCATCAATTACCAAAAAGGGGGAGATTGAAAGCACATTTGCTCCCTGGGTGGTTTTGATAATTAATGACAACATACTTTGTGGTTGGACTAATACTTTTATCAAGTATGTTTCAGGAAATTCAATCACATTGGAATGGCAAGATGACTGAAGAAGTGGACCCCTCAAATGCTAAGGCAAGCATTGGCAAAAGCTCAAGACTCTATTTTTGGTTTAGTGATCAAAGATCACATTGAGTCCATAGGAAAAGCCAATACTATTAAAAGGGGATGAGGTTGTGTTGATGATCTGGTTGCTCAAGTGCTTAGTGATTTATCTCCTTCAACTATCAGCACCTTTCACTTCTATACACACTCATAAGTAATCTCGGACAAACCGATTCTTCCAACTCAGTCCCACCGAGATGAACCACTTCAGCCATATTCCAAACCCTAGAAAAATCGGTCATACCGAGTTTGAGATCGGTCTCACCGAAACTGAACTGCCAACCTTCTGTAACCATTTCACATCATTTCGGAATAACCGAGTTTGCATTTTCGGTCTTACCAAAATTGACCAGGTTCTGTCTTGGCTCAAATCGGTCTCACCGATATTGAATTTTCGGTCTAACCGATTCTGGCATGTTCCTATTCTTTCTCAAATCGGTCCAACCGAGTTTTCTTTCTCGGTCCCACCGAAAACTCCAACGTTCATATCAGATACACTTTCGGTCCCACCGAGATGGTATTTTCGGTCCCACCGAAAATCCTAACGTTCACTATATTTAAACTTTCGGTCTGACCGAGTTTTCACTTCGGTCTCACCGAGATTGGTCAAATATGTGTGTAACGGTTGGATTTTGTGTGGTGGCTATATATACCCCTCCACCCCCTCTTCATTCGTGAGGAGAGCCATCAGAAAGTCTACCACTCCTACCTTACACTTTCTGAGAAGAGAACTACCTACCCTTGTGTTGAGATCAAGTCATTCCATTCCTACCATATGAAACTTGATTTCTAGCCTTCCCAAGTTGCTTTCCAATCAATCCTTTCTTCCACCACAGCCATATCAGTGAGGAGAGTTGAGTGTTGGGGAGATTATCATTTGAAGCACAAGAGCAAGGAGTTCATCACCATCAACACCATCTATTACCTTTTGGAGGGTGGTGCCTCCTAGATTAGTTAGGTGTCGCTTGGGAGCCTCCGTCCTCGAGATGTGGAGTTGAACCAAGAAGTTTGTAAGGGCAAGGAGATCGCCTACTTCGTGAAGATCTACCCCGAGTAAGGCTAGTCCTCCATGGGCGTAGGCCATGATGGAATAGACAAGGTTGCTTCTTCGTGGACCCTTCGTGGGTGGAGCCCTCCATGGACTCGCGCAGCCGTTACCCTCCGTGGGTTGAAGTCTCCATCAACGTGGATGTACGATAGCACCACCTATCGGAACCACGACAAAAATCTCCGTGTCACCAAACTGCGTTTGATCTTCTCCACCTCTCTTTACTATATATGCAATTTACTTTCCGCTGCCCATACTCTAGAATTGCATGTGTAGTGTGATACTTGATATAATCTTAATTGTGAAACTGCCAAAAACTTTGCTTAATCAAAAGGCAGATTTTTATATTGTCAAGTAGTCTAATCACCCCCCCTCTAGACATACTTCTTCGATCCTACAGCCGGTCCCTCTATGGCGCGCCTAGGGTGCAATCCTACTAGGAATATGATTGCAATCCTACTCCTCGTATTAATCACCAAGAGGGGAAGGAAAGAGAGGGAGAGAAGGGGAAGGAAAGAGGGGGCCGTGCCCCCTCCCCTAGTCCATTTCGGACTGCCCTTGGGAGGGGGCGCGCCACCTCCTGGCTGCTGCCCTCTTTCTCCCCTATGGCCCACCAAGGCCCAACTTTCCCCCGGGGGGTTCCAGTAACCCCTCCGGTACTCCGGTAAATTCCGAAACTTTCCAAAACACTTCCTGTGTCCGAATATAGTCGTCCAATATATCAATCTTTACGTCTCGGACATTCCGAGACTCCTCGTCATGTCCGTGATCTAGTCCGGGCTCTGAACTACCTTCGGTACATCAAAACTCATAAACTCATAATACCGATCGCCATCAAACGTTAAGCATGCGGACCCTACGGGTTCGAGAACTATGTAGACATGACCGAGACTCATCTCTGATAAATAACCAATAGCAGAACCTGGATGCTCATATTGGCTCCTACATATTCTACGAAGATCTTTATCGGTCAAACCGCATGACACCATACGTTGTTCCTTTTGTCATCGGTATGTTACTTGCCCGAGATTCGATCGTCGGTATCTCAATACCTAGTTCAATCTCGTTACCGACAAGTCTCTTTACTCGTTCTGTAATACATCATCCCGTGACTAACTCATTAGTCATTTGCTTGCAAGGCTTATTATGATGTGTATTACCGAGAGGGCCCAGAGATACCTCTCTGACACTCGGAGTGACAAATCCTATTCTTGATCTATGCCAACACCACGAACAATTTCGGAGACACCTGTAGAGCATCTTTATGATCACCCAGTTACGTTGTGACGTTTGATAGCACACAAGGTGTTCCTACGGTATTCGGGAGTTGCATAATCTCATAGTCATAAGAACATGTATAAGTCATGAAGAAAGCAATAACAGTAAAACTAGACGATCATAGTGCTAAGCTAATGGATGGGTCTTGTCCATCACATCATTCTCCTAATGATGTGATCCATTTGATCAAATGAAAACTCATGTCTATGGCTAGGAAACATAACCATCTTTGATCAATGAGCTAGTCTAGTAGAGGCATACTAGGGACATATTGTTTTGTCTATGTATTCACACATGTACTAAGTTTCCGGTTAATACAATTCTAGCATGAATAAAAGACATTTATCATGATATAAGGAAATACAAGTAACATCTTTATTATTGCCTCTAGGGCATATTTCCTTTAGTCTCCCACTTTAGCTAGAGTCAATAATCTAGATTACAAAGTAATGATCCTAACACCCATGGAGTCCTGGTGCTGATCATGTTTTGCCCGCGGAAGAGGCTTAGTCAACGGGTCTGCAACATTCAGATCCATATGTATCTTGCAAATCTCTATGCCCCCGTCCTTGACTAGATCGCGGATGGAATTGAAGCTTCTTTTGATGTGCTTTGTTCTCTTGTGAAACCTGAATTCCTTCGCCAAGGCTATTGCTCCAGTGTTGTCACAAAAGATCTTCATTTGACCCGATGCACTAGGTATTACACCTAGATCGGATATGACCTCCTTCATCCAGACTCCTTCATTTGCTGCTTCCGAAGCAGCTATGTATTCTGCTTCACACGTAGATCCCTCCACGACGCTCTGCTTGGACTGCACCAACTGACAGCTCCACCGTTTAATAAAAATACATATTCGGTTTGTGACTTAGAGTCATCCGGATCAGTGTCAAAGCTGGAATCGACGTAACCGTTTATGACGAGTTCTTTGTCACCTCCATACACGAGAAACATATCCTTTGGCCTTTTTAGGTACTTTAGGATGTTCTTCACCGCTGTCCAGTGATCCACTCCTGGATTACATTGGTACCTCCCTGCTAGACTTATAGCAAGGCACACACCAGGTCTGATACACAACATTGCATACATGATAGATCCTATGGCCGAGGCATAGTGAATGACTTTCATTTTCTCTCTATCTTCTACAGTGGTCGAGCATTGAGTCTTACTCAACTTCACACCTTGTAACACAGTCAAGAACCCTTTCTTTGACTGATCCATTTTGAACTTCTTCAAAACTTTATCAAGGTATGTGCTTTGGGAAAGTCCAATTAAGCATCTTGATCTATCTCTATAGATCTTGATGCCTAATATGTAAGCAGCTTCACCGAGGTCTTTCATTGAAAAATTCTTATTCAAGTATCCTTTTATGCTATCCAGAAATTCTATATCATTTCCAACCAACAATATGTCATCCACATATAATATCAGAAATGCTACAGATCTCCCACTCACTTTCTTGTAAATACAGGCTTCTCCAAAAGTCTGTATAAAACCATATGCTTTGATCACCTCATCAAAGCGTATATTCCAACTCCGAGATGCCTGCACCAGTCCATATATGGATCGCTGGAGCTTGAATACTTTGTTAGCACCTTTTGGATCGACAAAACCCTCTGGTTGCATCATATACAACTCTTCTTTGAGATATCCACTCAGAAATGCAGTTTTGACGTCCATTTGCCAGATTTCATAATCATAAAATGCGGCAATTGCTAACATGATTCCGACAGACTTAAGCATCGCTACATGTGAGAAAGTCTCATCGTAGTCAACTCCTTGAACTTGTCGAAACCCTTTCGCAACAAGTCGAGCTTTGTAAACAGTAACATTACCGTCTGCGTCGGTCTTCCTCTTAAAGATCCATTTATTTTCGATGGCTTGCCGATCATCTGGCAAGTCAACCAAAGTCCACACTTTGTTCTCATACATGGATCCCATCTCAGATTTCATGGCTTCAAGCCATTTTGCGGAATCTGGGCTCATCATCGCTTCCTCATAGTTCGTAGGTTCATCATGGTCTAGTAACATGACTTCCAGAACTGGGTTACCGTACCACTCTGGTGCGGAACATACTCTGGTTGATCTACAATGTTCAGCAGAAACTTAGTCTGAAGTTTCATGATCATCATCATTAGCTTCCTCACTAATTGGTGTAGGAATCACTGGAACTAGTTTCTGTGATGTTCCACTTTCTAATTCGGGAGATGGTACAATTACCTCATCAAGTTCTACTTTCCTCACACTCCCTTCTTTAGAGAGAAACTCCTTCTCTAGAAAGGATCCATTATCAGCAACGAATATCTTGCCTTCGGATCTGTGATAGAAGGTGTACCCAACAGTCTCTTTTGGGTATCCTATGAAGGCACATTTTTCCGACTTGGGTTCGAGCTTATCAGGTTGAAGCTTTTTCACATAAGCATCGCAGCCCCAAACTTTAAGAAACGACAACTTTGGTTTCTTGCCAAACCACAGTTCATAAGGTGTCGTCTCAACAGATTTAGATGGTGCCCTATTTAACGTGAATGCAGCTGTCTCTAAAGCATAACCCCAAGACGATAGTGGTAAATCGATAAGAGACATCATAGATCGCACCATATCCAATAAAGTGCGGTTACGACGTTCAGACACACCATTATGCTGTGGTGTTCCGGGTGGCGTGAGTTGTGAGACTATTCCACATTGTTTCAAATGAAGACCAAACTAGTAACTCAAATATTCACCTCCACGATCAGATCGTAGAAACTTTATTTTCTTATTACGATGATTCTCTAATTCACTCTGAAATTCTTTGAACTTTTCAAATGTTTCAGACTTGTGTTTCATTAAGTAGATATACCCATATCTGCTCAAATCATTAGTGAAGGTCAGAAAATAACGATACCCGTCGCGAGCTTCAACACTCATTGGTCCGCATACATCAGTATGTATGATTTCCAACAAATCTGTTGCTCGCTCCACAGTTTTGAAGAACGGATTTTTAGTCATCTTGCCCATAAGGCATGGTTCGCAAGCACCAAGTGATTCATAATCAAGTGATTCCAAAAGTCCATCATTATGGAGTTTCTTCATGCGCTTTACACCAATATGACCTAAATGGCAGTGCCACAAATAAGTTGCACTATCATTATTAACCTTGCATCTTTTGACCTCAATATTATGAATATGTGTATCACTACAATCGAGATCCAACAAGAATAGACCACTCTTCAAGGGTGCATGACCACAAACGATATTATTCATAAAAATAGAACAACCATTGTTCTCTGATTTAAATGAATAACCGTCTCGCAACAAACAAGATTCAAATATAATGTTCATGCTTAATGCTGGCACCAAATAATAATTATTTAGGTCTAAAACTAATCCCGAAGGTAGATGTAGAGGTAGCGTGCCGGCGGCGATCACATTGACTTTGGAACCATTTCCCACGCGCATCGTCACCTCGTCCTTAGCCAATCTTCGTTTAATCCGTAGTCCCTGTTTCGAGTTACAAATATTAGCAACCGAACCGGTATCAAATACCCAGGTACTATTACGAGCATTAGTAAGGTACACATCAATAACATGTATATCACATATACCTTTGTTCACCTTGCCATCCTTCTTATCCGCCAAATACTTGGGGCAGTTCCGCTTCCAGTGTCCAGTCCCTTTGCAGTAGAAGCACTCAGTTTCAGGCTTGGCTCCAGACTTGGGTTTCTTCGTGGGAGTAGCAACTGTCTTGCTATTCTTCTTGAAGTTCCCCTTCTTTCCCTTGCCCTTTTTCTTGAAACTAGTGGTCTTGTTAACCATCAAAACTTGATGCTCCTTTTTTATTTCTACCTCCGCAGCTTTGTTCATAGCGAAGAGCTCGGGAATTGTCTTCTGCATCCCTTGCATATTATAGTTCATCACGAAGCCTTTATAGCTTGGTGGCAGTGATTGAAGAACTCTATCAATAACACTATCCTCTTCAACTTTGCAACCAAGTTGAGTCATATGTTTGTAGTACCCAGACATTCTGAGCAAGTGTTCACTGATAGGACTATTCTCCTCCATCTTGCAGCTATAGAATTTATTGGAAATCTCATATTTCTCAATCCGGGCATTTGCTTGAAATATTAACTTCAACTCCTGGAACATCTCATATGGTCCATGACGTTCAAAACATCGTTGTAGTCCCGGTTCTAAGCCGTAAAGCATGGCACACTGAACTATCGTGTAGTCATCAGACTGCGTCTGCCAGACGTTCAAAGCGTCAATATTAGCGGGAGGGGGCTTGTCACCTAGCGGTGCTTCAAGGACATAATTCTTATGTGCAGCAATGAGGATAATCCTCAAGTTACAGACCCAGTCCGTGTAATTGCTACCATCATCTTTCAACTTAGCTTTCTCTAGGAATACATTAAAATTCAAAGGAACGGTAGCACGGGCCATTGATCTACAACAACATAGATATGCAAAAACTATCAGGAGTAAGTTCATGATAAATTAAAGTTCATATTAATCATATTACTTAAGAACTCCCCCTTAGATAGACATCCCTCCGGTCATCTAAATGATCACGTGATCCAAATCAACTAAACCATGTCCGATCATCACGTGAGATGGAGTAGTTTCAATGGTGAACATCTTATGTTGATCATATCTACTATATGATTCACGCTCGACCTTTCGGTCTCCAGTGTTCCGAGTCCATATCTGCATATGCTAGGCTCGTCAAGTTTAACCCGAGTATTCTGCGTGTGCAAAACTGGCTTACGCCCGTTGTATTTGAACGTAGAGCTTATCACACCCGATCATCACGTGGTGTCTCGGCAAGACGAACTTCTAGAACGGTGCATACTCAGGGAGAACACTTATACCTTGAAATTTTGTAAGGGATCATCTTATAATGCTACCGTCGTAGTAAGAAAAATAAGAAGCATAATAAGATAAACATCACATGCAATCAAAATATGTGACATGATATGGCCATCATCATCTTGTGCTTTTGATCTCCATCTCCAAAGCATCGTCATGATCACCTTCGTCACCGGCGCGACACCTTGATCTCCATCGTAGCATCGTTGTTGTCTCGCCAACTATTACTTCCACGACTATCGCTACCGCTTAGTGATAAAGTAAAGCAATTACATGGCGATTGCATTTCATACAATAAAGCGACAACCATATGGCTCCTGCCAGTTGCCAATAACTTTACAAAACATGATCATCTCATACAAAACCATATAACTCATCATGTCTTGACCATATCACATCACAACATGCCCTGCAAAAACAAGTTAGACGTCCTCTACTTTGTTGTTGCAAGTTTTACGTGGCTGCTACGGGCTTAGCAAGAACCGTTCTTACCTACGCATACAAAATCACAACGATGTTTCGTCAAGTATGTGCTGTTTAAACCTTCACAAGGACCGGGCGTAGCCACACTTGATTCAGCTAAAGTGAGAGAGACAGACACCCGCCAGTCACCTTTAAGCAACGAGTGCTCATAACGGTGAAACCAGTCTCGCGTAAGCGTACGCGTAATGTCGGTCCGGGTCGCTTCATCTCACAATACCGCCGAAGCAAAGTATGACATGCTGGTAAGCAGTATGACTAGTATCGTTCACAAGTCACTTGTGTTCTACTCGTGCATATCATCTACGCATAGACCTGGCTCATGATGCCACCGTTGGGGAACGTAGTAATTTTAAAATTTTCCTACGATCACGCAAGATCTATCTACTAGGTGCATAGCAACGTGGGGGAGAGTGTGTCTACGTACCCTCGTAGACCGGGAGCGGAAGCGTCTAGTGACGCGGTTGATGTAGTCGAACTTCTTCGTGATCCAACCGATCAAGTACCGAACGTACGTCACCTCCGCGTTCAGCACACGTTCAGCTTGATGACGTCCCACGAGCTCTTGATCCAGTTGAGCTTCATGGGAGAGTTTCGTCAGCACGACGGCGTGGTGACGGAGATGATGAAGTTACCGTCGCAGGGCTTCGCCTAAGCGCTGCAACGATATGACCGAGGTGTGTTACTATGGAGGGGGGCACCACACACGGTTTGGAGAGATCAACTGATCAACTTGTGTGTTCTAGGGTGCCCCTGCCCTCGTATATAAAGGAGCAAGGGGGAGGCCGACCGGTCCCTGCCCCCGTACATACGACTTTCATCGAATACGGCTTTCCAGAGAATTCTATAGGGATCTATGAGAGCGAGTATGGAATTCTGTTTACTCACTCTAAATTGAGTATCCGTTTCCCTCCTTTTCCCGCTAGGATCGTAAATCCTGTATTTTCCATATCCATACGATCGAGTCCTTAGGTTTCCGAAATAGTGTAATGGAAAAAGAAGTGCTTCGAATCATTGCTATTTGACTCGGACTTGTTCTGAAAAAGTCGAGGTATTTCGAATTGTTTGTTGACACGGACAAAGTAAGGGAAAACCTCTGAAAGAATTTCCATATTGACCTTGGACATATAAGAGTTCCGAATCGAATCTCTTTAGAAAAAGGATCTTTTGTCTCATGGTAGCCTAGAACCTATTCTTAGTAGGAATCACCAAGAGGGGAAGGAAAGAGAGGGACAGAAGGGGAAGGAAAGAGGGGGCCGCGCACCCTCCCCTAGTCCAATTCGGACTGCCCTTGGGAGGGGGTGCGCCACCTCCTGGCTACTACCCTCTTTCTCCCCTATGGCCCATTAAGGCCCAACTTTCCCTCGGGGGGTTCTGGTAACCCCTCCGGTACTCTGGTAAATTCCGACTTTCCAGAACACTTCCGGTGTCCGAATATAGTCATCCAATATATCAATCTTTATGTCTCGGACATTCCGAGACTCCTCATCATGTCCGTGATCTCACCCGGGACTACGAACTACCTTCGGTACATCAAAACTCCTAAACTCATAATACCGATCACCATCAAACGTTAAGCATGCGGACCCACCGGGTTCGAGAACTATGAAGACATGACCAAGACTCATCTCTGGTAAATAACCAATAGAGGAACCTGGATGCTCATATTGTCTCCTACATATTCTACGAAGATATTTATCGGTCAAACCGCATAACAACATACGTTGTTCCTTTTGTCATCGGTATGTTACTTGCCCGAGATTCGATCGTCGGTATCTCAATACCTATTTCAATCTCGTTACCGGCAAGTCTCTTTACTCGTTCCGTAATACATCATCCCATGACTAACTCATTAGTCATTTGCTTGCAAGGCTTATTATGATGTGTATTACCGAGAGGGCCCAGAGATACCTCTCCGACACTCGGAGTGACAAATCCTATTCTTGGTCTCTGCCAACACCACGAACACTTTCGGAGACACCAGTAGAGCATTTTTATGATCACCCAGTTACGTTGTGATGTTTGATAGCACACAAGATGTTCCTACGGTATTCGGGAGTTGCATAATCTCATAGTCATAGGAACATGTATAAGTCATGAAGAAAGCAATAGCAGTAAAACTAAACAATCATAGTGCTAAGCTAACGGATTGGTCTTGTCCATCACATCATTCTCCTAATGATGTGATCCCATTGATCAAATGACAACTCATGTATATGGCTAGGAAACATAACCATCTTTGATCAATGCTCTAGTCTAGTAGAGGCATACTAGGGACATATTGTTTTGTCTATGTATTCACACATGTACTAAGTTTCCGGTTAATACAATTCTAGCATGAATAAAAGACATTTATCATGATATAAGGAAATACATATAACATCTTTATTATTGCCTCTATGGCATATTTCCTTCACTTCCCACTTTGGAGTTGCGACTCCGCAGATCGTGAGCTTGTGATGGGCTAAGTTGGGACACCCCTGCAGGGTCTAATCTTTCGAAAGCCGTGCCTGCGGTTATGTGGCAGATGGGAATTTGTTAATATCCGGTTGTAGAAAACTTGACACTATGTTCATAATACACTACCAGCGTGAGTAACCATGACGGTCGCTTTCCGAAGGGGTTCGGGAAGTGAACACGATGGGGTTATGTTTGACGTGCTTAGTTAGGATCACTTCGTGATCACTTTGACGATCGTTGGCACTTTCTCTCCTCGTTCTAAACACGTAAGCTAGTGCTAGTGCTGCTGCAACCTTGTTTTCAGCATTGTTCCACACCTAAGGCTTGATAGTATTGCTACCCGGGAACGGGATTGCTGAGTCCTCCGTGGCTCACAGATTCTACACAACACCAGATGCAGGTATCGTGGAGAACTACACAGCTGGTGGTTTAGAGTTGTATTGGGAGTTCGATGAAGAACGTGGGCGATACTACGTGTCTTACCCATAGGATCAGTAGGGCTCTTACAAGGATGATTGGGACCTTGTGTTGCTTTATTTATGCTATCTTTCATTTGGATCTTCGTCCGTAGTCGGACTCTGATGTTATTGGATGATGTATGTTGATGTATTACATTGTGCGACGTGGCGAGTGTAAGCCAACTACTCTTTTACATTTTCATCCCCTCTTTTACATGAGTTGTGCAAAGATACCATACTTGAGATCATTCTAGTATGAGATTATGCCTTTAAGTCGTGCCTCGACACGTATGAGGTATAGTCTCATACTGGGCATTACAAGTTGGTATCAGAGCCTTCTCCGACCTAGGAGCCCCCCTGATTGATCGAATCGTTGACGATTGAGTCTAGGCATACACATGAAAATGTTTTGAGTCCTATATATATATATATCGGAGAGTAGGATTTATTTTTACTCCTCATCCCTTTATCACTCTGGTGAGGACTCCTGGCGATGTTCTATCTCTTCTACTCTAAAAAATTCACTATTTTTTTTAGGATCACGCGAGTATTGTTTGGACTGTTCCGATATCTTTGTGACAACAACATTGTTCTCGATGCCTCCTGTCATTTAGGGGTTGTGGCAGTGTCCCGGGGAGTTGAGCTCCGAGGTGTTGTCGTCACAAATCTATCGCATCAGTTCTAGAATACTTAAGACGGACGACATCGAAAACTCTTCTATGCGGTTAGTGGTAAGATAACCCCGACATCACCCAGTACTGGGGAGGTAGTTCGGGAGTATTGCCACAACTTGTATAGCAGATGCGTTTCGAAGGTCCAAGGTAAACGGTTTCTGAAAATGACTCGTTATGTGTTGAAGGATGGATACAGCTGGATGTAGGATTAGAGTTGAGTGCGCGGTGCTTCCCCTGTATCCCCAACACCCGATTGCATAACCGAAAACCTTCGGAAATTAATAGGTGGGTTCATCTAGTAGCTCGTAGGCATTCTTCCAACGAATGCATGATATGGAGTTCGGGGTTCAACATTGAGTGAAGTGGTTTTATGGGCGTTGTTCCAATCGGGAGTTGCATCTTAAAGGGTCCTTGGCTATGCTGATCCGGGGATTGCAAAACCCTTTTGTAACACGTTCCATGAGCTTTTAGCACGAACATGTGGAACGAAGCTTCTATCTTGTATTTGTTCTATCTGCTCCTTGTTGTTTTTTATTTACCTTTTGTTCTCCCAAGTGGCTTCTCGAGAAGATTGTTGTACCATTAAACTATGGATTACATTAGTTCATTTTGTTCGAATGTTCTTGTGAAGACTTATGTTGCAATTCTAGCGGTTGATCCAGCTTATATATTTTCAATCAATGGCTAATAGTTGTCATCTCATTCAGGATGGCTCCTAAGAAGGTTCCCAATGCTAACCCAGAGGGTGAAGAAGAGCGTGTTCCTGAACGTCCTCCTTCCCCTCCTCCTCCGTCTGAGGCTTGGAGAGCAATTATGCAAGCGACCAACCAGAACACCCAAATGCTAAAGAAAATGATGCAAAACATTCAAGCCAACCAAGCAAATCAAGGTGGTCATGGGAACCAAGGCCAAGGAAATCTGTTCAATCAACCTCACTTTGCAACCCTCAACCAATTCCTGGCAAACCAATCGAAGCCTTTCAGTTACTGTGTGGATCCGCTAGATGCTGAAGACTGGATAACAGACATCTAGAAGCACTTTGAATGCAGTAACGTGACACCTGAGGATTATGTCATTTGCCGCCTTCCAACTCAAGGATCAAGCTGCTGATTGGTGGCAAAAGTACAAAGATTCCAGAGGTGGTCGTGAGATCTCCTGGATTGACTTCTGCAAGGATTTCCGCTCTCACCACATTCCAACTAGTGTCATTGAAGGCATGCGTGAGCAATTTCACAACCTGAAGCAAGGCACCTGATGGGCCTCTAACCCCTCGTTGGTACCCCAAGTGGAAGGTGTGAGATGCAGTGTTGTGGAAGTTTTCCCCTTAGCAAAGATGCCAAGGATCGAATCCCCAGAGACTCCTAGGTTCAACAAGTAGGTGTCAACTGCTAACGGCGCCAGATATTAGCAATCAACGTGGACCTGCACACAGATACAAATAACTTTGCTCCCAATGAGTACAGAGAGGTTATCAATCCCTCCGGCCTTGTAGTTCACAAAGGATTAAACGCAAATGATAGTAGTGATAGATAATGTTTGCAATAGTAAGTAAAAGCGAAAAGTAAATAGCGGATGTGATCAATGATGGTAATATGGACCGGAGTCTCATGATGTTCACTAGTGATGTCTCTCTCCCAAAAGACGATAAAACAGCTATGTGAGGTAAACGAATTACAGCTGGGCAATTGACAGGACCACGAATGCAAACCAATGCTGACTACATTGCAAGAAAGGTTGAGGTTCAAAGCATGGGCGGTACGCCAAAGTAAGTAGACCGAAATCCATCAATATCTACTACTAATCATCCACCTTGAGATATCTATCTAGAACATCTCGCTGGTATTAAGTTGCGAGTCCCACCCATAGTGTAAACTCAAAGCAACAGACAACTGCATTAAAAGAACTTTGCGTAAAGTAAACAATCCTTGCACCCGCGGGCACAAGCACCGTTGTTTTCCCCCTTGTGGCAACAGCACATCCCCTAGACTCATGTTTCTGTCACTCAAGCTAGTCATCGAGGGGCATGAACCCACAATCAAGCATAACGTTCCCTCTTGGAGTCGCTACGTATTACTTGGCCAAAGCAATAAATAACAACGGAGAACATGCAAGAATTACTTATGAACATAAATATAAAAGAGGTAGATCAAATATATTACTCAATCACAATCTGAACATAATCTCATAATCCATCGGATCCCAGCAAACTCATCATAGCAACAGCATAAGGATTACATATGTGCCTCGATCATGTAGGGCAGCTCACGAGGACTAATTAGTGAAGCACAAGAACGGGAGGAGAACATCACATAGCTACTGGTCATGGACTCATGGTCCAAGGGAGACTACTCACAACTCATCTGGGAGGCGTCCATGGTGGTGGAGAGGCTCCCGATGGTGATCCTCCCCTCCGGCAGGGTGCAGGGAAGAGTTCTCTTGGTGCTCCCGATCTTGGAAGCGGCGGCGGCGGCGGAACAGAGATGAGATCGCGAAAAAGAGTTCCCGTCCCGAGGGTTTCGAAGGACGCTCTAAATATATGCCAAAGGGGGGCACCAGACGGGGCTCGGGGGGCCCAGGCGCCCCCCCGGCGCGGCCCAGGGGGGGCGCGCCGCCAGGGCGCCTGGGGCCCTGGTGGCCCCCCCGGCTGTACTTCGGGCGCAAGGTAGGTTCTGGAACGCTGATTTTTTATATAATTTTTCTGGATTTTTCCTGACAGTTCTCGTAATGTGAAAACCTGAAATACAAAAACAGCCGAAAACAGAAACTGGCACTGGGGTGCACAGGATTAGTAGGTTAGTCCAAATATGATCAAAAGTATATGGAAGTGCATAAATATCATAGCAATATCACCCAAAAGTGGCATGGAGCAAGCAGAAATTATAGATACGTTTTGGACGTATCAACATCCCCAAGCTTAATTCCTGCTCGTCCTCGAGTAGGTAAATGATAACAAGAATAATTTCTGTGGTGACATGCTATTAACCATATAGGACTTTTTACAGTCATATGACAAAAGCTTACTGAGACAATGAATCTGTAGTAATTAAGTTGCCTCACGAGAAAATCACAAATGACTGAAAGTTTTATAATATGAAACTGAAACATCAAGAAGATTTGCAATGAACATGGTGTGCAAATATGATAAAGTGATATCTAGCTTGCCCCCTTTAGTGAAGCAAAACATAAATGCAAGGGCACCTCCTAGGTTTAAGTGATGACTAGATACAATGATTTCAAAATAAACGATATCACAATCATGCAAAAGACAATGCTACTTTGGAACAATGCACATTACACTTAGAATGACAATCATGCTCTCAGTAGTTGGTGCTTGAGGAAATAAGGTGGAGACTCAACATAAAAGTAAAAGAATGGTCATGTGCTAGAGCTTTTTATTTTGAAAACATAGAAGCACTTTTATCAACGGTAGTAGTACTTCATATGTGTCATGCATAAGACATCCTATAAGTTGCAAGCCTCATGCATCGAATACCAATAGTGCTCGCACCTTGCCCTAATTAGCTCGGATTTCCATGGGTTATCATTGCATTACATATGTTTCAACCAAGTGTCACAAAGGGGTACCTCTATGCCACCTGTACAAAGGTCCAATTAGATAAATCGCATTTGATTTCTCGTTTTTGATATATCTCAACTTGAGGACATCCATACCGGGACAACATAGAAAATGGATGATGGACTCCTCTTTAATGCTTAAGCATATTCTCATAAGAGATTGAGGATTAATGTCCAAGCTAAAACTTCCACCATGATGCATGGCTTTGGTTGGCGGCCCAATGTTCTTCTCTAACAATATGCATACTCAACCATTCAACCCATGGCAAATCACCCTTACTTCAGATAAGACGAACATGCATAGCAACTCACATGATATTCAACAAAAGTGTAACAGTTGATGGCGTCCCCAGAAACATGGTTACCGCTCAGCAAGCAACTTATAAGAAATAAGATACATAAGCAACATATTCTTTACCACAATAGTTTTTAAGCTACTTTCCCATGAGCTATGTATTGCAAAGTTAGTCTGCTTAGTACAGGTGGAGGTTAGCAAAAGACTGGGAGCGACCAACTAAGAGAGCAATGACGGTCATAATCATGCAGAGCGACAAAGCAACATTGAATCAGGCATGGAAGTTATATCGCTACTCGGAAATAAAAGATCATCAAGGCTTGACAGACTTTCTTTACAGTCTTAAATATGCGTGAGCATACGCCAAGTCAATCAAAATAAATTCTCAAAGGAAGATATTACTAAACCATACCACATCATAGGCAAACAAATCAAGTTGGTACTCCAATAACACATTGGGAATCCCCCAGCTATTTGAGACTAACCATAAGAAAACCTGAACTACTAAGCGCCATTATGCACGTAGCATCTTTATCATAGATATATCAACCAATGCAACGGAAGCAAACTCTCTTAATAAGATAAGCATGATAATTAAAGAGAGTTCAAGCAACCAACTAAACAAAAGCTCTTTGAAAAGATAAGCATGAATACTAAGAGCTGAGCATGATAGTAGCTATTAAAAGACAAAGAACACACACAACAAAGATATACCTGAAAATTCTATGTTATGTTCTAGGTAGAAGTAGAGCGTGTTTCTCTCCCACATATAGAAAGCTGAGTTCCGACTCGTTATGGAAAACTAAAAAGGAAACTAAAAGCAAGACGCTCCAAGCATAGCACATAACACATGAAGTGATAAAAATATAGCGGAACGAAAGATGAACTGATAATGTTGATGGAGAAGGGGATGCACGGGGGCATCCCCAAGCTTAGACGCTTGAGTCTCCTTGAATATTTCTTGGGGGTGCACGGGGGCATCCCCAAGCTTGAGCGCTTGACACTCCTGAATCTTTTTATCATCTTCCCTCGCACACTTAAGAACTCCCTTCATACATAACTCATCATAATCTGATTAGCGAGGTTAGTACCCTTAATAAAATAATTATACCTTGCTGGAAATAAGGATATTCTTGAAGTTCTACTGTTTCTCAAGATTGCCAAAAGGTTTTTGCAAAGAAAAAGCAAGCTGTTGATTTGCAAAATGAAAGAAAGGCAAAACAGGACAGAATCTGTGAAAAACAGAACAACAGGTAGTAATTGATTTGTTCGGGGAACTTCTGCAACTCAAATCAAAAAACTCAGAACAGAAGCATGAAAGACAATTATATAGAGAACGCTGTCAAAAAAATTCAGACCAAAAAGATGATCTGGTGATTTATACGATTTTTTCTATCCAAGGACATAATCTGTTTCCTGGACAGCACCTCACAACTTTTGAACTTTCTAGCAATTAGAGGCTATACTTGGCACAAATATGAAAAGCAAAGATACAATGATGATGCTACTGTAGTAAAAAACATCAAGACACAACAAAAGAAAAATAAAATTTATTCATGTGGGCTGCCTCCCAAAAGCGCTTTCTTTTATGCCTTTAAGCTAGGCATAATGCATATAGATCAAGTTTTATCAAGAGTAAAAGAATAGCTAGCCCGTACAACGGACTCAAAAGGTAACTTGATCTTATTTCGAGGGAAGTGTTCCATCCCTTTCTTGAGAGGAAACTGAAATTTTATATTACCCTCTTTCATGTCAATGATAGCACCAACGGTGCGTAAAAAGGGACGTCCCAAAATAATTGGACATGAAGGATCACATTCAATATCCATAATAGTGAAATCAACGGGAACATAATTATCATTAACAACGATAAGAACATCGTCGATCCTCCCCAAAGGTTTCTTTATGGAAGAATCAATGAGACGAACACCAAAAGAACAAGAATCATAAGGTTTCAATTTAAGCATATCATATATTCTTTTGGGCATAACAGAGGTACTAGCTCCAACATCACATAATGCATAGCAAGAGAAGTCATTCAATTTAATTTTTATCATGGATCCCAACCATCTTCTAGCTTTCTAGGTATGGAGGCTTCTACTCTGAGTTTCTCCTCCCTAACTTTGATGAGAGCATTAGTGATATGCTCTGTGAAGGCAAGGTTAAGCGTGCTAGTTCGGGGGTCTCTAGACATCTTGTGAAGGAAATCAATAACTTCGGTAAGAGTGCAATTATCAAAATCAAGGTCATTAGCATCAAGTAAAGTGGTAGTAGTGTCCTTTAGGTTCACTTGTTTGGTAGTTTCTATAGTCATAGCATCACCATTAATAGGTCCATTGGGACCAGGAGTACATTGGGTGCTAAGAGTTTGGATATCCTCAACAACTTGGATAGTAGCAATAGTGTGGTGGGTAGGAAGGCTCTTAATTCTATCTTCTTCCTCCCTTTCTCTAGCCCATCTCTCTTTAAGTTTAGCCATCATCCTAATGTTTTCATTAATTTGCACTTGAATAGCATTTATAGGAGTGACTTCCTTCTCCTCAAGAGGAGAAGTTTTAATTTTTAGCAATTTTACCTCATTGGCTAAATGGTCTACCTTAAAAGAAAGATCATCTAGTTTATGTAGTTTTTCTTCTACACTCTTATTAAAGGCTTTTTGGGTAGTGATGAAACTTTAAGCAAAATCTCTAGTTCAGTAGTGGAGTTCTTGGTGATAGGATAAGCATTGTTGTTCCCATAGGAATTAGAGGGGAACGGTCTAGGATTGCTACCAAAGTTACTCCTATAAGCATTGTTGTTAAAATTGTTTCTAGAGATAAAGTTCACATCTACTTGTTCTTGAGCAATCAAAGAATTTAAAGGAACATCGGGAGGATCAACAGAAGATTGCTTCGAAAGTAGAGACATGATCAAGTCAACTTTTTCATTTAAGGAGGAAATCTCCTCGACAGAGTTTACCTTCCTACCTGTTGGAGCGCGTTCGGTGTGCCATTGGGAATAGTTGGTCATCATCTCATCGAGAAGCTTTGTGGCAGCACCAAGTGTAGTTGACATAAAAGTTCCTCCGCGGCCGAATCTAACAAGTTCCGCGAGGTAAAGTTCAAGCCTGCATAAAAAGTTTGGATAACCATCCAAGTAGTCAAACCATGAGTAGGGCAGTTCTTGATAAGAGACTTCATACGTTCCCAAGCTTGGGCAACGTGTTCATTATCCAATTGTTTAAAATTCATTATGTTACTTCTAAGTTGGATAATTTTAGCAGGTGGATAGTATTTTCCGATAAAAGCATCTTTGCACTTGTCCCATGAATCTATGCTATTTCTAGGCAAAGACTGAAACCATATTTTAGCTCCTCCTCTCAAGGAGAAAGGAAAAAGCTTGAGCTTAACAATATTACCATCTATTTCTTATTACTTTTACATATCACAAAGTTCAACAAAGTTGTTTAAGTGTAAAGCAGCATCATCTCCAGCACCGGAGAATTGATCTTTCATGACTAAGTTCAGTAAAGCAGGTTTAATTTCATATGAAGGTGCTGAAGTGGCAGGTGTAGTGATAGGTGTGCTGATAAAGTCATCGTTGTTGTGACTGGTGAAGTCACACAACTTGGTGTTCTCGGTGGAACCCATAGTAGCAAGCAAGCAAGATAACTATTTTTGTGATTTTCGATAAAAGGTACTAAAGCAAAACTGAAAGGTAAACTAACAAGACTAAAAAGCAAAGGTAAAAGATAGCATGCAACTCCCCTATCCTGAAGAGTGGAGTCCCCGGCAACGGCGCCAGAAAAACTCCTTGATGGGCCTCTAACCCCTCGTTGGTTACCCCAAGTGGAAGGTGTGAGATGCAGTGTTGTGGAAGTTTTTCCCTTAGCAAAGATGCCAAGGATCGAATCCTCACAGACTCCTAGGTTCAACAAGTAGGTGTCAACTGCTAACGGCGCCAGATATTAGCAATCAACATGGACTTGCACACAGATACAAATAACTTTGCTCCCAACGAGTACAGAGAGGTTGTCAATCCCTCCGGCCTTGTAGTTCACAAAGGATTAAACGCAAATGATAGTAGTGATAGATAATGTTTGCAATAGTAAGTAAAAGTGAAAAGTAAATAGCGGATGTGATCAATGATGGTAATATGGACCGGAGTCTCATGATGTTCACTAGTGATGTCTCTCTCCCAAAAGACGATAAAACAGCTATGTGAGGTAAACGAATTACAGCTGGGCAATTGACAGGACCACGAACGCAAACCAATGCTGACTACATTGCAAGAAAGGTTGAGGTTCAAAGCATGGGCGGTACGCCAAAGTAAGTAGACCGAAATCCATCAATATCTACTACTAATCATCCACCTTGAGATATCTATCCAGAACATCTCGCTGGTATTAAGTTGCGAGTCCCACCCATAGTGTAAACTCAAAGCAACAGACAACTGCATTAAAAGAACTTTGCGTAAAGTAAACAATCCTTGCACCCGCGGGCACAAGCACCGTTGTTTTCCCCCTTGTGGCAATAGCACATCCCCTAGACTCATGTTTCTGTCACTCAAGCTAGTCATCGAGGGGCATGAACCCACAATCAAGCATAACGTTCCCTCTTGGAGTCACTACGTATTACTTGGCCAAAGCAATAAATAACAACGGAGAACATGCAAGAATTACTTATGAACATAAATATAAAAGAGGTAGATCAAATATATTACTCAATAACAATCTGAACATAATCTCATAATCCATCGGATCCCAGCAAACTCATCATAGCAACAACATAAGGATTACATATGTGCCTCGATCATGTAGAGAAGCTCACGAGGACTAATTAGTGAAGCACAAGAATGGGAGGAGAACATCACATAGCTACTGGTCATGGACTCATGGTCCAAGGGAGACTACTCACAACTCATCAGGGAGGCGTCCATGGTGGTGGAGAGGCTCCCGATGGTGATCCTCCCCTCCGGCAGGGTGCCGGGAAGAGTTCTCCTGGTGCTCCCGATCTTGGAAGCGGCAGCAGCGGCAGAACAGAGATGAGATCGCGAAAAAGAGTTCCCGTCCCGAGGGTTTCGAAGGACGCTCTAAATATATGCCAAAGGGGGGCACCAGACGGGGCTCGGGGGGCCCAGGCGCCCCCCCGGCGCGGCCCAGGCGGGGAGGGGGGGGGGCGGGCGCCGCCAGGGCGCCTAGGGCCCTGGTGCCCCCCCCCCCCGGCTGTACTTCGGGCGCAAGGTAGGTTCTGGAATGCTGATTTTTTTATATAATTTTTCTGGATTTTTCCTGACAGTTCTCGTAATGTGAAAACCTGAAATACAAAAACAGCCGAAAACAGAAACTGGCACTGGGGTGCACTGGATTAGTAGGTTAGTCCAAATATGATCAAAAGTGTATGGAAGTGTATAAATATCATAGCAATATCACCCAAAAGTGGCATGGAGCAAGCAGAAATTATAGATACATTTTGGACGTATCAACACCATGTCCGTCTACCAATACAATGTCAAGTTCCAGAATCTCGCTCGCTATGCCAAGCAAGACATCCCAGATGCCAAGAGCAAGATTTATCAGTTCCGTGGTGTTCTGAAGGATGAACTCCAACTAGCTCTCACCTTGTTCGAGCCAGTTGAATTTGACCAATTCTACAATATGGCTCTTAAGCAAGAGGCAGCCCAGCTCAAGATTGAAGCTTCCAAAAAGAGGATCAGAGATGCTGTCCACTCCTCCTCTTCTTCCCAAGTGGTTGCAAAAAGCAGCAGAAGTTCTGGCTTCCGCCTCCTCCAGTGCTCCGTCCTCCAAACAAAAACAAGCACTCAGGTGGCCGTGGTTTCTCCCACCCACCCAACCCAAGCAATCATTCCAAGCCTCAGTTTCAAGCTTCAAGATCGAGTGGTCCTTATCACCGTCCTCTCTCAGAAGTGGTTTGCAACAAGTGCACTCAGAAGGGTCACTATGCTAACAAGTGCCCCAACCCAAGGCGCCTTCCGCCTCCTCCACCAGTCAGCACTGCTATTGTCAAGCACAATCCCAAGGTTGTAAGAGTGAATCTGATGAATGCAGCTCAAGCAGAGAATTCTTCAGATGTGATACTTGGTAACCTTCCAGTCAACCTTAAACCTGCTAAAGTTTTGTTTGGTTCGGGTGCATCACATTCTTTCATGTCATATCCATTTGCATCCAAGCACAATGTGGGCATAGTGGCTTTACCAAGGGAGTTATGAATTACTTCTCCGGGAAAGCAAATGAATTCTAGCTTGTATGCTCCGGATATATCTATTCATATGGGTGATTACAGTTTTCCGGTTTCTCCGGTTATTCTTGGCAACTCTGACATTGATCTTAGTCTTGGGATGGATTGGCTTTCCAAGCATGATGCACACATTGATTGTGCGAATAAGGAAGTCAAGCTTACTCATCCTGACGAAGACGTGATTATCTTCGCCTCTCGAGATAACACAATCAGGCTATTCTCTCTCAATGACAAGGGTGAGATTAATGCCATCTCTCAGATTCCGGTGATCAATGAGTATGAAGATGTTTTCCCTGAAGAGCTTCCAGGCATGCCTCCGCATCATCAAGTTGAATTCGTCATTGAACTCGAACCCGGTACCGAGCCAGCATGCCGGCTTCCGTACAACCTTTCCCCTGATGAGTTGAAGGAGCTGAAGAAACAACTCGATGAGCAAGAGCGTATGGGTCTAATCAGGCCTAGCACTTCTCCCTGGGGCTGTGGTGTTCTATTTGTTAAGAAGAAGGATGGCACAGAACGCCTTTGCGTTGATTACCGGCCATTGAACAAGAAGACAATAAAGATCAAAGTATCCGCTCCCCAATATCAATGAATTGTTCGAGCAGCTCAAAGAAGCAAAGGTGTTCTCAAAGCTCGATCTCCGGATGGGTTACCACCAGATCTGTATCCGTGAAGAAGATATTCCCAAGACCGCATTCAGAACGAGTTTTGGCTCTTATGAATATACGATTATGTCTTTTGGCCTCGCAAATGCTCCACCCACCTTCTCAAGGATGATGCACTTCATATTCAACCCCTACATCAATGAATTTGTTCTCGTCTATCTGGATGACATCTTGGTATTCTCCAAGAATGAAGAAGACCATGTCAAGCACCTCCGTTTGGTCTTGGACAGGCTTCGCGAACACAAGTTCTATGCGAAGTTCTCCAAATGTGAATTCTGGTTGGATAAAGTCTTATATCTTGGCCATATCATCCCTTTCGAGGGTATTTCTGTGAACCCTGAGAAAGTTGAAGCTATTGTCAACTGGGAACCCCCGCAGAATGTCAAGCAACTCCGAAGCTTCCTTGGTCTCGCTAGCTATTGCAGAAGGTTCGGTGAGAACTTCTCCAAGATTGCCAAGCCTCTTTCCAACCTGTTGCAGAAGAATGTCAAGTACTCATGGACTCCTGATTGTGATGTGGCATTCAAAACATTCAAAGAGAAGCTCATTTCTGCTCCGGTTCTTACTCCCCCGGATGAGTCCAAGCCCTATGAAGTCTTTTGTGATGCTTCTTTACAAGGACTTGGTGGTGTTCTCATGCAAGACAGGAAGATTGTCGCATACACTTCTCGTTAGTTGAAACCAAATGAGAAGAATTACCCCACACATGATCTCGAGCTAGCAGCAGTTATACATGCCTTGATCACGTGGAGACACCTTCTGTTGGGCATAAACGTGGACATCTTCACCGATCACAAGAGCTTGAAGTACATCTTCACACAGCCAAACCTGAACCTTCGCCAGACTCGTTGGGTTGAGATGATCCAAGAGTATGATCCAAACATTGAATACACACCTGGCAAGGCCAATGTCATTGCAGATGCCTTGAGCAGAAAGGCATACTGCAACAGTCTCCTTCTCAAACCGTTCCAGCCTGAACTTTGTGAATCATTCAGGAAGCTCAACCTCCAAGTTGTTCCGCAAGGCTTTCTTGCAAACCTTCAAGTTGCTCCTACCTTGGAAGATCAGATCTGTGAGGCCCAACTAAGTGATTCTATGGTGCAGAAAGTGAAACATGGTATTGCTAAGGGTACTCCCAAGTACAAGAGCTATCGCGTTGATGAGAAAGACACCTTGTTCTTTGACGACAGAATTGTCGTTCCCAAGGGTGATCACAGGAAGCTCATAATGATCGAAGCACATGACTCCCTCCTCTCGATTCATCCCAGAAGTTCTAATATGTACCAAGACCTCAAGCAATCATACTGGTGGAATCGAATGAAAAGGGAGATTGCCCAATTCGTGAATGAATGTGATGTCTGCAGAAGAGTGAAGGCAGAGCATCAACGTCCAGCCGGTCTCCTTCAACCTCTACCTATTCCCGAGTGGAAATTTGATCACATTGAGATGTATTTCGTTACTGGGTTTCCTAAGTCCAAGAAGGGGAATGATGCTATCTTTGTACTGATTGACAAGCTAACTAAAGTAGTACATTTCCTTCCCGTCAAAGAATCCATCAACGCAGCTCAACTGGTAGAGCTATACACTTCCAGAATTGTTTCGTTGCATGGCATTCCTCAAGTCATCTCCTCAGACCATGGAAGTTTGTTCACATCCAAGTTCTGGGACTCCTTTCAGTCAGTCATGGGCACGAAGATTCGTTTCAGCACTGCATTTCACCCTTAGACTAGTGGGCAAGTCGAAAGAGTGAACCAGATCCTCGAAGACATGCTGAGAGCTTGTGTCATCTCTTTTGGCATGAAGTGAAAAGATTGTCTCCCGTTTGCCGAAGTCTCTTACAACAACAGCTTCCAAGCAAGTGCCGGCAAAGCTCCTTTTGACATACTCTATGGCAGAAAGTGTCGTGCCCCGCTCAACTGGTCCGAGACTGGTAAACATCAACTTCTTAGCAATGATTTGATCTCAGAAGCCGAAGAAATGTGCAAAGTCATACGTGAGAATCTCAAAGCCGCTCAGTCGCGTCAAAAGAGTTACTATGACGGCAAGCATCGTGATTTGTCCTTTGACATTGGAGATCATGTCTATCTCCGTGTTTCTCCTATGAAAGGCACCCAAAGATTCGGTATCAAAGGAAAGCTTGCTCCGAGATACGTGGGCCCTTTCAAGATTCTTGGCAAAAGAGGCGATCTAGCCTACAAACTCGAGCTTCCCTCCAACTTTGCAAATGTTCATGATGTGTTTCACGTGTCTCAACTCCGCAAGTGCTTCAAGACACCTGAACGCACCATTCCATTCGAGGAGATTGATCTTCAACAAGACTTGTCTTATCGTGAGCACCCTGTTGCTATTCTTGAGGAAACTGAGCGCAAAACCCGCAACAAGTCCATCAAGTTCTTGAAAGTTAAGTGGTCACACCATACCGACCAAGAAGCTACGTGGGAACGAGAAGATCACCTTCGTTCCGAGTATCCTTCCTTCTTCCAGTCCTAGATCTCGGGACGAGATCTTTTTGAAGTGTAGGAGAGTTTGTAACACCCCATATGTAACACTTTCCAATAATGGCAATAAAGCTTTCTCAATTGATCCTTGTCATTATCCTTGGGGGTTCTTCTCATTTTATTTTTTGCATTGCCATATCATTTATTATTTTGCATCCTTGCATTGCTTCATCATCATAGCATCATGGCATCATAGTTTACTTTCTTGTTGAGTGAGAGTGAGGCCTTGTGTATGTTGTGTGTGTGGGTTCTAGCTATGCCTAGCTAAACCCTAACCCCTCTTCTTCTTCTTCTTCTTCTTCTTCTTTCTTTTCTTTTTCTGTCCATTCTTTACCCCTTTGTGCAAGCCACCTAGCCAATACCATTGATGTTCTTTCTTTTCCTATAATTCTTGCACCATGCCTACAACCTCTCCACCAAATATCACCCTATTTTGAAAATGATTTCGTTCGGTTTTAAAATGACAAGAGTTTGAACCATATTCAAACTCCTTTTATTTTTCTGCCTCCAAAAATGTCCAAGTCAATTTTATTAAATAAGGCATAAATCACTGAGCATGGGGATATTTTTCTTTTACCCTAAATCTTCTCCTTTTATCCTGTGCTTTCCTTTTTCTTTCTGTCTGAAGAAATAAAGAAAAAGGAAACCAGCAGCAGCTGGCAGAGTGGCCTGGGCCTCCTCCTCCTTCTCTCTCCCCCAGGCGCAGCTTCTCCCCCCACAGTTGTGCAGCCCATCTCTCCTGCAGGCCCAGCCAACAGGCCACAACAGTCACGCCGTGGCTTTTCTCCCCCCTGGCCCCACCTGTCTGTCTCTCACCCCGCGCCTCCGTCTTCCTCCGTCAGCGCAAAGCCGAGCAGCGCGCGCTCACCGTCGTGCCGTGAACTCACGGACGTCAAGGCCTCGTGCCCCGAGCCCCCCATTTAAACCCGAAGCTTGTCCTCTCCCTCTCTCTAGGTTTCCCCTTCCTCCTCTCGCCCCTGGAGAGCCCAACACCACCAGATCTGCCGCCCCAGTCGACACCCGAGCGCATCTGAGAGCGCCATCTCGTTGCCGGCGAGCCCCTCGTCGACCTTAGCCTCGCCAACGGTGTCCTTCTGCTTCCACGATGTCGACTCCTTCGACTACGTCGCCTACGCGGACCCGATCGCCTCCACGTCGAGCTCTTCTTCCTCTTCTTCATCTCCGGTGGCCGTACCTGTTCGAGAGCCGCCGCCGTCGATTCCATCCACGCCTGAGCCAGCCGAGCTCTTCTCCATGCTCGTGGTGAGCTCCTCTCTCTCCCCGTACCTTTTCTCCCTTCATGCGCGTCCTCTAGGCCCTAGTTCTCCGAGCGCCTGATACGTCCAAAACGTATCTATAATTTCTGCTTGCTCCATGCCTTTTTTTGTGTGATATTGCTATGATATTTATGCACTTCCATACACTTTTGATCATATTTGGACTAACCTACTAATGGTTGCAAAAGTGCACAATGTTCTTGTTTTACACTTTATTGTGTAGGAATTACTTGGAAATGGACAAAAACGCAAAAGGAGTCGTATTGGAGTAGGACTCTGACTTTCCTGAAATCTGTCTGAGAACGTTTTCTAAAATGATCACGTTCCGTCCCGAAGACGACGTCAAACGGAAAAAGTCTAGTTGCGAAAGTTGTGGGGAATTTCGAGGCGATGCTTCTGGATATAAAATTCGTCCAAATCGGAGTCCGGACGGCCGAGTAAAGCCCGTTTTACTGAGGCCCAAAATCTGATGACGGGAATCCGAAATTCTATATAAAGAGAGGAAACCTAGGTCACCAAGGGCCACAAATTTTCCTTCTCCCAAGCTGCCATCTTGGAGGGGAGGACCAGCACCATTGCAGCACCATCCACAAGGAAGAAGGGGGGCCAAGGAGCCGCTGCCTCCTAGGGCCGCCGCCGTCTCCTCCCAGCCGCCGCCGCCTCCGTGGCCGCCGCCGGCCGCCGCCTCCTCGCGGGGCTGTACCTCTCCATCAACACCACCATCAAGATCCTCCTTACCATGTCCATGTGTGAGTAGTCTCCTCCGGGGCTGAGGGCTTGTACGTGTAGCTATGTGGTTATCTCTCTCTCCCATGATGTGATCTTCGTTGTGATCATAGGCTATGTTAATCTAGGGTGATTCCATGATATTTCCCCTTCCTCTATGTATTGGATTGATGTACTCACTTGTCTTTATCTAGTACTCCCTCCGTAAACTAATATAAGAGCATTTAGATTACTACTTTAGTAATCTAAACACTCTTATATTAGTTTACAGAGGGAGTATAATTCCCGAGACCAAAGTGACAGCGGTCTATTGGACATGGATTAGAAAAATATTTTCATGAGTGATTTCCTCTTTTGTGTGTTGATTGAAGATTGAGAGTCTCTTGGTGCTTGTCTTTGACTATCCTTTAGATATGTTGTGGTGATTGTGGTACTCTCTTTGGATGGCCGCGGTGACATTGGGAAATCCATAGATTGAGAAACTACGAACTTTGAGGTGTGCTTTTGTAGCCCTACATAATTCTCGTCCTCTCTTGACCACAAAGGAATGACCTCCGGGTGCGTCTCCATTGCATGTTTTATGGGAAATATCATGTGATTCGATTATGTTAATGTCGTTGGGAGTTGCCTCTAGTGAAAGTATGATCCCTAGGCCTTGTTTCCACCATTGCAATACCATTTGTGCTCACGTTTACCACTTGTTTGATTGCTGCACTTTTTATTACAGATTTATATTACTTTGCTTTGCCACTTCTATCATCCATATCACTTGCCATTTAACATCTCTTCGCCGAACTAGTGCACCTATACAACTCCTAGTTGTATTAGGTGTGTTGGGGACACAAGAGACTTCTTGTATCTTAGTTGCAGGGTTGCTTGAGAGAGACCATCTTCAACCTCTACTTCCCTGAGTTCGATTAACCTTAGGTCATCCACTTGAGGGAAATTGCTGCTGTCCTACAAACCTCTGCGCTTGGAGGCCCAACATAGTCTACAAGAGTAGAAGCGTGTGTAGACATCAGCGCCCGAGCGCATTACCGTCGGACCTCGTCGCCGGTGAGTGTTCCGACCCCTCTAGGCCGTGTTCTTCTGTCCATTCTCTTCGCCTCGTCGTGTAGGTGCCGCCTGTGTTGTCGTCGTTCCACTAGGGCCTCTGCATCGCCTCGCCGATGCTCCGTCGTCGCCGTTCTGTCGTTGCTCCCCGTCGGCGTTGTAGTAGTCGCTAGGTGCTGCAAGCGCTTTAGTTGGATGCGGAACTCTTCCAGGAGCCATCCGCACCAGTCCGCCGCCTCGTGTGGTCGCCGGAGTAGCTCCGACGAGCCCAGCGCTTCCCCTGTTTCTGCTTCTGCTGCTTAGTCTTCAGATATGCTACCTGTTCTCTGTCAAGTTTCGTTCAGTAGCGCAGTGGTTTGTGCTCCGTCAGTTAAGCGAGAGGTCGCATGTTCGATTCCTCGCGGCGCAGGTGGTTTCGCCCCTTTTTGTTTTTCTTGTGTGGCTGACAGGCATGCCCCACCTGCCAGCCACTCAGCTGCTTCCCAGCCCCCACGCGCACCCACTGTTGCCAGCTCAGCCAGCCGGGCCCCATCTGTCAGTGGCCGTGGCTAGATGAGTCTGGGTCACTCTGGACCCTGGCGCTTGTATTGTTTTTTTCTTTTCTGTTTTGAGTTTTCTTTTTCTTTTTCGGTTTTTCTTGTTTATTTAATATCTGTGAATATATGTTTTTGATGAAAATGAGTTCTATATGAAAAGTGCTTAGAATTTTATGTAGATTCTGAATATGCTGTTTGTTGCCATGTTTAAAAACATTTAAAGTGCTGTTTGAATTTAAACTTGTTTTAAATATGCTTAAACTTGCAAAATTCATAACTAAATATCTACAACTCCAAATTTAACAAACTTTATATGCATTTGGGGTAAAAATGTGTAGAATATTTTGGTGTTGTTGTTTAGCATGCTTGACAACTCTATCACAGAAGTTTTCCAGATCTGTCCCAAATGCAAATAAATTAATATGGGAGTTTCTTGATATTGTTGTTATTTATTTCTAGCCCATTTAAATGTGCTAGCATGTTGCTGGAATGTTAGTTGCACCCTTGCCATGTTAACCAACCCCTTTAAACTTGTTGGGTGGTTGTTTGAAAAATCAACATAATCATGTTGGTTGATCCTTTGCTTGTTTCATTCTTGTGTATGATCTTGTTGGATGTGATGTGGTTGCACTCTTGTGACCCTAGGCCATGCATCATTTCTTTCCATGTTCATATGCTCAATGTTCATGCATCATGTGGTTGAGCACTACATGTTAATTGATTTTGTTCCGTTGTTGCATTGTTGTGTTTGGTTAGAGCCCAGTGACGATACGGAGTACGAGGTTTCTACCGAGGTTAAGTGTGAGGAGCAAGGTTACGATCCCGCCGTGGAATCAACAGGCAAGATGACCTTACCCAGATATCACTACTATCTTTGCCTATGCTAGATGTCTTGCTCTTTAGCTTATTGCCTCGATGCCTATGACTGTTTGTCAGCCTCCTATTGTTATCATGAAACTCTCTAACCACCCACCTAGCAAACCATTGATTGGCTATGTAAGCATCACTCAGCTCCTCTTATAGCGTTGTTAGTTGCAGGTGAAGATATGAAGATTCTTGCTTCATGATGAAGTTATTGTTGGGATATCACAATATATAATCTGTTAAACTAAATCATCTATATATTGGTAATGGGTGGAAGGCTAAGCCTCTTGCTTGGTGTTTTGTTCCACTCATGCCACCCTAGGAACCGTTTAAACCGGTGTTATGTTCCTTGATTTTGCGTCCCTAACACGGTTGGGGTTTATGGGCCCCCCTTGATAACACCCTTAGCGCTAAAGCTTTTCCAGCAAGGCCCAACATTGGTTTTACATTTGCCTAATAACTAAAACTTGCATAGGGAGTTATAAACCCGGGTTCTGAATCAACAACCCGGGCCAGTGCTCCCCATGAGTGTTGGTCCAAACTGGGCGTGCTGCGGGGCCACCTCGGAGAAACTCAAGGGCTGGTAAAAACACGTAGCTTGTCCCATCCGGTCGTGGCCTTAGACGAGATACGTGCGGCTACTATAAGGGTGTCGGCACGCCAGGAGGTCTTGCTGGATTAGTTTTACCTATGTCGGTATATCTTGAGCACGGGATTCTGAGAATACTCTAGTCTTCCCACTTTGGAGTTGCGACTCCACAGATCGTGAGCTTGTGATGGGCTAAGTTGGGACACCCCTGCAGGGTTTGATCTTTCGAAAGCCGTGCCCGCGGTTACGTGGCAGATGGGAATTTTTAATATCCGATTGTAGAAAACTGGACACTATGTTCATAATACACTACCAGCGTGAGTAACCGTGACGGTCGCTTTCCGAAGGGGTTCGGGAAGTGAACACGGTGGGGTTATGCTTGACGTGCTTAGTTAGGATCACTTCATGATCACTTTGACGATCGTTGGCACTTTCTCTCCTCGCTCTAAACATGTAAGCTAGTGCTAGTGCTACTGCAACCTTGTTTTCAGCCTTGTTCCACACCTAAGGCTTGATAGTATTGCTACCCGGGAACGGGATTGCTGAGTCCTTCGTGGCTCATAGATTCTACACAACACCAAATACAGGTACTGTCGAGAACTACACAGCTTGTGGTTCAGAGTTGTATTGGGAGTTCGATGAAGAACGTGGGCGATACTACGTGTCTTACCCAGAGGATCAGTAGGGCTCTTACTAGGATGATCGGGACCTTGTGTTGATTTATTTATGGTATCTTTCATTTGGATCTTCGTCCGTAGTCAGACTATGATGTTATTGGATGATGTATGTTGATGTATTACATTGTGCGACGTGGCGAGTGTAAGCCAACTACTCTTTTACATTTTCATCCCCTCTTTTACATGAGTTGTGCAAAGATACCATACTTGAGATCATTCTAGTATGAGATTATGCCTTTAAGTCGTGCCTCGACACGTAGGAGGTATAGTCTCATACTGGGCATTACACTTGGCCTTGGATTCTTCGCCCCTCCGGAGCGCCTTGCCGAGGCCGCTTCTGAGGGGGTCTTGACGCCGTTCTCCTCGCGAGGCTTAGCCCCCTCGCGAGGGTCATGGACAGCTGGCCGATCAGCTTGGCCGTACCAGGCCGCTTGTAGGAGCGCGTCGCGGCCGGCAGACAGGCAAGTCTGGGTACCCTGGTTCCCAGGACGCCGACAGTAGCCCCCGGGCCCAAGGCACGCACGGAGTTGGCTTCGGGGCAAAGCCTTAGTCGAGGACAAAGCGCCGCGAGCCCCAAAAAGGCTGCGGGCCAGGCTGGCGCGTGACGGTTGGATGGGACGCGGGCGACCCCGCTCCCCACGCCGTCTCGACAATCGTGCGTCTTGACAAAAAGGGGCCGTCTCCGCTTGGGGAGTTATCGCTCCCCTTCCTTCCTGCTCGGATTTCTCCCTCCTACGCCTCCTGCCTTCCTAAATCGCCGGCGTCCTTCGGCTCTTTCAGCAATAGAGAAGAGGAACAAGGGTGCTGCGGCGGCGTCCGGATCTGCTTCTTCCCTTGAGGCGGCGCTCGAGGAGTCCTCCATCACCAACAAGGAGGACTACTCAGAGGTCCAACCTTTCTTGTCGAGCGTCCACAACGAGCACGGCCCGACACGGATCTGGGCCGGATCCACCATGACGCGGACCCTGCCGAAGTCCTGCTACCCCTTCTTCCTCCATAGCATCTCCGTGGGGCTCGTGCCACCCTTATCCGAGTTCTTCTACGCCATCCTAGAACATTACCAGGTGCACACTCTCCACATCCAGCCTCGCTCCATCTTCGTCCTGTCTCTCTTCGCCTTTTACTGTGAGGCGCTCGTGGGGGTGAGGCCGATGCTACTTCTTGAGCTTACGTTGTATTCCCTTGAAGAGGAAAGGGAGATGCAACACAGTAGCGTAAGTATTTCCCTCAGTTTTTGAGAACCAAGGTATCAATCCAGTAGGAGACCACGCGCGAGTCCCTCGCACCTGCACAAACAAATAAGAACTTTGCAGCCAATGCGATAAGGGGTTGTCAATCACTTTACGGTCACTTACGAAAGTGAGATCCGATAGAGATGATAGTTTATATTTTTGGTATTTTTAGTTTAATAAAACAGCAAATAAAAGCGGTAAAGTAAAGTAGATGTAGATTGATATGTTGAGAATAGACCCGGGGGCCATAGTTTTCTCTAGTGGCTTCTCTCATGATAGCGATATTCTACTGCGGGTAAACAAATATCTTTCGAGCAATTGATAGAAAAGCGAATAATTATGAGACTATCTAGGCATGATCATTGTATATAGGCATCACGTCCGAGACAAGTAGACCGACTCCTGCCTGCATCTACTACTATTACTCCACACATCGACCGCTATCCAGCATGCATCTAGTGTATTGAGTTCATAAGAATAGAGTAACGCCTTAAGCAAGATGACATGATGTAGAGGGATAAACTCAAGCAATATGATATGAACCCCATCTTTTTGTCCTCGATGGAAACAATACAATACATGCCTTGCTGCCCCTACTGTCACCGGGAAAGGACACCGCAAGATTGAACCCAAAGCCAAGCACTTCTCCCATTGCAAGAACTATAGATCTAGTAGGCCAAACCAAACCAAAAATTTGAAGAGACTTGCAAGGATATTATGAGCACACATAAAACGTTCAGAGAAGAACCAAATATCTTTCAGAGATAACCTTGATCATAAACTCACAATTCATCGGATCTCGACAAACACACCGCAGAAAGAGATTACATCGAATAGATCTCCTCGAAGACCGAGGAGAACTTTGTATTGAGATCCAGAGAGAGAGAAGAAGTCATCTAGATACTAGCTATGGACCTGAAGGTCTGTGGTAAACTACTCATAACTCATGGTTAGGGTGATGATGATGATAATGAAGGCCTCCGTGATGGATCCCCCTCCCGGAACAGGCTCCAAGATGGGATCTCCACGGGAACAGAAGCTACGGCGGTGAATTAGGGTTTTCTATCTGTTCATGGAGTTTCTGGCGTGCGTGGGCTTATATAGGAAGAAGGAGGGCACCGGGGGCCACTTGAGAAGGCCTCAAGGCAGGGGGGCACGCCCTGGGAAGGGGGGCGTGCCCCCACCCTCGAGGGCACCTCCTCGATCCGCTGACGTGGTTCTCAAGCTTCCTGTGCGTGATTTTCTCCAAAAATATCTCTCGCGAAGGTTTCTTTCCGTTTGGACTCCGTTTGATATTCTTTTTCTGCAAAACCCTGAAATAGGCAAAAACAGCAATCTGGATTGGGCCTTTGGGTTAGTAGGTTAGTCCCAAAAATGATATAAAAGTTAATTATAAAGCCCATTAAACATCCAAGACTTCATAAATAAAAGCATGGAACAATAAAAAATTAATAGATACGCTGGAGACGTATCAAGCATCCCCAAGCTTAATTCCTGCTCGTCCTCGAGTAGGTAAATGATAAAGAAAGAATTTTTGATGTGGAATGCTAACCAATATAGTTTTTCAATGTAATTCTCTTAATTTTGGCATGAATGTTCAGATATAAAAGATTCAAGATAAAAGTCTATATTGACATAAGAAATAACAATACTTCAAGCATACTAACAAAGCAATCATGTCTTCTCAAAATACTATGGCTAAAGAAAGTTATCCCTACAAAATCATATAGTGTTGGCTATGCTCCATTGTTATCACACAAAAATATTCATATCATGCACAACCCCGATTTCAGCCAAGCATTTGTTTTCATACTCTATCTTTTCAAACCTTTCAACTTTCACGCAATACATGAGTGTGAGCCATGGATATAGCACTATGGGTGGCATAGAGGTGGTTGTGGAGAAGACAAAAAGGAGGGAGATAGTCTCACATCGACTGTGCATATCAACGGGCTATGGAGATACCCATCAGTAGATATCAATGTGAGCGAGTAGGGATTGCCATGCAACGGATGCACTAGAGATAAATATGAATGAAATCTCAACAAAAAAAACTAGTGGGTGTGCATCCAACTTGCTTGCTCACGAAGACCTAGGGCGTTTGAGGAAGCCCATCGTTGGAATATACAAGCCAAGTTCTATAATGAAAAAAAATCCCACTAGTATATGAAAGTGACTAAGCATGAGTCTCTCTACAACGAAGAACATGGTGCTACTTTGAAGCACAAGTGTGGAAAAAGGTAGTAGCAATTGTCCCTTTTTTTGGGCCTTTCTTTTTTTTCTTTGGCCTTTCTCTTTTTTTTGTGCGGAGGGGCTTTATAGATTTAGCCTTTCCTCCCATGGGACAATGCTCAAATAATGATGATCATCACACTTTCATTACAACTCGATATTACAACTCGATACTAGAACGACAAAGTATGACTCTATATGAATGCCTCCGACGGTGTACCGGTATGTGCAATGAAACAAGAGTGACATGCATAACAATTATGCATGGTGGCTTTGCCACAAATACGATGTCAACTACATGATCATGCAATGGCAATATGACAATATGATGCATGTCATATGAACGGAACGGTGGAAAGTTGCATGGCAATATATCTCGGAATGACTATGGAAATGCCTTGATAGGTAGGTATGGTGGCTTTTTTGAGGAACAATATGGTGGCTATTTTGAGGAAGGATACATAGTGGGTTTATGGCACCGACAAAAGTTGCGCGGTACAAGAGAGGCTAGCAATGGTGGAAGGGTGAGAGTGCGTATAATCCATGGACTCAACATTAGTCATAAGAAATCATATACTTATTGCAAAAATCTATGAGTCATCAAAACAAAGTAATCAACGCATGCTCCTAGGGGGGAGGTTGGTAGGAGTTAACCATCGCGCGCCCCCGACCTCCACACAAAGGTTGGCACTCTACGAATACCTCATGCTCTAACTTCGTCACATAGCGGTTCACCATACGTGCATGATACGGGAATCGCTAACCTTAACACAAGTATTTCTCAATTTCATAATAACTCCACTAGCATGACTTTAATATCACTATCCTCATATCTCAAAACAATTATCAAGCATCCAACATCTCATTCTATTCAATGCACTTGGTGTGATTTTTTTTACTACATTGACATTGGATGTCTATCATGTGAAGACTAGTTCTTTTAGACTAAACACAATACCATGCTGTTTTAATAGAATCTCAAATATATATAAGTGAAGCATGAGAGTTCAACAATTTCTACAAAATATTACCACCACCGTGCTCTAAAAGATATAAGTGAAGCACTAGAGCAAAAACTATTCAACTCAAAAGATATAAGTGAAGCACATAGAGTGTTCTAATAATTTCTAGGCCATATTTAACTCTCTCAAATAGGTGTGTCCAGAAAGGATGATTGTGGCAAACTAACAAGCAAAGACTCAAATTATACAAGATGCTCCAAGCAAAACACATAACATGTTGCGAATAAAAATATAGCTCCAAGTATAGTTACCGATGGATGAAGACGAAAGAGGGGACGCCTTCCCGGGGCATCCCCAAGCTTGGGTTTTTGATTATCTTGAATTTACTTGGGGTGCCATGGGCATCCCCAAGCTTATGCCTTTGCTACTCCTTGTTCCATAGTCCATCAAAGCAATACTCAAAACTTGAAAACTTCACAACACAAAACTTAGACAGAAATTCTCGTGAGCTCCGTTAGTATAAGAAAGCAAACCACTACTCAAAGGTAAATCAATGAATTCATTCTTTGTTTATATTGGTGTTAAACCTACTGTACTCCAACTTCTCTATGGTTCATATCCTCCAATACTACTCATAGATGCATCGGAATAAGCAAACAACACACGAAAAACAGAATCTGTCAAAGACAAAACAGTCTGTAGTAATCTGCAGGTTTCGCCTACTTCTGGAACTCTAAAAAATTCAAACTAAATTGAAAATTTGCGGAATTTGTCTACCTGTCATCTTCAAAAAGAATCATCTACAAAGCACTCTCCAGTAAAATCTCACGACTACTTTAGCCAGCGCTAACAATTCTGTTTTTCACAGCAAGATCACATAAACTTCACACAAGTCTTCCCAAAGGTTCTACTTGGCACAAACACTAAAAAAAACATGAAACCACATCTAATCAGAGGCTAGATGCAATATTTATTCCCTAACAGCAACAAAAACAAAAAACAAAAAATTGGGTTGCCTCCCAACAAGCGCTATCGTTTTACGCCCCTAGCTAGGCTCGATACAAGATAAATCTAGGTATTGCCATCCTTGGAAGGCAATTCATAAGTGGCTCTCATGATAGATTCATATGGTAATTTGATTTTCTTTCTAGGAAAGTGTTCCATGCCTTTACTTAACAGAAATTGGAATCTAATATTTCCCTCCTTCATATCAATTATTGCACCAATCGTTCTAAGGAAAGGTCTACCAAGAATAATAGGACATGAAGGATTGCAATCTATATCAAGAACAATGAAATCTACGGTCACATAATTCCTATTAGCAACAATAAGAACATCATTAATTCTTCCCATATGTTTCTTAATAGTGGAATCCGCAAGATGCAAATTTAAAGAACAATCATCAAGCTCATGGAACCCTAGCAAATCACACAAAGTTTTTGGGATAGTGGAGACACTTGCACCCAAATCACACAAAGCATAGCATTCATGATCTTTTATTTTTATTTTGATAGTAGGTTCCCATTCATCATAAAGCTTTCTAGGTATAGCAACTTCCAACTCAAGTTTTTCTTCATAAGATTGCATCAAAGCATCAACTCTGTGTTTAGTGAAAGCTTTATTTTGACTATAAGCATGAGGATAATTTAGCACGGATTGCAACAAGGAAATAAAATCAATCAAAGATCAATTATCATAATTGAATCCCTTGAAATCCAAAGTAGTGGTTTCATCACTATGCAAAGTTTTAATCTCTTCGTTCCCACTTTTAGTAATTTTAGCATCAAGATCTAAAAACTCCGAATCATTGGGACACCTTAAAGCAGAATCATCTCCAATCCTATTTTCATCAAGATTAATACTAGAAAACAAGGATCTAATAGGAGATACATCAATAACTTTCAGATCTTCGTCTTTATTTTCACGATAACTAGAAGAACACGATTTAATATAATCTTCTCTTTTAGCACGCATTCTAGCGGTTCTTTCTTTGCATTCATCAATGGAAATTCTCATGGCTTTGAGAGACTCATTGATATCATGCTTAGGTGGGATAGATCTAAGTTTTAAAGAATCAACATCAAGAGTAATTCTATCCACACTTCTAGCCAATTCATCAATCAACCTTAAGCAATTTCTCTTCTAGCATAGCATTGAAATTGTTTTGCGAGATCATAAACTCCTTAACACTAGTTTCAAATTCAGAAGGCATCTTTCCATAAGAGTTGTTGTAGGAATTACCATAATTATTAGAGGAATTACTAGGGAAAGGCCTAGGATTAAAATTACCTCTATAAGCATTGTTACCAAAATTATTCCTATCAACAAAATTCACATCCAAAGATTCATTGTTATTCTCAATCAAAGTGGACAAAGGCATATCATTAGGATCAGAAGAAGCACTCTTAGCAGCAAACAATTTCATAATTTCATCCATCTTTCCACTCAAAACACTAATTTCTTCGACAGCATGCACTTTTTTACTAGTAGATCTTTCGGTGTGCCATTGAGAATAATTAACCATAATATTATCTAGGAGTTTGGTAGCTTCTCCTAAGGCGGTTTCCATGAAAGTGCCTCCGGCGACCGAATCTAAAAGATTTCTAGAAGCAAAATTCAAGCCAGCATAAAAGTTCTGAATAATCATAGATTCAAACAATGTGTAGGGCAATTGCGTATCATCAATTTCATTCTCTCCCAAGCTTGTGCAACATGCTCATGATCTAGTTGCTTAAAATTCATAATATCGTTTCTAAGAGAGATGATCTTAGCAGGAGGGAAATACTTAGAGATAAAAGCATCTTTGCACTTATTCCATGAATCAATACTATTTCTAGGCAAAGAGGAAAACCAAGTTTTAGCACGATCTCTAAGTGAAAACGGAAATAACTTCAATTTAACAATATTGTTATCCGTATCCCTTTTCATTTGCATATCACACAAATCAACAAAGTTGTTTAGATGGGTAGCGGCATCTTCACTAGGAAGGCCGGAGAATTGATATTTCATGACAAGATTCAACAAAGCATCATCGATCTCACAAGATTCAGCATCGGTAATAGGAGCAATCGGAGTGCTAATAAAGTCATTGTTGTTGGTATTGGAGAAGTCACACAATTTGGTATTGTTCTGAGCCATAGTGACAATCAAGCATTCCAACACACACAAGCAAACAAGAAGCAAGCGAACGACAAACACACTACGGAAGAAGGGCAAATAAAATGGCAAGGGTGAACTGGGGGAGACGAAAACGAGAGACAAATAAATGTAATGCGAAGGATAAGGGTTTGTGATAGGTACTTGGTATATGACTTTTGCGTAAGCCTCCCCAGCAACGGCGCCAGAAATTCTTCTTGCTACTTCTTGAGCTTGCGTTGTATTCCCTCGAAGAGGAAAGGGAGATGCAGCACAGTAGCGTAAGTATTTCCCTCAGTTTCTGAGAACCAAGGTATCAATCCAGTAGGAGACCACGCGCGAGTCCCCCACACCTGCACAAACAAATAAGAACTTCCCAGCCATCGCGATAAGGGGTTGTCAATCCCTTTACGGTCACTTACGAAAGTGAGATCTGATAGAGATGATAGTTTATATTTTTGGTATTTTTATTTTAATAAAACAGCAAATAAAAGCGGTAAAGTAAAGTAGATGTAGATTGATATGTTGAGAATAGACCCCGGGGCCATAGTTTTCTCTAGTGGCTTCTCTCATGATAGCGATATTCTACGGCGGGTAAACAAATTACTGTCGAGCAATTGATAGAAAAGCGAATAATTATGAGACTATCTAGGCATGATCATTGTATATAGGCATCTCGTCTGAGACAAGTAGACCGACTCCTGCCTGCATCTACTACTATTACTCCACACATCGACCGCTATCCAGCATGCATCTAGTGTATTGAGTTCATAAGAACATAGTAACGCCGTAAGCAAGATGACATGATGTAGAGGGATAAACTCAAGCAATATGATATGAACCCCGTCTTTTTATCCTCGATGGCAACAATACAATACGTGCCTTGCTGCCCCTACTGTCACCGGGAAAGGACACCACAAGATTGAACCCAAAGCCAAGCATTTCTTCCATTGCAAGAACTATAGATCTAGTAGGCCAAACCAAACCAATAATTCGAAGAGACTTGTAAGGATATTATGAGCACACATAAAAAGTTCAGAGAAGAACCAAATATCTTTCATAGATAACCTTGATCATAAACTCACAATTCATCGGATCTCGACAAACACACCGCAAAAAGAGATTACATCGAATAGATCTCCTCGAAGATCGAGGTGAACTTTGTATTGAGATCCAGAGAGAGAGAGAAGAAGCCATCTAGATACTAGCTATGGACCCGAAGGTCTGTGGTAAACTACTCACAACTCATGGTGAGGGCGATGATGATGATGATGAAGGCCTCCGTGATGGACCCCCCTCCCGGAACAGGCTCCAAGATGGGATCTCCATGGGAACAGAAGCTACGGCGGTGGAATTAGGTTTTTCTCTCTGTTCACGGAGTTTCTGGGGTACGTGGACTTATATAGGAAGAAGGAGGGCACCGGGGTCCACTTGAGAAGGCCTCGAGGCAGGGGGCACGCCCCCCACCCTCGAGGGAAGCTCCTCGATCCTCTGACGTGGTTCTCAAACTTACTGTGCGTGATTTTCTCCAAAAATATCTCTTGCGAAGGTTTGATTTCGTTTGGACTCCGTTTGATATTCTTTTTCTGCAAAACCCTAAAATAGGCAAAAAAACATCAATCTGGACTGGGCCTTTGGGTTAGTAGGTTAGTCCAAAAAATGATATAAAAGTGAATGATAAAGCCCATTAAACATCCAAGACATCATAAATAATAGCATGGAACAATAAAAAATTATAGATACGTTGGAGACGTATCAGCCGACTGTCGCCCTCTTCCGCCATTTCTTTTCCATGCGCCGGTACGACGATGGCCCGTGCAAGGGCTGCGTCTCCTTCGTCTTCGAGCGCCAGGGCTGTCGGCTGATGATGGCCAGGAAGAAGATAGAGTCCCATGGGAAGAGGTGGGTCTATCTGGATGGCCAACGTGTCCACCCTCTGCTGGCGCTGCCTGCCGCCCGTCCAGCGAAGCTCGCCGGCTGGAGCTACGCGAAGCTCACCGACGCCCTTGCGGACTTGTCCTGGCAAGGATTGAGGCCGACCTGAGCTCGAGGCTCGAAGGGGCCAGATTGTGAAGGAGTTCTTGAGGCAGCGTCTGGCGCCGCTGCAGGCACACTCGCGCCCCATGTGGGAGCTGATGGGCGACGACGACGGGCTCCGGCTGCACTCAGGGGTGTTGGCCGAGGACGATCTGGACTTCACCTCGGGAACTCTCCTGGGGATGGTTCCGGAGGACCTCCCCGGGGACCACCTACCGCTGTACAGCCACCCTGACAAGGCCGAGCTGTTGAAGGCCGTGTCGGGTTTTGGTGCGCCCGTGGGCGCTCCACCCACGTTCGACGTGTCTTCTGGTGCTGACGACGAGAGCAACGAGGGGGGCTCAAAGGACACCCTAGACGACGAGGGGGACTCCTCCGAGGCGTTCGCCGGAGTAATGAAGTCAGGCGCAGGTGCCGCCGGACGGTCCCAGGCGGCCACTCCACGTCGAAACGGACGCGCTGCGTCCGGGGGAAGCAATGTGGCGACTCCGCCGAGGAGTACCGTGCCAGCGAATCCGGCGACCGCGGCCACGCCCAGGACTGTGGCCTCACGCCTCGCCCAGATCCGGGCTACCGGCATGCCCATGGCGCCAGCGGCTGCTGCTGACCTGCTGGCGAAGAGAAGGGCGCCCTCGCCTCCGACGAGTAAGTGTGCAATTTCTCGCCTATCCATAGTTGCCGTGTCCCTGATGTGCTTTTCCTGACGCAGCAGCCTGGGAGGTGTGATGAAAAAGGCAAAGGGGGAGGTCACGTCACGATGCCCTGCCCCTCCTGCTGCTGATGCGACCACAGGGAAGGACGCCACGACGCTGGGCATCTCGGTCGACCAGGCCACCGAGCATGCGGTGGCGGCGGCACTTGAGGGCGTCCTCGCTTCCTGCGAGGTCGCGATGGCTCCTGCTTTGGCTGCTCTGGCGAGGGGGGCCGGAGCCGCCGAGCCCCTGGCCGATCAGTCGGTCTTGTCGGTGCCTGTGCGCCAGCCAACGCAGCGCTGGGTCGGCTTCGCGTCGAACTGCAAGATGGTGATGGCTGCCTGATGGAAGGGCGCCTAGGGCTGATCCGCGGGTGGCTCCTGGCAGACGAGTCTGTGCGGACCTCCTGGGACCAGGCCTCAGCGGTCACTGCCAAGGGTCGAGAGGAAGCTGTGGCAGCCACGCGGGCTCGCGACACCGCGCGAGCCGACGCCGCGTCCTTCGAGAAGCGTTGTCTCAAGGCGGAGAGCGAGCTGGGGGCCCTCCATGAGGAAGGCACTGGGCACGCCCTGGAGCTCAAGAGGTTGGAGAAGGAGCTCGAGGCGCAGAAGGCTGAGACGTCCCGGCTGCAACAGGAGCAGCTTGCTGACCGCGCGGCCCAGGAGAAGCTGAAGGTTGAAGTTGAGCAGGCCAAGGCGACCCAAGCCGCTCGCGACAAGGAGGACGCCCTTGCGGCCTCGGCAGCGGTGAGTCCCGAGGTCCTTGCCGCCTTCGACCTTCAGGCCCGCAAGGCGTTGCAGGTCGCCTATGGGGAGGGGTTCAAGGAACCGCTGGCCTCCCTGGAGGGAGGCCCCGTCGGGCTCCTTGCTGCGCTTGTGAAGTCCCTGTGCGAGGTTGCGGCCGCAATTGGCTTGTTAGCCGACGTCGAGAGCCGCACGCTCCTTACCTTGGTTCTGACGCAGGTGTGCAGCCACCTAAGTCTTCACGGCCCCACCTTTGAACTGGCCTTGATGTCCGAGCCCATGACCAAAGTCATGGAGGGCACGGCTGCCGAGGTGAAGGTCACGTCGCTGGTGGAGGCATTCCTCCAGGCCACTGCTACCGCAGCAGAGGAGGTGGAGACCGGTGATGATGCGCCTGGTAATGCGTGATCGGTTCCTGTCCAGAGAGAGAAGTGCGAGTGCCTCGGGGAGGCGTAAGAAGTTTGTTTGAATTTGAAAAACTTGGTATTATTGTAATAGCTAGATGATTTCCATGCTTGCTTCCTTTCATGTTTGCTTGGGTGCTCTGTGTCGGCGGGGCCCAACCCCGCGCATACCTCGATCGCCATTGAGCCCTCCGGATGACCGGGGTTATCGTAACAACTAGACTCAAGGGATGAGGGGCTACGTGGCTAGTGATGCCCCTGGGTCGCGATGCCCAGGGGTCCCCCTTGACGTTCAAGCGATCATGTTTGCGTTCTGCATCGGCAGGGCCCAACCCTGCACATACCTCGAACGCCATTGAGCCCTTCGGGTGACCGGGGTTATCGTCATAACTAAACTCAAGGGATGAGGGGCTATGTGGCTAGTTAGGCCCCTGGGTCGCGATGCCCAGGGGTGCCCTTTGATGTGCGAACGGCTCTCATGAAGGAGAACGAGCACCATACCTTGCCCACGAGCCTTCGCCTGGGATGGGGGCGCGAGAAGGCCATGTGTCTGGGCACCTGGTAGGGTGGTGTCTGCCAGGCGTGACCTGAGCATAACCCCCATGCCTAGCCCCCCTCGCGACACCCATCCAAGGAGAAGCTGTGAGCGTCGTGAGCTTAAAAGCTCCCTGAGGTTGGTGCGACCACTGGGGGCCGCCCTCAGTTTTTTATAACTAGTGCAGAGCATAGAGATACCACACTTGCACGGAGAGTGGGCATAACCGCGCTTCGGTCGTAGCGGCCAGCGCGGAGCTTGGTGCTTCCACTGGTTCGTGGGCATAACTGCTCCTCGGTTGGATCTGCCAGCGCGGAGCTTGGTACTTATACTGGACTGTGGGAGGGAGCCTCCCACCGGGAGAGACTCCGGGGCGTGTACAGCCCCGTCCTGACACGTGGCTTGCACGGTAGGACAGCCAAGGTGTATATGGGCCCTCCTCAGGACGAGCTGAACGACTCTAAGGAAGTTCTCGTGAGCTTACGCATCACTCACGAGACCCTACCCTGAGGTGGGTTGTGCCTCAGTCTTCCTCTGCAAAATGTGAAAAGAGAGGTGTTGTGTCGACCTACGCCGAGTGCATCTCTAGAGGGTATCGCATGAGAAGGCCGCAGCACCATCGACCCCAGGAGGTGACTTCATGGGAATGGCTCGCGAGACAGAGCTCAGCCGCTGGATCTGTCGACGCTGCAGGGACGGACCCGAGCACACACGCCGTGCCCAGTCTTCTCATGCAAAAATCCAAAAGAAAAACAACCGGCGCGCGGTTCCCGCATGAGCGAGGCACCCGCCACGGGCCCCTACTTACCCATCCGCGATTAGCCCATGCGAGAACAAGGCACCAAGGACCATGGGAGGTGACGTCACGGGAATGGCTCGCGAGACAGAGCTCAGCCCTTGGGTTTAGCGATGCTGCAGGGACGGACCCGAGCACAGACGCCGTGCCAGTCCTTAATCATGGGGCGGTCGCGAGTGGGCTCACAAGGGCTCATGACCTTAGTGGCGGTGAGGACGCCAAGCATGCAGATGATGCGAATGGAAAGGAACAACTAGCCTTGATTATGCAAAAAGGGAGACAACTGGGGGAGAACAGCCCCCAGCAGTCCGAGGATGATGCAGCCCGAGGGGCGCCCTCGATTGGATACCTGAAGCATCACCTTCTACTTGTTGAAGAAGAGTTGGGGTAGCTGAAGACGCAAGCCATGCGGGTCGCTCTCGAGGATCGCCGGGCTCCTGAGGCCCAGGGGCTCCGAAGGCTCTCAGTGGTCGCGCGGGTCCGGTTCTTGCTCCGTCCGGACCGCCTGCCATTGAGCCTCCCGAGCCCCCAAGGCCTGTTGCGCAAGATGCTGGAACGTGGCAGCTGCGTCGCGGAAGCCGAAGAGTGTGCGAACGTAGCTGCAGGGGAGGGCCCTCCTCCGGCCGACCGCCGTCGGCCAGAAGGGCTCCTGAGAAGCGGCTCGGTTGAGACCCGCGATGTCAACGCAGACGCGGAAGTGGTCGCTGGGGCTGCGAGCAGGTGAACTTGGGGTTGTGCGGTTACGCCCACCACGGATGAGTCTTGCGTACTGAAGTTCCTCGGTAACTTCGTTGATGAAGTCCTGAGCCCCTAGCGATGAGCGGTTCACGCTAGGCTCACAAAAACGCGCGTCAAGACACGCTTGCAGGTGGTGCCAGAACACCTCCCTTGAGACGCCAGTCATTCCGGAGGCACTCTAGAGGAGAGACCCCGAGGCTGTCACGAGAGGGGCGTCGGGCGCGCCCCCTATGCGAGGGTGGAGGGCGCTTCGTCGGCAGGCGTGAGTCCTGAGGCCGGGCTGTTAGGAGCCCCTGCGTCCTGAGGTCCGTTGACGGGCAAGTTCTTCTTCCTCTTGGGGGCAGTCTACAGGGCGAGGACGGCTCCATCCTCGTCGGAGCATTCGACCGCTGCGGTCTGGTAGGCACGCTCCAGGGAACGCACCGCTTCCTTCTCGTCGGAGGCGATCGTGATGACTCCGCCGCTCCCAGGCATCTTGAGGACGTTGTAGCCGTGATGGGTCGCCGCCATGAACTTGGCGAGGGCAGGATACCCAAGGATGGCGCTGTACGGGAGGTGGATATTGGCGACGTCAAAGTCGATGAGCTCGGTGTGGTAGTTGTCGTGGTCTCCAGAGGTGACGGGGAGGCGGACCTGCCCCATCGGGAGTGTGGAGCCATCCATGACTCCGTAGAATGGCTTGGTCTAGTGGAGCTGATCGTAGGGAACCTGGAGCATCTCGAAGGTCTGGACGGAGAGGACGTTGAGTCCTGCTCCGCCGTCGATGAGGGTCTTGGTCACGAGGATGTTGCTGATGGTTGGGGTGCAGAGCATCGGGAGGGCACCTGGGGCCGCAGTGCACTTGAGCTGGTCCTTGGGGTCGAAGGCGATGACTTGCTTGGTCCACCTGAGGTTGCGCGCGGCGTTAGGCCTGGGAAGCGCCGCGTTCACCTCACGGGCAAACTGCTTGAAGATGCGATGGGAAGCCAGAGCATGGGCTCCTCCCAAGATGCATGCAACTGCACGCGGCTTCTGGAAGCCCCCTGCTCCGTCTCCCTGGCGGTCGTCGTTATTCCTTCTAGGCGGTGGCGGCAGCGGAGGCAGGCCTCCAGTGCCCTGAGGGCGACCCTCATGAGGCTGGTCGCGCCAGGGGGCGTCACGAGGCTGCTCCTGCTAGTGGTCTTCACGAGGCTGTTCGCGCCAGCCCTGGCGTAAGTTCCTGCCGTCCCAACGTCCTCCTCCTCTGCCTCCTCCACGGCCGTAGCCGCGGTTGTCGCGCTCAGGGCGCTGCCTGACGCACCCGCCGTGCATCGCCCTGAGCTCCTGGCAGTCGTTAGTGTTGTGGCTGTGGACGTTGTGGAAGACGCAGTACGGTCGGTTGTCTCTGGGGAGGTCATCGTAGCCGCAGCCACGCTTCACTTCTGGCTCCGCAGCCAGCACAGCGGGTCCCTTGCGCTTTGATTCTTTGGCCTTGGTCTTCTTGTCGTCCGCCTCCGCCTCAGGCAGCTCCTGGAGGGAGAGGCGTCCTTCTTCTGCCCAGGCGCACTTTGCCGCGAGCTTGAACATCTCGAGGGCTGTGCATAGGTCCTCGTGGATGATGAGCTCCTCCCTCATCCTGATGTCGCAGACGCCGTCAGAGAACGCCGAGATGATGGCCTCGTCCGAGACCCTTGGGATCCGTAGGCGCATGGTGTTGAAGCGTTGGATGTACTTTTGCAGGGTCTCTCCCGGGTGCTGCCTCACGCGGCGCAGATCCGCAGCTGCCGGGGCTCGGTCGCGGGTGCCTTGGAAGTTGGCAACGAAATGCTCACAAAGCTCTTCCCAGGGGGAGATGGATCCCATTGGGAGGTTCAGGATCCAGGAGCGTGCACCATCGTTGAGAGCCATGGGGAACTGATACGTCTCCAACGTATCTACAATTTTTGATTGTTCCATGCTATTATTTATGAAGTCTTGGATGTTTAATGGGCTTTATCATTCACTTTTATATCATTTTTGGGACTAACCTACTAACCCAAAGGCCTAGTACGGATTGCTGTTTTTTGCCGGTTTCAGGGTTTTGCAGAAAAAGAATATCAAACGGAGTCCAAACGGAATGAAACCTTCGCGAGAGATATTTTTGGAGAAAATCACGCACGCGGAGCTTGAGAACCATGTCAGGGGATCAAGAGGTGGCCCATGAGGGTGGGGGCGCGCCCCCCTTCCCAGGCCGCGCCCCTACCTCGTGGCCCCCTCGAGCGTCCCCCGATGCCCTCCTTCTTCCTATATAAGTCTACGTACCCCAGAAACTCCGTGAACAGAGAGAAAACCCTAATTCCACCGCCGTACCTTCTATTCCCGTGAAGATCCCATCTTGGAGCCTGTTCCGGAGCTCCACCGGAGGGGATCCATCACGGAGTTCTTCTTCTTCTTCATCATCGCCCTCACCTTGAGTTGTGAGTAGTTTACCATAGACCTTCGGGTCCATAGCTAGTATCTAGATGGCTTCTTCTCTCTCTGGATCTCAATACAAAGTTCTCCTCGGTCTTAGAGGAGATCTATTCGATGTACTCTCTTTTTGCGGTGTGTTTGTTGAGATCCGATGAATTGTTAGTTTATGATCAAGGTTATGTACGAAAGATATTTGGTTCTTCTCTGAACTTTTTATGTGTGCTCATAATATCCTTGCAAGTGTCTTCGAATTATTGGTTTGGTTTGGCCTACTAGATCTATAGTTCTTGCAATGGGAGAAGTGATTGGCTTTGGGTTCAATCTTGCGGTGTCCTTTCCCAGCGACAGTAGGGGCAGCAAGGCACGTATTGTATTGTTGCCATCAAGGATAAAAAGATGGGTTTATATCATATTGCTTGAGTTTGTCCCTCTACATCATGTCATCTTGCTTAAGGTGTTACTCTGTTCTTATGAACTCAATACACTAGATGCATCCTGGATAGCGGTCGATGTGTGGAGTAATTGTAGTAGATGCAGAATCATTTCGGTCTACTTGTCTCGGACGTGATGCCTATATACAATGATCATGCCTAGATAGTCTCATAATTATTCGCTTTTCTATCAATTGCTCGACAGTAATTTGTTTACCCGCCGTAGAATATCGCTATCATGAGAGAAGCCACTAGAGAACACTATGGCCCCCGGGTCTATTCTCAAAATTTCAATCTACATCTACCTTACTTTTATTGCTTTTATTTGATGTTCTTATAAACTAAAAATACCGAAAATATAAATTATCATCTCTATCAGATCTCACTTTCATAAGTGACCGTAAAGGGATTGACAACCCCTTATTGCATTGGCTGTGAAGTTGTTATTTCTTTGTGCAGGTGCGAGCGACTCGTGCGTGGTCTCCTACTGGATTGATACCTTGGTTCTCATAAACTGAGGGAAATACTTACACTATTGTGCTGCATCTCCCTTTCCTCTTCGAGGGAATACAAAGCAAGCTCGAGAAGTAGCAAGAAGAATTTCTGGCGCCGTTGCCGGGGAGGCTTACGCAAAAGTCATATACCAAGTACCTATCACAAACCCGTATCCTTCGCATTACATTTATTTGCCTCTCGTTTTCCGCTCCCCCACTTCACCCTTGCTGTTTTATTTGCCCTTCTTCCGCTGTGTGTTTATCGTTCGCTTGCTTCTTGTTTGCTTGTGTGTGCTACTTGCTTGTTTGTCATCATGTCTAGCACACCTATCATCATCACCACTCCCGAGACTGAGGTCCTCAACTTTAAACAAAGGGAGGAAGAAAACTTAAAAGTTGCCTGGTATAGAATTTGCAATGCTGAAAATAGATCTAATAGGAAGCTTTCCACTTCCGTGCTTCTTCGCAAATTTTATGTTGGCATAACTTCGTGGAATAGATTTATCTTAGATACCATTACCGGAGGGAATTTCTTGGGTAGCCACACCGTTGATTCTTATAATGCTATGACTGAATTATTTGGCTCACCACCTCTTATGGTTAATGGGACCGTTTTCACTTTGGAGCATGTTATGCAAATATTAGAAATCATTGAAAACAAAGTTGCTACGGTAGAACTGGTAGAGAACTTGGATAGAAAAATTCATAATGAAATCACCCAATATGGATCCAAGGTAGGAGTTGTTCTGAAAAATCTTAAGGAAAAGGAGCCCGTAGTTAAAGAAAAGCTAGATCAGGATTCTACTAGAATCAGTAAGCTTGAGGATGTCATCACTAATGTGGGTTCTGCTCTTTCCGCTATAAAAACTACTCCAAATACCTCTACTAAATTTTTCTAAGTTCATGTATGTTCCTAAAGACAAGGGTGAAACATCTATAATTGCGGATCTTAAATCCATAAGTGTTCACCCTAATTTTCTTACTTCTGCAAGAGACCCTTTTGACACTTTAGAATTTATTGATTTCCTGCCCAAGAGTTTGATTATTCATAGGGACAAATAAGTGCCCAAGAACCATAAGTGCTTATTCAAAGAATTGCCTTCCAAGGATGGCAATACCTAGATTTATCTTGTATCGTGCCTAGCTAGGGGCGTAAAACGATAGCGCTTGTTGGGAGGCAACCCAACTTTATATTTTTTGTTTTTTTTGCTGTTAAGGAATAAATATTGCATCTAGCCTCTGATTAGATGTGGTTTCCTGTTTTGTTTAGTGTTTGTGCCAAGTAGAACCTTTGGGAAGACTTGTGTGAAGTTTATGTGATCTTGCTGTGAAAAACAGAATCGTTAGCGCTCGCTAAAGTAGTCTTCGGATTTTACTGGAGCATGATTTTTAGTTGATTCTTTTTGCAGATGATTGCAAGACAAATTCCGCAAATTTACAAATTTAGTTTTAATTTTTTTGAGTTCCGGAAGTAGGCGAAACCTACAGATTACTACAGATTGTTCTGTTTTTGACAGATTCTGTTCTTCGTGTGTTGTTTGCTTATTCCGATGCATCTATGAGTAGTATTGGAGGATATGAACCATAGAGAAGTTGGAATACAGTAGGTTTAATACCAATATAAACAAATAATGAATTCATTGCAGTACCTTTGAGTAGTGATTTGTTTTCTTATACTAACGGAGCTCACGAGAATTCTTGTCTAAGTTTTGTGTTGTGAAGTTTTCAAGTTTTGAGTATTGCTTTGATGGACTATGGAACAAGGAGTAGCAAAGGCCTAAGCTTGGGTATGCCCATGGCACCCCAAGTAAATTCAAGATAATCAAAAGCCTAAGCTTGGGGATGCCCCGGGAAGGCATCCCCTCTTTCATCTTCATCCATCGGTAACTATACTTGGAGCTATATTTTTATTCGCAACATGATATGTGTTTTGCTTGGAGCGTCTTGTATAATTTGAGTCTTTGCTTGTTAGTTTGTCACAATCATCTTTTCTGGACACACCTATTTGAGAGAGTTAAATATGGCCTAGAAATTGTTAGAACACTCTATATGCTTCACTTATATCTTTTGAGTTGAATAGTTTTTTCTCTAGTGCTTCACTTATATCTTTTAGAGCACGGTGGTGGTAATATTTTGTAGAAATTGTTGAACTCTCATGCTTCACGTATATCCTTTTGAGATTTTAATAAAACAACATGGTAATGTGTTTAGGCTAAAGAAACTAGTCTTCACATGATAAACATCCAATGTCAATGTAGTAATAAAAATCACTCTAAGGCATTGAATATGATGAGATGTTGGGTGCTTGATAATTGTTTTGAGACATGAGGATAGTGATATTATAGTCATGCTAGTGGAGTTTTTATGAAATTGAGAAATACTTGTGTTAAGGTTAGTGATTCCCGTAGCATGCACGTATGGTGAACCGTTATATGACGAAGTTAGACCATGAGGTATTTATAGAGTGCCAACCTTTGTGTGGAGGTCGGGGGCGCGCGATGGTTAACTCCTACCAACCTCCCCCCTAGGAGCATGCGTTGATTGCTTTGTTTTGATGACTCATAGATTTTTGCAATAAGTATATGAGTTCTTATGACTAATGTTGAGTCCATGGATTATACGCACTCTCACCCTTCCACCATTGCTAGCCTCTCTTGTACCGCGCAACTTTCGCCGGTGTCATAAACCCACTATATATCCTTCCTCAAAACAGCCACCATATTGTTCCTCAAAACAGCCACCATACCTACCTATCATGGCATTTCCATAACCATTCCGAGATATATTGCCATGCAACTTCCCACCGTTCCGTTCATATGACACACATCATATTTTCATATTGCCATTGCATGATCATGTAGTTGACATCGTATTTGTGGCAAAGCCACCATGCATAATTTTTATACATGTCACTCTTGTTTCGTTGCACATACCGGTACACCGCCGGAGGCATTCATATAGAGTCATACTTTGTTGTTGTAGTATCGAGTTGTAATATCGAGTTGTAATGGAAGTGTGATGATCATCATTATTAGAGCATTGTCCCATGGGAGGAAAGGCTAAATCTATAAAGCCCCTCCGCAAAAAAAGGCCAAAGTAAAAAAAGAAAGGCAAAAAAAAGGACAATTGCTACTATCTTTTTTCCACACTTGTGCTTCAAAGTAGCACGATGTTCTTCATTGTAGAGAGTCTCATGTTTAGTCACTTTCATATACTAGTGAGAATTTTCATTATAGAACTTGGCTTGTATATTCCAACGACGGGCTTCCTCAAATGCCCTAGGTCTTCGTGAGCAAGCAAGTTGGATGCACACCCACTAGTTTCTTTTATTAAGCTATCATTCATATTTAGCTCTAGTGCATCCGTTGCATGGCAATCCCTACTCACTCACTTTGATATCTATTGATGGGCATCTCCATAGCCCGTTGATACGCCTAGTTGATGTGAGACTATCTCCCTCCTTTTTGTCTTCTCCACAACCACCTCTATTCCACCCATAGTGCTATGTCCATGGCTCACGCTCATGTATTGCGTGAAAGTTGAACGGTTTGAAAAGATAGAGTATGAAAACAAGTGCTTGGCTGAAATAGGGGTTGTGCATGATATGAATATTTTTGTGTGATAACGAGGGAGCACAGCCAACACTATATGATTTTGTAGGGACAACTTTCTTTAGTCATAGTATTTTGAGAAGACGTGATTTTATTGTTAGTATGCTTGAAGTATTGTTATTTCTTATGTCAATATAGACTTTTATCTTGAATCTTTCAGATCTGAACATCCAAGCCACAATTAAGAGAATTACATTGAAAAACTATATTGGTTAGCATTCCACATCAAAAATTCTTTCTTTATCATTTACCTACTCGAGGACGAGCAGGAATTAAGCTTGGGGATGCTTGATACGTCTCCAACGTATCTATAATTTTTTATTGTTCCATGCTATTATTTATGAAGTCTTGGATGTTTAATGGGCTTTATCATTCACTTTTATATCATTTTTTGGACAAACCTACTAACCCAAAGGCCCAGTCCAGATTGCTGTTTTTTGCCTGTTTCAGGGTTTTGCAGAAAAAGAATATCAAACGGAGTTCAAACGGAATGAAACCTTGGCGAGAGATATTTTTGGAGAAAATCATGCACGCGGAGCTTGAGAACAACGTCAGGGGATCAAGAGGTTGCCCACGAGGGTTGGGGCGCACCCCCCTTCCCAGGGTGCGCCCCCTGCCTCGTGGCCCCCTTGAGCGTTCCCCGGTGCCCTCCTTCCTATATAAGTCTACGTACCCAACAAACTCTATGAACAGAGAGAAAACCTTAATTCCGCCGCCGTACCTTCTGTTCCCGTGAACATCCCATCTTGGAGCCTGTTCCGGAGCTCCATCGGAGGGGGATCCATCACGGAGTTCTTCATCATCATCATCACCCTCACCATGAGTTGTGAGTAGTTTACCATAGACCTTCGGGTCCATAGCTAGTATCTAGATGGCTTCTTCTCTCTCTCTCTCTCTGGATCTCAATACAAAGTTCTCCTCGGTCTTCGAGGAGACCTATTCGATGTAATCTATTTTTGCGGTGTGTTTGTCGAGATTCGATGAATTGTGAGTTTATGATCAAGGTTATCTATTAAAGATATTTGGTTCTTCTCTGAACTATTTATGTGTGCTCATAATATCCTTGCAAGTCTCTTCGAATTTTTGGTTTGGTTTGGCCTACTAGATCTATAGTTCTTGCAATGGGAGAAGTGCTTGGCTTTGGGTTCAATTTTGCGGTGTCCTTTCCCAGTGACAGTAGGGGCAGAAAGGCACGTATTGTATTGTTGCCATCGAGGATAAAAAGATGGGGTTTATATCATATTGCTTGAGTTTGTCCCTCTACATCATGTCACCTTGCTTAAGGCGTTACTCTGTTCTTATGACCTCAATACACTAGATGCATGATGGATAGCGGTCAATGTGTGGAGTAATAGTAGTAGATGCAGAATCGTTTCGGTCTACTTGTCTCGGACGTGATGCCTATATACAATGATCATGCCTAGATAGTCTCATAATTATTCGTTTTTCTATCAAATGCTCGACAGTAATTTGTTTACCCGCCGTAGAATAGCGCTATCATGAGAGAAGCCACTAGAGAACACTATGGCCCCCGGGTCTATTCTGAACATATCAATCTAAATCTACTTTACTTTACCGCTTTTATTTGTTGTTTTATTAAACTAAAAATACAAAAAATATAAACTATCATCTCTATCAAATCTCACTTTCGTAAGTGACCGTAAAGGGATTGACAACCCCTTATCGCGTTGGCTGCGAAGTTCTTATTTGTTTGTGCGGGTGTGAGAGACTCGCGCGTGGTCTCCTACTGGATTGATACCTTGGTTCTCAAAAACTGAGGGAAATACTTACGCTACTGTGCTGCATCTCCCTTTCCTCTTCGAGGGAATACAACGCAAGCTCGAGAAGTAGCAGGAACCAGTTCGCCATGACTTGCTCAGTGCCGTTGGACGCCTCGATGCTCAGCTCGTAGAGTTGGAGGAACTCTGTCGGGTCGGTGGTACCGTCGTAGCACGGAGGCAGGTCCGACTTGAACTTGCCGGGCCAGATGAGGCGCCGTAGCTCAGGAGCTAGGGCGCGACACCCATCCACGCTCATGATCGCACGCGCCCCCTGCGCCTGGGGCGCTGGTTCTTTGGGTGCTGGCGCCACACCTGCTGTGGCGCGCGATCCTGGCGCCGCGGGCCAGGGGGCTCGCGAGCCCCTACATGGGGATGCAGAATCACCTGGCATCTCTCCTCGTTGCGCGCATGTTCTCTGCGGGGTTGCTCACGTCGAGGAGCCTCACGCCGGACCTCCCGGCCAGCGCCGTGGAGTGGAGGCCGAGCCAGGACTCCGTGGCCTTCGTTCCCTGCCGGAGGCGACGGAGGACGTGAGGAGTGCGTTGGTGCAGGTGCTTCTCCAGCGGCGTTGACGAGCTCGGTGATGCGGTGGAGCCACTCGTCATAGAGGTCATCTGCCGGACGGTAGCGCAAGAGCTCACGCACCATCGGCAGCCCAGGCTGCTGGTAGATCGGCCCGCGGCGGTTTAGCGAGGACGACGCTACGGTCGGTGAGGGCGAAGGTGTCGTCGTGCGGCCATCTCGCCGCACGGACGGTGGCAGTGACGAGTCCTGCTGCTCGTGGACGGACGGGTCGGTGGCGGCGTTGGTGACCGGCGAGTTGGGGCGGAGCAGTGCACCGTTGCCCGCGGGCGCCGTCTGAGCGACATTCGCGGCGGGCGGCGCGTGCTCGGCGTGTGTCCACAATGGCTGTGGAGCGGAGTTGACGACGAGAACGCGACGAGGTCGTCGGAGAGGCGAGATTTTGTCACGCCCCCAACCTGGCGCGCCAAATGTCAGATTTAGGGCTCCGCAAAACCCAAGAAGTTCGAACATAGGGGCGTGAACGAAGATCTCTCCCACTCACGTCTACCTAGCGTCTCGCTCTCGTCTTGGTGAAGGGATTCAAGCAAACAACAGATAGAGCACGCAAGAGTTTACCCAGGTTCGGGCCATCGCGTGGTGTAAGACCCTACTTCCTACTTTGGTGGATTAGCCTTGGGAGGGCTGGAATATGAGGTAGTATAGTGTTCCCTGAGCTCGGGAGGTGAGCTCAGGAGGGTCAGGAGGCATGTGTTCTTGCTCCTTGCGTAGTGGCAGAGTGTATGGATCTGCTCTACTTGGCTAGGCTTGGTTCGACCAGTCCCTCCATAGTGGAGGTCCTACCTACTTATATAGGCGGCCACGGTCCTCTTCCCCCGAAATGTTTTGGTGGGAAGGGATCCCACAACGGCCATTTTTGAGCAGGAACACAAGGACGTTCCTATCCTGACAAAAGCGGTCTTCGCCTGCAAAAGGATCAGGCGGTGACGCGGTGGTGGGCTCAACGGTGATATCCTCCTTATCGTCCTTGTGGTCTTCGGTCTTGTTGCACCAAAGGGGAAACCTTTGTCCTGCTCCTCGGGAACGTGCGGCTGCGCTGTTCCCTTTGCACCGAAATGACAACTGCACCGCTGGCGAACGCTGGCACCCGCTGGCACGGTGCGTCACTGCTGACATAACTGCCTTCTCCTGAGGCAAGCTTGTCCTTGGATTCTCCGGCCCTTCGGAGCACCTTGCCGAGGCCGCTCCTGAGGGGGTCTTGACGTCGTTCTCCTCGCGAGGCTTAGCCCCCTCGCGAGGGTCTTGGACAGCTGGTCGATCAGCTGAGCCGTACCAGGCCGCTTGTAGGAGCGCGTCGCGGCCCGCAGACAGGCAAGTCTGGGTACCCTGGTTCCCAGGACGCCGACAACCACATTAACCACCGCACGATATTCCGCCTCGGCACTGGAGCGAGAAATGGTGGGATGCCGCTTGGACGACCAAGAGATAAGTGATGGTTCAAGATAAATGCAATATCCTGAACTGGAACATCGCGTGTCAGGGCAACCAATCCGGTCAGCATTGGAGTAGGCGATGATGCCCATGGAGGTCAAGGCATGAAGTGAGAGCCCGAGAACCAGGGTGCCTCAGACGTAGCGAAGAATCCGCTCCACCGAAGTCCAGTGAGCATCATATGGAGCATGCATATGGAGGCACACCTATTGAACGACGTACCGGAGCTCCGGTCATGTAAGAGTGAGGTATTGTAGAGCACCGACAATAGACCAGTAGAACGAAGCATCCGGAGCCGGTGACCCATCTATGGCAGAGAGCTTGGCCTTCGTATCGACATGTGTGGTCGCGTATTTGCAATTGAGCATCCCAGCGCGATCAAGAAGATCATGAGCGTACTTCCACTGATGGAGAAAGAAGTCATCCGCGCGACACACCACCTCGATCCCGAGGAAGTAGTGTAGAGGACGCAAGTCCTTAATGGTGAATTATGCGTAAAGACAATCGGTGGGCTGTCAAAGAAGAGCAGTAGAGCAGGCTATCAGGATGATGTCGTCAACGTAGAGAAGCAGGTAGGCGGTAGCATCGCCCTGGTGATAGACGAACAGTGAAGCTTCGAAACAAGTAGAGCAGACACCAGGCTGATGAAGACATGTTGTGATGCGCTGGTACCATGCGTGTGGAGCCTTCTTGAGCCTGTACTGATGGAAATATGTCCTAAAGGCAATAATAAAGTTGTTATTATTATATTTCCTTATTCATGACAAATGTTTATTATTCATGCTGGAATTGTATTGACTGGAAACTTAAATACATCTGTGGAAACATAAACAAATAGCGTGTCCCTAGTGAGCCTCTACTAGACTAGCTCGTTGATCAAAGATGACTAATGTTTTCTAACCATAGACATGAGTTGCCATTTGATGACCGGATCTCATTATTAGAAGAATGATGTGATGAACAGGACCCAACCATTAGAATAGCATATGATCGTTCGGTTGATTGCTACTACTTTCTTAATGTCAAATACATCTTTCTTCGACAATGAGATCATGCAACTCCCGGATTACATATGAATGCCTTGTGTGCTATCAAACATCACAACGTAACTGGATGATCATAAAGGTCCTCTACAGGTATCTCCGAAGGTGTCTGTTGGGTTGGCATGAATCGAGACTGGGATTTGCCACTTCGTATGACAGAGAGGTATCTCTGGGCCAGTAAGAAACTTGCAAGCAAAGTGACTAAGGAGTTAGTTACATGATGATGTATTACGGAACGAGTAAAGGGACTTGCGAGTAACGAGATTTAACTAGGTATGGAGATACCCAGTGGACGATCGAATCTTGGGCAAGTAACATACCAAAGGACAAAAGGAACTAGTTATGTTGTCATAAAGGTTTGACCGATAAAGATCTTCGTAGAATACGTAGGAACCAATACGGGCATCCATGTCCCGCTATTGGTTATTGACCAGAGAAGCGTCTCGGTCATGTCTACATCATTCTCGAACCCGTAGGGTCCGCACGCTTAACATTCATTGACGATATAGTATTATATGAGTTATGTATGGTGGTGATCGAATGTTGTTCGGGGTCCTGGATGAGATCACGAACATGATGAGGAGCTCCGGAATAATCCGGAGGTAAAGATTGATATATGGTATGATAGTGCTTGGTCTCCGGAAGGGTTCCGGAATTCACCGGAAGGAGTTTCGGATGTTTCCCGAAATGTTCGGACACGAGACCACTTTATTTGTCCCAAGGGGTAAAGCCCACGGAGCTTTTGGTAAGTGCAAAAATCAGTTTTCAGAAGGCCAGGGGCAAGACGACAGGGACCCTGGCGTCTAGATCCAGACGCCAGGGTTCTGGAGTTCGAGTAGGACTGTTGCCTTTCGGGTAAAACCGATTTTGAGGCAGCTTTTACTCCAAGTTTCAACCCCAGGGCTCAACATATAAATAAAGGGGTAGGGCTAGCACCCAAGACACATCAAGATTCACCATGTCGTGTGCCAGCAAACCCGTCCCTCTAGTTTATCCTTCGTCTAGTTTTTGTTGTGCTTGGCGAAGCCCTGCGGAGATTGTTCTTGACCACCACTGTCACCACGCTGTCGTCCTGCCGGAACTCATCTACTACTTCGCCCCTCTTGCTTGATCAAGAAGGCAAGGACGTCATCGAGATGAACGTGTGCCGAACGCGGATGTGTCGTACGTTCGGTACTAGATCGGGACGGGTCGTGAAGGTGTACGACTACATCAGCCGCGTTGATAGATGATTCCGCTTAGCGATCTTCAAGGGTATGAAGATGCTCTCCCTCTCTCGTAGCTATGCATCTCCATGGATAGATTTTACGTGTGAGTAGATTTTTATTTATTTTCCATGCAACTTTTCCCAACACTTGGCGGGTTGTGCCTTGGGTACCCGGGGTCCCATCCGTGAGTAATTCCCGCGACAATCCAGTCAATATTTTTCTTCACTGCATCTGCTTCGATTCGGTCTTTGTTCGTGTGTCTACATGTTAGATCCTTTCAATCTACACTTCTCGTTATCGGCAACGGCTGTTGTTCTGGTGCTCTGTCCTCGAGGACCTTAGCATGACAACTTCCCAGCTATCTACAATAATAAGGGTTGCCAGGTGAAAGATCGTGGATGTCGCCTAGAGGGGGGGGTGTATAGGCGCTTTAAAATAATCATGGTTTAGGCTTGAACATATGCTAAATAAACCTAGCAGTTAATTTTTCAAGCACAAAACCTACAATGACTAGGCTCGCCTATGTGCACCAACAACTTATGCTAAGAAAGATAAATAACTAGGTGATAGCAAGATATATGATAAGAAACAATATGGCTATCACAAAGTATAGTGCATAATTAAAGGGCTCGCGTAAGAGATAATCGAGGCACGCGGAGACGATGATGTATCTCGAAGTTTACACCCTTGCAGATGCTAATCTCCGTTTGGAGTGGTGTGGAGGCACAATGCTCCCCAAGAAGTCACTAGGGCCACCGTAATCTCCCCACGCACTCGCATAATGCAAGATGTCGTGATTCCACTAAGGGACTCTTGAGGGAGGTCACCGAACCCGTACAAATGGCAACCCTTGGGGGCGGTCACCGAACCCGTACACTTTGGCAACCCTTGGGGGCGGTCACTGGAACCCGTCAAATTGCTTGGGGCGATCTCCACAACCTAATTGGAGACCACGACGCTTGCCCAGAGCTTTACACCACAATGATTGAGCTTCGAATACTACAAAGGTTGGGGCTATCTCCCCAATGACACCACGAAGCTTCACCACAATGGAATATGGCTTCGAGGTGACCTCAACTATCTAGCGCGCCCAAGCAGCCAAGAGGAACAAGCTCAAGGGTACCAAGCACCCAAGAGTACTAAGCTTCTCAACTTGTAACCTCCATGTATCACCGTGGAGAACTCAAACCGATCCACCAAATGCAATGGCAAGGGCCTAAAAGAGAATTTAATTTAGCGGCTCTTTCTAAAAGGCGTGAATGCAAATAAAAAACATCCCCTGGATAAGCCTCACGGCCGGGAGGCCTTCTTAATAGAAGGGACATTTGGCGATAAGCTTGTGCCTGTTTGGAGAGATCACACACGGAGTTCCCAAGTTCTTCTCTTCCAAGTACCACCAAAGCAACTAATGCTAGGGAGGGAAATGAGAGGAATAAAGAGAAGAGAACACAAAGAACTCCAAGAACTAGATCCAAAGGGTTCCCCTCACAAAGAGGAGAAAGTGATTGGTGGAAATGTGGATCTAGATCTCCTCTCTCTTTTCCCCCCAAAACTAGCAAGAATCCATGGAGGGATTGAGAGATAGCAAGCTCGAAGAAGGTAAAAAATGGGGGAAGAACACGAGCTCAAAGGATAAGATCTACTGGGGAAGAAGACCCCCTTTTATAGGAGGGGAAAGAATCCAACTGTTAGAGTATCTCCATCCGTTGCGGCCCCAAGACGCGCCGAAAACCGCCGCCTGGGGGCGAGCCGGCGCTAGTTTCGGCCTGGGTGCCAGTGCATTCCCACTCGTCGCCCTCCAGGTCGCCCCCAGGCGCCGATATCGGCCCAGTTTTGGCGCTTTCAGCCCATTTTCGGCGCAAAACGGCCCAGGCTCGACGTTCTCATGGATAGTTCACATAGATAGCTCACATGGATAGATAGATAGATAGTTAACATAATCTTAATCCTACGATAGATAGATAAATAGATAGTTCACATAGTCTTCTCCTACGAACTACTACTACTCTTCATTCTCCGACTCGGACTCTGCCTCGGTGATGTCCTCCTCCGACGTCTTAGCGTAGGCGCAAGGAACCGCTCGTCGGTGGAGTCCCAGGAGGACGCATCTCCTAGCTCAATGTTCAACTTAGCGACCGCCTTCCTCGCTCGCTTGTCCTCGCGATAAGCCGCTTGCTCCTTCCTCCTCTTCTTCCTCTCCGCCCTCTTCTCGACCAAGAACTGGTGCTCGTTGATGATGTCTTGCAGGAAGTTTTGGCGCCACGTCACCATGGCTTCCTCGTCCATCTCGACCAGGTTGAGACTCTGTGCCCGCCTACGGTTCTTTCGATGATCTTCGTCGGTGATAAGCCGCGGGGGAGGTGCCAACTCCTGAGCCCACTCCCGGGACGGCATGTCCGTGAAGTTCATGCCCGACGGGAACGCCGGAGGCGCCACGTCGCAGCGTCGTACGCGCGGGCGCCCTCCTGAGGGGTGTCGAAGGTTCTGAGGCCGAGGTGCACGTCGCCCGACCGAATCTCGACGGAGTAGGTGCCGGACGGACGAACCCGGACGCCGTAGTAGCCCGTAGCTCCCCGGCGGCGAGGCGATATGGGGGCACAGTGCATCTCGGCGACGAAGCAGCGAGCGGCGGAGGAAGCAGTGAAGCACGTGTGTCAGTGTGGAGAGTGCGGGGGGCGATGTGTTGCGGTGTGGCGTTCACCGGCTAGGTGGGTGACTTTTATAGCCGGAGCTCGGGCGGCGAGAGGCGCATGCCAGGCGACGCGTGGCGGGCGCCCGTGGCGCCGGGCGACGCGACGGTTCGCTGCGCGGCATCAATGGGCAGGCTGACCGGCGCTGCATCTCAGCGCGGCAGCTTTGGCATTGATTCTCGCGGGAACCGAGGCGATGAGGACGACGAAGCAGTGCGTCGCTGACAGGGCGGGCCCATCACATTCGCGCCAAAAAATGCCCCGTCCGGCGCCCCCAGGCGACCCCCAGCGCCCCGGGTTCGGGTAGGGTCCGCCGACGCGAGTTTCGGTCCAATCCAGCGATTTTCGGCGTCCTAGGGGCGCGACAGGGCCGTTTTTTGGGCGCCGGCGCAGAAAAAGTGGCCTGGGGGGGGGCTGTTGGGGCGCGACTGGAGATGCTGTTATCCCCTCTCATAGCCCGCGCGGCGCGGTACTACCGCACCAAACTTGCGGTACTACCCCAAGGCCATGCGATACTACAGCAAGGCGGTGCGGTACTACCGCTCGTGCGGCAGCGACCCGATGGGAGCCTGTTGCACAGGGCAACGAGCAGTAGAACCGCCAGAGCAGTACTACAGTGCGCCCATACGGTACTACCGTAAGGCAGGCATCAACTAGTACTGGAAATACGCGGAAGTAATAAATTACATCCGCGCCTACTTCCGCTGAGATTGGAGCTAATAAAAGTCCGGCACGGTAGTACCGGACAGGAGTCGCGGTACTACCGCATGTGGGTGGATGTAAAAAATTTCATCCGCGCCTACTTCCGCGTGCATTTGTGTCAGGGCTAGGGGTAGCGGTACTACCGCTCATTAGGAGCGGTACTACCGCTCCCTTGAGCGGTACTACCGCACACCACTTAGGCTTTAGCACTTGGTCGCTTGCATATCGCAGCTAAAGACACAAAAGGATGCAATAAAACCAAAACTGCCATAACTTCTGCAAAAGAGCTCCGAATTGAGCAAACTCAAGCTTGTTGGACAAATGAGTGAACACTCCATCAGAGAAGAACCGGCAAAACCTCCAACATCAAAAACATCATAGAATATGCATGTGAACTCCGTTTTCGATGAACTCGAGCTTGTCATTGATACGTCTCCAACGTATCTACTTTTTCCAACACTTTTGCCCTTGTTTTGAACCCTAACTTGCATGATTTGAATGGAACTAACCCGGACTGACGATGTTTTCAGCAGAATTGCAATGGTGTTATTTTTGTGCAAAAATAAAAGCTCTCGGAATGACCTAAACATCAACGGAGAATTATTTTGGAAAATATAAAAAATATATGTGGAAGTATCCATGCCAGGGGGCCCACACCCTGTCCACGAGGGTGGGGGGCGCGCCCCCTCCCCCTGGGCGCGCCCCCTGCCTCGTGGGCCCCCTGTTGCTCCACTAACGTACCCTCGGACTCCGTATGTTCACTTTCGAGGAGAAAAAAACCAGAGAGGAAGAATTATTGCGTTTTACGATACGGAGCCGCCGCCAAGCCCTAATCTCTCTCGGGAGGGCTGATCTGGAGTACGTTCAGGGCTCCCGACAGGGGAGATCGTCGCCATCATCATCATCAACCTTCCTCCATCACCAATTCCATGATGCTCACCGCCGTGCGGGAGTAATCCCATCGTAGGCTTGCTGGACGGTGATGGGTTAGATGAGATTTACCATGTAATCGAGTTAGTTTTGTTAGGGTTTGATCCCTACTATCCACTATGTTCTATGATTGATGTTGCTATGACTTTGCCATGCTTAATTCTTGTCACTAGGGCCCGAGTGCCATGATTTTAGATCTGAACCTATTATGTTTTCATGAATATATGTGTGTTCTTGATCCTATCTTGCAAGTCAATAGTCACCTACTATGTGATATGATCCGGCAACCCCGATGTGACAACAATCGGGACCACTCCCGGTGATGTCCGTAGTTTGAGGAGTTCATGTATTCACTATGTGTAAATGCTTTGGTCCGGTACTCTATTAAAAGGAGGCCTTAATATCCCTTAGTTTCCACTAGGACCCCGCTGCCACAGGAAGGTAGGACAAAAGATGTCATGCAAGTTCTTTTCCATAAGCATGTATGACTATATTCGGAATACATGCCTACATTACATTGATGAACTGGAGCTAGTTCTGTGTCATCCTAGGTTATAACTTTTACGTGAGGAATCGCATCCGACATAATTCTCCATCACCGATCCAATGCCTATGAGCTTTTCACATATTGCTTGTTGCTTATTTACTTTTCCGCTGCTACTATTACAAAAACTACAAAAACACTACTGTTACTTTTATTGATGTTACCACTACTTCCATATTACCTTGCTACTAAATTACCTTGCTGCAGATACTAAGTTTCCATGTGTGGTTGAATTGACAACTCAGCTGCTAATACTTGAGAGTATTCTTTGGCTCCCCTTGTGTCGAATCAATAAATTTGGGTTGAATACTTTACCCTCGAAAACTGTTGCGATCCCCTACACTTGTGGGTTATCAAGACTATTTTCTGGCGCCGTTGCCGGGGAGCATAGCTATATTCTTTAAGTCACTTGGGATTTATATCTATTGATCACTATGAAGAACTTGAAGGACTCAAAACCAAGATCTTTCCCTCAACTACGAGGGTAGGTAAGGAACTGCCATCTAGCTCTGCACTTGATTCACCATCTGTTATGCGTAAATTTGCGACACCTACTTGATACGTCTTCAACGTATCTACTTTTCCAAACATTTTTCCCCTTGTTTTGGACTCTAACTTCAATGATTTAAATGGAACTAACCCGGACTGACGCTGTTTTCAGCAGAATTGCCATGGTGTTGTTTTTGTGCAGAAATAAAAAGTTCTCGGAATGACCTAAAAATCCATGGAGAATTATTATGGGAAATATAAAAAATACCTGCGGAAAGATCCACATCAGGGGGGCCACACCTTGTCCACGAGGGTGGGGGCGCGCCCCTCCCCCTGGGCGCGCCCCCTGCCTCGTGCGCCCCCTGATGTTCCACCGACATATCCCCGGACTCCATATATTCACTTTCGCGGAGAAAATAATCAGAGAGGAAGAATTATCACGTTTTACAATACGGAGCTGCCGCCAAACCCTAATCTCTCTCGGGGGGCTGATCTGGAGTCCGTTCGGGGCTCCGGAGAGTGGAGATCGTCGCCATCGTCATCATCAACCTTCCTCCATCACCAATTGCATGATGCTCACCGTTGTGCGTGAGCAATCTCATCATAGGCTTGCTGGACGGTGATGGGTTGGATGAGATTTACCATGTAATCAAGTTAGTTTTGTTAGGGTTTGATCCCTAGTATCCACTATGTTCTAAGATTGATGTTGCCATGACTTTGCTATGCTTAATACTTGTCACTAGGGCCCGAGTGCCCTAATTTCAGATACGAACCTATTATGTTTTCATGAATATATCTGTGTTCTTGATCATATCTTGCAAGTCTATAGTCACCTACTATGTGTTATGATCCGGCAACCCCGAAGTGACAATAATCGGGTCCACTCCCGGTGATGACCGTAGTTTGAGGAGTTCATGTATTCACTATGTGTTAATTCGTTGGTCTGGTTCTCTATTAAAAGGAGGTCTTAATATCCCTTAGTTTCCACTAGGACCCCGCTACCATGGGAGGGTAGGACAAAAGATGTCATGCAAGTTCTTTTCCATAAGCACGTATGACTATATTCGGAATACATGCCTACATTACATTGATGAACTGGAGCTAGTTCTGTGTCACCCTAGGTTATAACTTTTACATGATGAATCGCATCCAACATAATTCCCCATCACCGATCCAATGCCTACGAGCTTTTCACATATTGCTTGTATCTTATTTACTTTTCCGTTGCTAGTATTACAAAAACTACAAAAACACTATCGTTACTTTTATTGTTGTTTCCACTATTTCCATATTACCTTGCTACTAAATTACCTTGCTGCAGATACTAAGTTTCTAGGTGTGGTTGAATTGACGACTCAGCTGCTAATACTTAAGAGTATTCTTTGGCTCCCCTTGTGCCGAATCAATAAATTTGGGTTGAATACTTTACCCTCGAAAACTGTTGCGATCCCCTACACTTGTGGGTTATCACTACTCCTGCTATTGAATCTGATATGTCATATGTTCTTGATGATGCCACTTCTACTATGTATGATGAAACTACTTCTATGCTTGATAATACTGTGCCACTAGGTGAATTTCTAGATGAACAAATTTCTAAGGTTAGGGAGAATGCAAATATTGAAACTGATAATATTTATGAAAGTTATGATGAAGATTCTTCCCCTAGATATGAATTTCATGTTACTCCTGAGGGTTATGTTATGGATGAAGAAACTCCTAGAGACTTTCTTGCATGCAACGATTGATATGATCTTAAGAAATTATTAGCTAAAATGGAAGAAAAGTTTTTGAATGCTAGAATGAAATATGACCCTGCTTTTGCTACTGCACCTATCTTTGTTACTGATTAGGATTATGATTTCTCTGTTGATCTTGAGTTAATTACTTTGGTTGAATCTGGTCCTTTCCATGGCTATGAATCTGAAATAGTTGTGGCACATCTTACTAAGTTGAATGATATAGCCACCCTATTTACCAACGATGAAAATATTCGTTATTACTGTATCCTTAAGTTATTTCCATTCTCGTTAAAGGGTGATGCTAAGACTTGGTTTAGTTCTCTTGATCATGGTTGTGTGCGTAGTCCCCAGGATATGATTTATTACTTCTCTGCTAAATATTTTCCCGCTAATAAGAAACAAGCTGCCTTACGGGAAATATATAACTTTGTGCAAATTGAAGAAGAGAGTCTCCCACAAGCTTGGGGGAGGCTTCTCCAATTACTTAATGCTTTGCCTAATCATCCTCTTCAGAGGAATGAAATACTTGATGTCTTTTATAATGGACTAACCGATGCTTCCAGAGACCACCTGGATAGTTGTGCTGGTTGTGTTTTTAGGAAAGAACAGTTGATCAAGCTGAATTACTATTGAATAATATGCTGGCCAATGAAAATAATTGGACACTTCCTGAACCAGTCCCTAAGCTAACTCTGAAGAAAAGGGGAGTTCTATTTCTCAGTCCTGAAGATATGCAAGAGGCAAAGAAATCTATGAAAGAAAAAGGTATTAAAGTTGAACATGTTAAGAATTTACCACCTATTGAAGAAATACATGGTCTTGATAACCCGACACGGGTAGTAAAGGTAAATTCTCTTTATATATTTGATGAAGGTGATATTCCTCGTTATAAGTCTGCAAGCCAATGCTTAGATGAGTTTGACAATTTTATTGTGAAACAAGAAAACTTCAATGCTTATGTTGGTAGACAATTGCAACGTAATGCTTATATGATTGAACGCTTGAGTGATTATATGTCTAGACTTAAAGGTGAATTGAAACTCATTAGTAAACATGCTTCTATGGTTACCACTCAAGTAGAAGAAGTACTTAAGGCTCATAATGATTTGCTCAACGGATTAAATAGTAAGAATAATGATTATGTTGCTAGAGTTACAACTAGAGGTGGTAAAGTGACTCAGGAACCTTTGTATCCTGAGGGCCACCCTAAGAGAACTGACAAGATTCTCAAAGAACTAATTTAGATGCACCTAGTTCTTCAAAGAAGACGGAAAAGAAAAATGATAGGACATTGCATGCTTCTAGTAAACCTGTAGCTGACACACCTGAGAATCCCAATGATATCTCTGTTTCTGATGCTGAGACACAATCTGGTAATGAACATGAACCTAGCGATAATGTTAATGATGATGTTCATCATGATGCTCAACCTAGCAATGATAATGATGTAGAGATTGAACCTGTTGTTGATCTTGATAACCCATAATCAAAGAATCAACATTATGATAAGGGAGACTTTGTTGCTAGGAAGCACGGTAAGGAAAGAGAACCATAGGTTCAAGAACCCATGCCTTTTCCTCCTAAACAATCCAAGAAGAAGGATGATGAGGATTTTGAGCGCTTTGCTGAAATGATTAGACCTATATTTTTGCGTATGCGTTTGACTGATATGCTCAAAACAAATCCTTATGCTAAGTATATGAAAGATATCATTACCAACAAAAGAAAGATACCTGAAGTAGAAATTTCCACCATGCTTGCAAATTACACTTTTAAAGGTGGAATACCTAAGAAACTAGGAGATCCAGGAGTACCTACTATACCTTGCTCCATTAAAGGAAACTATGTTAAAACTGCCTTATGTGATCTTGGAGCCGGTGTTAGTATTATGCCTCTCTCGTTATATCGTAGACTTGACTTGAGTAAGTTGACACCTACTGAAATATCTTTGCAAATGGCTAATAAATCAACTGCTATACATGTAGGTATTTGTGAGGATGTGCATGTCGTAGTTGCAAATGCTACTATTCTAACGGACTCTGTTATCCTTGATATTCCCGAGGACGATAGTATGTCTATTATCCTTGGTAGACCCTTTTTGAATACTACAGGGGCTGTTATTGATTGCAACAAAGGCAATGTCACTTTTCATGTCAATGGTAATGAGCATACGGTACACTTTCCGAGGAAACAACCTCAAGTCCATAGCATCAATTCTATTGGAAAAATTTCAAATATTACTATTGGAGGTTTTGAATTTCCTCTTCCTACTATCAAGAAGACATATGATATTCTTATTGCTGGGGACATACATATCCCCATTGAGGTAACCTAGTGTTATTTGAAAATTCTCCGGTTTCATGTTATTCGGAAAGAGTTTATTAACAAGACTTGATCAACCTTGTTAATCGATTCCTTTTGATGAGCATGAGATGGGTGAATCTAGATAGCACAACCTTCTGTACCCTCCTTTTACTTTCTGTTAATTAGATTAAATAAAGCAAAAATAGTATTTTTTGTCTGTTTCCAGACTTATCCGTGAAGTAAAAATACCCCGAAAATAAAAGTTCTCCAAATGCCCTGAAAATGAAATATGATTTCTTCTAGAATATTTGAGAATATATGGCACAGAAAACACAACGAGGGGAGCTAGCACCTGGCCACGAGGGTCCAGGGCACGCCCACCCTCATAGGGTGCGCCCCCTGCCTCGTGGGCCTCACGTGGCCCCCCTCCACTTATTCCTGCACCCAGACACTCCTTCTTCCTCCCAAAAAAACCACTATCCAGCTCAAGCACGAGTTGTAGCTCATCTTGCTGCCATTTTCGATCTCCTTGCTCAAAGCTCCATTCACAAAACTGTTTGGGGAGATTGTTCCTTGGTATGTGACTCCTCCATTGGTCCAATTAGTTTTTGTTCTAGTGTTTTATTTATTGCAAAATTTTGCTGTTGTGGTGACCTTGTTCTTGAGCTTGCATGTCAAATTTCATTGGTCCCAAATAGTTCTAATGCATGATATAGTCTCTAGACACTTGTAGGAGTTGTTGCTATCAATCTTGTCGAGTTTGGTTCACTTCCATTTTGAGTAACTAAAAATTTCAGAAAATTTCAGAAAAATACATAGGAAAATCTTCCAAGGTGGTTCCTGATACGTCTCCAATGTATCTATAATTTTTTATTGTTCCATGCTATTATTTATGAAGTCTTGGATGTTTAATGGGCTTTATCATTCACTTTAATATCGTTTTTGGGACTAATCTACTAACCCAAAGGCCCAGTCCAGATTGTTTTTTTTCTATTTCAGGGTTTTGTAGAAAAGGAATATCAAACGGAGTCCAAACGGAATGAAACCTTCGCGAGAGATATTTTTGGAGGAAATCACGCTCGGAAACGTCAGGACCAAGTCAGGGGGCAAGGGGCCAGCCCTCGAGGGTGGGGGGCATGCCCTCCTTCCCAGGGCGCGCCCCCTGCCTCGAGGCTGGCCCACACGACCCACGGTGCCCTCCTTCTTCCTATATATACCTACGTACCCTAGAAACTCCATACGCAGAGAGAAAACCCTAATTCCACCGCCGTAGCTTCTGTTCCCGTGGAGATCCCATCTTGGAGCCTGTTCCGGGAGGGGGATCCATCACGGAGGCCTTCATCATCATCATCATCGCCCTCACCATGAGTTGTGAGTAGTTTACTACAGACCTTCGGGTCCATAGCTAGTATCTAGATGGCTTCTTCTCTCTCTCTCCGGATCTCAATACAAAGTTCTCCTCGGTCTTCGAGGAGATCTATTCGATGTAATCTCTTTTTGCGGTGTGTTTGTCGAGATCCGATGAATTGTGAGTTTATGATCAAGGTTATCTATGAAATATATTTGGTTCTTCTCTGAACTTTTTATGTGTGCTCATAATATCCTTGCAAGTCTATTCGAATTATTGGTTTGGTTTGGCCTACTAGATCTATAGATCTTGCAATGGGAGAAGTGCCTGGATTTGGGTTCAATCTTGCGGTGTCCTTTCCCAGTGACAGTAGGGGCAGCAAGGCACGTATTGTATTGTTGCCATCGAGGATAAAAAGATGGGGTTTACATCATATTGCTTGAGTTTATCCCTCTACATCATGTCATCTTGCTTAAGGCGTTACTCTGTTCGTATGAACTCAATACACTAGATGCATGTTGGATAGCGGTCGATGTGTGGAGTAATAGTAGTAGATGCAGGCAGGAGTCGGTCTACTTGTCTCGGACGTGATGCCTATATACAATGATCATGCCTAGATAGTCTCATAATTATTCGCTTTTCTATCAATTGCTCGACAGTAATTTGTTTACCCGCCGTAGAATATCGCTATCATGAGAGAAGCCACTAGAGAAAACTATGGCTCCCGGGTCTATTCTCAACATATCAATCTACATCTACTTTACTTTTCTTGCTTTTATTTGCTGTTTTATTAAACCAAAAATATAATTATCATCTCTATCAGATCTCACTTTCGTAAGTGACCATAAAGGGATTGACAACCCCTTATCACGTTGGCTGCGAAGTTCTTATTTGTTTGTGCATGTGCGAGGGACTAGCGCGTGGTCTCCTACTGGATTGATACCTTGGTTCTCAAAAACTGAGGGAAATACTTACGCTACTGTACTGCATCTCCCTTTCCTCTTCGAGGGAATACAACGCAAGCTCAAGAGGCAGCAAGAAGAATTTCTGGCGCCGTTGCCGGGGAGGCTTACGCAAAAGTCATATACCAAGTACCTATCACAAACCCTTATCCTTCTCATTACATTTATTTGCCTCCCGTTTTCCTCTCCCCCACTTCACCCTTGCCGTTTTATTTGCCCTTCTTCCGCCGTGTGTTTTACATTTGCTTGCTTCTTGTTTGCTTGTGTGTGTTGGATTGCTTGCTTGTCACTATGGCTCAGAACAATACCAAATTGTGTGACTTCTCCAATACCAACAACAATGATTTTATTAGCACTCCGATTGCTCCTATTACTGATGCTGAATCTTGTCAGATCAATGCTGCTTTGTTGAATCTTGTCATGAAAGATCAATTCGCCGGCCTTCCCAGTGAAGATGTCGCTACCCATCTAAACAACTTTGTTGATTTGTGTGATATGCAAAAGAAAAGGGATACGGATAACAATATTGTTAAATTGAAGTTATTCCGTTTTCACTTAGAGATCATGATAAAACTTGGTTCTCCTCTTTGCCTAGAAATAGTGTTGATTCATGGAATATGTGCAAAGATGCTTTTATCTCCAAGTATTTCCCTCATGCTAAGATCATCTCTCTTAGAAACGATATTATGAATTTTAAGCAACTAGATCATGAGCATGTTGCACAAGCTTGGGAGAGAATGAAATTAATGATACATAATTGGCCTACACATGGTTTGAATTTATGGATGATTATTCAGAACTTTTATGCTGGCTTGAATTTTGCTTCTAGAAATCTTTTATATTCGGCCGCCGGAGGCACTTTCATTGAAACCACCTTAGGAGAAGCTACCAAACTCCTAGATAATATTATGGTTAATTGTTCTCAGTGGCACACCGAAAGATCTACTAGTAAAAAAGTGCATGCTATCGAAGAAATTAGTGTTTTGAGTGGAAAGATGGATGAACTTATGAAATTGTTTGCTGCTAAGAGTGCTTCTTCTGATCATAATGATATGCTTTTGTCCACTTTGATTGAGAATAACAATGAATCTTTGGATGTGAATTTTGTTGGTAGGAATATTTTTGGTAACAATGCTTATAGAGGTAATTTTAATCCTAGGCCTTTTCCTAGTAATTCCTCTAATAATTTTGGTAATTCCTACAACAACTCTTATGTAAAGATGCCTTCTGAATTTGAAACTAGTGTTAAAGAGTTTATGATCTCGCAAAAGAATTTCAATGCTATGCTTGAAGAGAAATTGCTTAAGGTTGATGAATTGGCTAGAAGTGTGGACAAGATTACTCTTGATGTTGATTCTTTGAAACTTAGATCTATCCCACCTAAGCATGATATCAACGAGTCTCTCAAAGCCATGAGAATTTCCATTGATGAATGCAAAGAAAGAACCGCTAGAATGCGTGCTAAAGGAGAAGATTATATTAAATCGTCTTCTTCTAGTTATCGTGAAAATAAAGATGAAGATCTGTAAGTTATTGATGTGTCTCCTATTAGATCCTTGTTTTCTAGTATTAATCTTGATGAAAATAGGATTGGAGATGATTCTGCTTTAAGGTGTCCCAATGATTCGGAGTTTTTAGATCTTGACGCTAAAATTGCTAAAAGTGGGAACGAAGAGATTAAAACTTTGCATAGTAATGAACCCACTACTTTGGATTTCAAGGGATTCAATTATGATAATTGCGCTTTGATTGATTGTATTTCCTTGTTGCAATCCGTGCTAAATTCTCCGCATGCGTATAGTCAAAATAAAGCTTTCACTAAACATATAGTTGATGCTTTGATGCAGTCTTATGAAGAAAAACTTGAGTTGGAAGTTTCTATTCCTAGAAAGCTTTATGATGAATTAGAACCTACTATCAAAATAAAAATAAAATATCATGAATGCTATGCTTTGTGTGATTTGGGTGCTAGTGTCTCCACTATCCCAAAAACTTTGTGTGATTTGCTAGGGTTCCATGAGCTTGATGATTGTTCTTTAAATTTGCATCTTACGGATTCCACTATTAAGAAACATATGGGAAGAATTAATGATGTTCTTAATGTTCCCAATTGGAATTATGTGCCCGTAGATTTCATTGTTCTTAATATAGATTGCAATCCTTCATGTCCTATTATTCTTGGTAGACCTTTCCTTAGAACGATTTGTGCAATTATTGATATGAAGGAAGGAAATATTAGATTCCAATTTCTGTTAATGAAAGGCATGGAACACTTTCCTAGAAATAAAATAAAATTACCATATGAATCTATCATGAGAGCCACTTATGGATTGCCTTCCAAAGATGGCAATACCTAGATCTATCTTGTATCGTGCCTAGCTAGGGCGTAAAACGATAGCGCTTGTTGGGAGGCAACCCAATTTTATGTTTTTTGCTTTTGTTGCTGTTAGGGAATAAATATTGCATCTAGCCTCTGATTAGATGTGTTTTCATATCTTTTTTAGTGTTTGTGCCAAGTAGAACCTTTGGTAAGACTTGTGTGAAGTTTATATGATCTTGCTGTGAAAAATAGAATCGTTAGCACTTGCTAAAGTAGTCTTCAGATTTTACTGCAGCGTACTTTTAGTTGATTCTTTTTGCTGCTGATTGGTAGACAAATTGGGCAAATTTACCAATTTAGTTTTTAGTTTTTGGAGTTCCAGAAGTAGGCGAACCCTGCAGATTACTATAGACTGTTCTGTCTTTGACAGATTCTGTTTTTCGTGTGTTGTTTGCTTATTCCGATGCATCTATATGTAATATTGGAGGATATGAACCATATATAACTTGCAGTACAGGAGGTTTAACACCAATATAAACAAAGAATGAATTTCTTGTTGTACCTTTGAGTGGTGGTTTGCTTTCTCTTACTAACGGAGCTCACGAGAATTTTTGTATAAGTTTTGTGTTGTGAAGTTTCCAAGTTTTGAGTATTGCTTTGATGGACTATGGAGAAAGGAGTAGCAAAGGCCCAAGCTTGGGGATGCCCATGGCACCCCAAGTAAATTCAAGATAATCAAAATCCGGGGGCTATAGTTTTTTCTAGTGGCTTCTCTCATGATAGCGGTATTCTACGGCGGGTAAACAAATTACTGTCGAGCAATTGATAGAAATGCGAATAATTATGAGATTATCTAGGCATGATCATTGTATATAGGCATCACGTCCGAGACAAGTAGCCGACTCATGCCTGCATCTACTACTATTACTCCACACATCGACCACTATCCAGCATACATCTAGTGTATTGAGTTCATACAAACAGAGTAACGCCTTAAGCAAGATGACATGATGTAGAGGGATAAACTCAAGCAATATAATGAAAACCCCATCTTTTTATCCTCGATGGCAACAATACAATACGTGTCTTGCTGCCCCTACTATCACTGGGAAAGGACACCGCAAGATTGAACCCAAAGCCAAGCACTTCTCCCATTGCAAGAACTATAGATCTAGTAGGCCAAACCAAACCAATAATTTGAAGAGACTTGCAAGGATATTACGAGCACACATAAAAATTTCAGAGAAGAACCAAATATCTTTCATAGATAACCTTGATCATAAACTTACAATTCGTCGGATCTCGACAAACACAACGCAAAAAGAGATTACATCGAATAGATCTCCTCGAAGACCGATGAGAACTTTGTATTGAGATCCAGAGAGAGAGAGAGAGAAGAAGCCATCTAGATACTAGCTATGGACCCGAAGGTCTGTGGTAAACTACTCACAACTCATGGTGAGGGCGATGATGATGATGATGAAGGCCTCCGTGATGGATCCCCCTCCCGGAACAGGCTCGAAGATGGGATCTCCACGGGAACAGAAGCTACGACGGTGGAATTAGGGTTTTCTCTCTGTGTACGGAGTTTCTGGGGTACGTAGGTATATATAGGAAGAAGGATGGCACCGAGGACCGTGTGGGACAGCCTTGAGGCAGGGGGGCGCGCCCTGGGAAGGGGGGCGCGCCCCCCACCCTCGAGGGCTGGCTCTACGTCCACTGACTTGGCCCTGAAGACTCCCGACCGTGATTTCCTCCAAAAATATCTTTCGCGAAGGTTTCATTCCATTTGGACTCCGTTTGATATTCATTTTCTGCAAAACCCTGAAATAGGCAAAAAACAGCAATCTGGACTGGGCCTTTGGGTTACTAGGTTAGTCCCAAAAATGATATAAAAGTAAATGATAAAGCCCATTAAACATCCAAGACTTCATAAATAATAGCATGGAACAATCAAAAATTATAGGTACGTTGGAGACGTATCAAAGACCATGATGAAAATGTTTAGTGGCTCTCATATGCTTTCTTGCTAATTCAACCTTGAGCCATATTACTTTGTCTTCGCTCTTGTATTAAATGCTTACAGATTCTAGCTTAGTCCAATGCACGTGCACTATTATTATTATCCACACCGTTCGGTCGTGCGAGTGAAAGGCAATAATGACGATATATGATGAATTGATTGAGATGAGAAAAACTGGTATGAACTCGACCTCTCTTGTTTTTGTAAATATGATAGTTCATCGTTCCTGATTCAGCCTATTATGAATGAAACATGCTTGCAATGACAATTAGAGATCATAGCTTCTTATGCCATGCTTAATTAGATAGGAGTTTATAATGGTCTATCTTGCGTGCCAACATGATATTAAAATGGTTGTGATGTGGTATGATAGGGTGGTATCCTCCTTTGAACGATTCAAGTGGTTTGAATTGGCACATGTTCACGCATGTAGTTGAAACAAAATCAACATAGCCTCCATGATATTTATGTGCATGGTGATTTATATCCTACTCATGCTTGCATTCATTGTTGATTAATTTTAATGCATGTTCATGACTGTTGTCGTTCTCTAGCTGGTCGCTTCCCAGTCTCTTTCTAGCCTTCACCTATACTAAGCGGGAATACTGCTTGTGCATCCACTTCCATAAACCCCAAAGTTATTCCACGTGAGTCCACCATACCTTCCTATATGCGGTATCTACCTGCCATTCCAAGTAAATTCGTATGTGCCAAACTCTAAACCTTCAAATGAAATTCTATTTTGTATGCTCGAATAGCTCATGTATCAACTAGGGATGTCTATATCATCCATGCTAGGTGGGTTATTCTCACGATGAGTGGACTCCGCTCGTCATTCATGAGAAAATGGTTGGTAATCGGGATGCCCAGTGCCATGCTCAAATCATAATAATTAAACAAACCCCCCCCCCCCCAGGGTTGTTGCTGGTTTGGACGGTACCCGTTGTTTCGGGCTAGCCGTGGAGTGTGCTTGATTGGTGGTTGGGGAGTATAAACTTTACTATTCTATTTGGGAACCGCCTATAATGTGTGTAGCATGGAAGATATCGAGATTCTTGGTTGTTATGTTGACAAAGAGAATATACCGCTGAAAATGTTATTCATCTCTATTTAAAAATTGAGCTCTAGCACCTCTACAAATCCCTTCTTTCCTTTGCGAAGGGCCTATCTATTTACTTTTATGTTGAGTCATCATCATCTTATTAAAGAGCACCAGTTGGAGAGCACCTCTGTCATTTGCATGTATTGCTATTAATCTGCATTGAGTATGATTATGACTGGATCTCTTTTACCATGAATTGCAATGTCTAGTTAGTCCTTGATCTTTAAAGGTGCTCTGCATTTATGTTTTGCGGTCTCAGAAAGGGCTAGCGAGATACCATCTTGTTATTGCATATTATGATTGTTTTGAGAAAGTGTTGTCATCCGAGGTTTATTATTATAGCTCGCTAGTTGATTATGCAATTGATATGAGTAGTCATGAGACCCGAAAGTTATTGTGAACGTGGTTAGTTCATGATCTTTGCTGAAAATTTGAATGCTGGCTTTACATATTTACAACAATAAGAGCAAATAGAGTTTGTCAAAGTTTTTCTTTATCACTTTCAATTTATCAACTGAATTGCGTGAGGACAAGCAAAGGTTTAAGCTTGGGGGAGTTGATACGTCTCCAACGTATCTACTTTTCCAAACACTTTTGCCCTTGTTTTGGACCCTAACTTGCATGACTTGAATTTAACTAACCCGGATTGACACTGTTTTCAGCATAATTTCCATGGTGTTATTTTTGTGCAGAAATAAAAGTTCTCGGAATGACCTGAAAATCAACGGAGAATTATTTTGGAAAATATAATAAATATCTGCAGAAAGATCCATGCCAGGGGCCCACGCCTTGTCCACGAGGGTGGGGGGCGCGCCCCCTCCCCTTGGGCGCGCCCCCTGCCTCGTGGGCCCCCTGTTGCTCCACTGACGTACCCCCGGACTCCATATATTCACTTTCGGGGAGAAAAAATCAAAGAGGAAGAATTATCGCGTTTTACGATACGAAGCCGCCGCCAAGCCCTAATCTCTCTCGGGAGGGAAGATCTGGAGTCCGTTTGGGGCTCCAGAGAGGGGATATCATCGCCATCGTCATCATCAACCTTCCTCCATCACCAATTCCATGATGCTCACCGCCGTGTGTGAGTAATCCCATTGTAGGCTTGCTGGACGGTGATGGGTTGGATGAGATTTACCATGTAATCGAGTTAGTTTTGTTAGGGTTTGATCCCTAGTATCCACTATGTTCTAAGTTTGATGTTGCAATGACTTTGTCATGCTTAATGCTTGTCACTAGGGCCCGAGTGCCATGATTTCAGATCTGAACCTATTGTCTTTTCTTGAATATATTTGTGTTCTTGATCCTATCTTGCAAGTCAATAGTCACCTACTATGTGTTATGATCTGGCAACCCCGAAGTGACAACAATCGGGACCACTCCCGGTGATGACCGTAGTTTGAGGAGTTCATGTATTCACTATGTGTTAATGCTCTGGTCTGGTACTCTATTAAAAGGAGGCCTTAATATCCCTTAGTTTCCACTAGGACCCCGCTACCATGGGAGGGTAGGAAAAAAGATGTCATGCAAGTTCTTTTCCATAAGCACGTATGACTATATTCGGAATACATGCCTACATTACATTGATGAACTGGAGCTAGTTATGTGTCACCCTAAGTTATAACTTTTACGTGAGGAATTGCATCCGACATTATTCTCCATCACCGATCCAATGCCTACGAGCTTTTCACATATTGCTTGTTTCTTATTTACTTTTCCGCTACTACTATTACAAAAACTACAAAAACACTACCGTTACTTTTATTGCTGTTACCACTATTTCCATATTACCTTGCTATAAATTACCTTGCTGCAGATACTAAGTTTCCTGGTGTGGTTGAATTGACAACTGAGCTGCTAATATTTAAGATTATTCTTTGGCTCCCCTTGTGTCGAATCAATAAATTTGGGTTGAATACTTTGGCCTCGAAAACTGTTGCGATCCCCTACACTTGTGGGTTATCAGTCATCAAGATGACCATAAGCTCTAAGACTCACAAAAACCCACATCGAAAACATCATAGTAGATGCATGAGAACTCTGTTTTCGATGAACTCAAGCTTGTCATGAAAATGACCATAAGCTCCAAATCTCACAAGGAGAAGAACCAAACAAGAACCAAGAAATATGATGCAAGCATGCTACGGTTTGAGCTATCTACGAATGATACGATCAAGCTACTTGCTACTTCTTGAGCTTGCGTTGTATTCCCTCGAAGAGGAAAGGGAGATGCAGCACAGTAGCGTAAGTATTTTCCTCAGTTTTTGAGAACCAAGGTATCAATCCAGTAGGAGACCACGCACGAGTCCTGTCGTGGTTCTAAGTCTGAAAGTACGAGTAGGGGGTACGAATGGGGAGGCAAGGCCCTAGCTATGGTGAAGTTGTACACAAGGTGTTTTACGAGTTCAGGCCCTTCTCGGAGGAAGTAATAGCCCTACATCTCGGTGCTCGGAGGCGGTCGACTGAAGTGTGTATAGGTGTGTGTTACAGGGGTGCGAACCCTTGTACTGGAGGAGGGGTGGCTTATATATTGCGCCAGGACCCCAGCCATGCTTCACGTTACTAAGGGTTCAATGTACATTAAGGAGGACGTTACTGATAATGTCTGCAGTAAAGAGTAATAAAGGCATTCACTACGGCGAGTAAATCCCAGACCGTTGTTGTCCTAGGGGACCTTTGACCTTCGGGGGTCAAGTGCCTTGGACGGGTCGAGTGAAGTTGAGTCGTCTGGTAGGTGGTGTCCAGTCAAGTGGGATGTCGTCCTGGGCTGTCTCAGTCAACTGTCCTTATCGTCATCGGTTTTGTCTTTTAATCTTCTGGGGTAGTGACCTTAGGTGGGGTACCTCGGTAAGGCCTGTGACCCTACCCTAGGTTTGTAACCTCATCAGTAGCCCCCGAATGGATTGAGGCTTGAGCAGGAGAGAGTGATGAAGAGAGCCTTGGTCAGGGTTCGACGCCCTTGGGGTAGTCTTCTCTGAGCTTGTGGACCAGGCTGTTTTTTCAATCTCGTCTTGGTCGCCTTGATCGATTTTGGAACCGTCGAGTGCGTTCTTTGTGTTACCCGTCGACTGAACTTTGCGCGAGGCACCGAGCGCCGTTGGCGTGCGCAGTTTTCGGCGGGATTGGTTGTTCTCTGGTCGCCGGATTTTGCGGGATTTCGAAATTTGGGGAAGCGCGCGGGACGGGTCGTGCCGCGGCAATCCGATCAGATATGCACGGGACGCCTCGATCCTCGCGCCGCCTTTTTCGCCACGTATCGTGTCCGCGCCTGTTGCGGGATTTGATAGGATCGCTCGGGGCCACCAGTCAGTCACTCGACCGAGGCGCTATAAATGCGCGCCGAGCCCGTAGCGAGGGCACTGTGCGCCCATTCTCTATTTCCTCGCCTCCGTCTCTCCGTCGTGCCTCTGCTCCTTCTCCCTTTCTCCACAGCCAACGCCGGCTCGCGCGCCATGGGCAAAGAGAAGACCACGGCGCTAGAGCGCTCGAAGAAGGCGGCAACGGGGAAGGGGAAGCGGTCCGGCCACGGCGGGTCGTCGTCGAGGTCCGAGCTCCCTCCTGGTTGGATCCAGGGGACTGGATCAGGTCCACCATCACTATGGAGGACATGGTGGAGCTGGAGGAAGAGGGGTTGGTCGCCCGCGGCTCCTGGTGGGTGCCAGAAGGCGAGCTCGAGCCCCAGCCGCGGGAGGGCGAGTGCGTCCTCCTCGCGACTCACGTCGACCGAGGTTTCACCATGCCCCCGCACCCTTTCTTTCGCGCCTTCCAGATTTTTTACGGCGCCCAGCTGCACTACTTCACGCCCAACTCCATTGCTTTCCTGGCTGCGTTCATCTCGATGTGTGAGAACTTCCTCGGCTGTCGGCCGCACTGGGGCTTGTTCAAACATATCTTTACTTGTCTCTCACAAACCGTCAAGAAGGAGAATTCGAGTGACGAGAAGACGCACGTCATCCAGGTGTGCGGCAGGCTAGGCATCCAGCTTAGGAATAGGAGCGCTTTTCCTGCTATGATTCTCCCTGAGTCGGTTCGGGGCTGGCAGTCGACTTGATTCTATTGTAAGGACAGTCCGACTCCTTATCAGTCGACTGGTCTTCCTCCCTTTTCTCTTGGCCGAGCTAGCCAGCCGCCGTCTTTGGTTGTGAGTCGAGCCGAGAGGGAGGAAGTGGACATGCTGGTGGAACAGGTCATTCAGTTGGTCCGCGACAGGGTCACAGGGCTGGACCTGCTTGAGGTTTACCTCATGCGGAGGATCCAGCCTCTCCAAGCCCGAGACCACCCGATGTGGATGTACTCCGGCGTAGACGACTCATCACGAGTCCACCCGGAGGCAGCGAACGTGAAGTCCGTGGCGTAGTGCCTAAAGTGTATCACGGGGAACAAAGACAACCCCAGGGGGTCCGGAAGGGTTCGCCCATTTGACGCCGACCATCTTCCTGACAAGGTCTGGCCTTGACTTCTGAGTGATGTTCTTGTTCTTGGTTTGCAGTTGTCTTGATGAGTCTGACTGACATTTGGCTAATCTTTCTTTTCTGCAGATCTACACAGAAATTTACTCGGTGCCCAACGGGGATCAGGTCAAGGAGGGCAAAGAGGGCGCGGGTGACGTCTCCGAGTGGAAGTCTGACAAATAGACCAAAGAGGAGAGCGAGGACTCCAGCAGCGGGGAGGAGGTCGAGTCACCTCCTCGTGGCGAGAAGCGATCCAAGGAGAAGCACGACCGTTGTGCGCTCTCGGACGGGTCCCTCCAGCTCTCAGGTGCAAAAGCGGGCTCGTACGGCCACTCCTGACCCATCTGAAAAGGCGCCCAAGTAGCCTAAGGTCACCACCGCCAAGCCCTGAAAGGCCCTACCCAAGATCAAGGTGGATGTCCCAATCGCCTCCACGTAAGTGATGTTCAGCTTTATTTCTTTCTGCCTTTCGGAGGTCGACTCTATCTTCGTCGACTCATCTTCAAGTAAATTTTTCTGTGTTGCTGCTTCCATGACGTCGATGGATATCGACAAGGTTCGGGACGATGAGGAGACCGCTGATGCTACTACGTCCCGCGCAGGTGCGAGTTGTAGATAGTGCTTTGCTTTTCGTCGGTTTGAGCTGACGGTCGACTAAACCTCATAACTATCTTTTTTGAAGTGCCATGTCATGTCATAGATCTCACAGACGATGACGATGATGATGAGGAGCGCTCGGGAGTGGCTCGATGATGCACGGGAAGGAAGGGTCGGAAGGTGCCTTCTGGCACTGAGACCCAGCAACAGGAAGACGTGGTCCGGACCATGGTCTCCTTCGTCGTCCCCGTGTCGACCGTGCGCCCACCTTCGTCGGCTGGAGGGGCCGTCGACCCAGCACCTGCTCCAGCCGTCGACCCAGCGCCTGCTCCGTCGTCCGTTCTCTTCTCCACCCATCGCATCCCGGAGGATCCCGTGGGCGCGGCTCAAGAAGCCGTTCGTCAAGCGGGGCTAATGATGGAGAGGACCAAGGCGGCGTACGAGGCTAGAATGGCTGCTTATGACGCTAGTTCGGCCCTTCGGACCAATGTCCAGGTTTGTCTCTTCCGACTGATTTGATGTGTTGGTGTAGTCTTCAGTTTGAGAAATCTACTGCTTTGTTCGTAAGATGATGCCACACCAGTGGGTGCCTTGTCTTGTAGCTTTTTAGCTTCTGAAGGTCGACCGATAGTACCACTGGGTGTCGTCAGTCGACGTTGCTTGTTTGTTTTTGTACTTCTCTTGAGCTCGGGCCGGACTGATCTTGGCCGAGTGAGAACCAGTGGGGGCACGCTCAGTGCACCCACTGGGTGTAGCCCCCGAGACCGTGGTCGACTGCTGGTAGTCGGCCATGGTCTGATAATAGAACTTTGCCTCCTTGTGCTATTTTTTTAGCTCGGGTTAGACTGATCTTGGTCGAGCGAGAACCAGTGGGGGCACGCTCAGTGCACCCACTGGGTGTAGTCCCCGAAACTGTGGTTGAGTGTTTGACTCGACTATAGTCTTAGAATTCTGATTTGTTGTGTTGATGCAGAGATCTTGTGAGTTCGGAGACAAATTTGCGGATCTTCAGAAGAAGCAGGTCCAGCTCAATCTCGACTTGCAGCTGGCTCGGGACCACTTGAAGAAGACTCAGGACGAAGCAGCTGGTAACTGACGCGAGCAACTTGTCGACTGACCTTCGATAAGTATGTCCTGTGTATCCTCATGTTCATCTGTCTAGTGATGTCTCTTGTAGATCAACTGAAGGTGGCCTTGGAGCAGAAAGACCTCGACTTGGTGGAGGCGCAACAGAAGGCTCAGGAGAAAACTGAACTGGCGGAGCAGAAGCTGGCTTCCGTTGGCACGCTCGAGGCGAAGATCACCAGGTTGAAGGGTTCTCTCGACGCGGCCAACCAAGAAGTGACTCGACTGAAGGGCGCTAAGAACGCCCTGAACAAGAAATATGAGGGCCTCTTCCAGAAGAAGAACGATCTGGAAGCTTATCTGAGCGACCTCACCAAGAAGTGGTATCTCGTGCTTGAAGGTATATCTCTTTTGCTCAGACTTAGTTGGATTGGTCGACCCGTAATTTGCTTGCTGACTTGACGCGTTCCTTGTTGTGTAGAATTCTGCCGCAACTTTGAAGAAGAGACTGGGCGGGTCAAACCCGGTCTGGACCCAGCCAATTCCATTGTCAAGGACGAAGCTGCCATGAATATCTTGAGGCTGGAGTCCTGCCTTACTGCTGCCACGGGCTACCTGGGTCGGCTGAAAGCAGTGATGGCTCGGATCGACGCCGCACTCTGGAGAGGGGTCGCACAGGAGAACGACCTCGAGTCCCTGATGACTCGGCTCAATGAGATCCCTAGTCGAGTGCAGGAGTGGAAGAAGTCATCTGCCCGCTGCGGAGCTGACGTGGCGCTATCCTGGGTCCGTGTGCATTGTAAGGAAGTGAAGGAGAGGAGGCTCGCGGCGCTCAAGGTCGCCAATACGAAGGAGCTCCAGTTCCAGTCCTTCATGGAGACTTTCTTGGAAGCTGCCACCCGCATCGCCGATGGGATCGACCTAGACCAGTTTGTTGCACCTGCGAGTCCGCCTCCCCCTGAGGAGTGAATGAACTTTGATACTTTGATTCAATTTGCCTCGGAATGCCGAGTGATCCTATAACCGTTAAACTCTTGTGGGCTCGTGGCCCAGGTACTCTTGCCCGAATCTTGCGGGGCTTTTATTTGGATTTGATTCCTTTCGCGTTTGCTTGCTTTTCTTCCAACTCTTTTTGATCGTTTGGATTTTCAGTTGACGTCTTGACGGCAACGTTGTGCTTGCGGCGGAGCTCGAAGGACCGCAGCTAAGCCCCCGAGTGAGAGGGTTGCTCTTCACTCGGAGTGGTTCACGTAACTTAGGCGATTCCAAGCTGTGTTGTATTTGTGGCAGAGCTCGGAGGACAGAGCCACGTTGTACTTATGACGCAGCTCGGAGGACTGCAACTAAGCCCCCAAGTGAGAGAGAGTTGCTCTTCACTCGGAGAGGTTTTCGTAACTTAGGCGATCACGGGGTCGCAGCTAAGCCCCTGAGGGAGAGGGTTGCTCTTCACTCGGAGTAGTTTCCGTAACTTAGGCGATTCCAAGCTACGTTGTACTTGTGCCGGAGCTCGGAG